>SSNP01000099.1:1736397-1852228 GCA_006937955.1 Pachypanchax playfairii
GGGGGGGGGGGGGGGGGGGGGGTTAGCACTGGATGGACTCAAGTAGCAAAACTTCCACTGAAATCAGGTCAAAACAAACACAGCTGGTCTGAACCAGGTGTGCATCTTCTCCCCTCCTCCCTGCAGGTACAGACCTACTGCAGGTTGCTGCCCATGAATTCGGGCATGTCCTGGGCCTGCAGCACTCACGGAAGCCAAAAACCATCATGTACGAATACTACTCCTTTTTCTACCCGCTGAAGCTGAGTGAAGACGACAAGCAAGGCATTCAGTATCTGTACGGAGCTCAACCTCCGGTCCCGGCCCCGGCCCCACCACCAACCCCCCCCCCGCCGTCTCTGCCTGTCCACACAGAGACCAACGACATTCCTGTGAGTGCAACTGAAGAGACCCACACAGGACATTATGGATTATCTCTGATTACTAGAAACGATTTAATGGATTGAAGATTCACATTATCTGAGTGAAAGTCTTCTGGTGGTTTTATGTGCTTTTGTCTTGCTTAAGCTCGTCACGCCAAACCAACAATTATCAGTGTCACTAGGTGTCCGTGTTATGTCCTGAATAAAAACAAAGAGACAGCTAACTGCAGGATGGAACGTATGAGCTAATACTCAAACCCTGATGGTTAGGGGCCATTTCTTGTGGCTGAAGTGAGTATCAGAATGATTAGGAGGGATTAGATAAAACCCTCCAGCACAGACTAACAGGATATAAAGTGCTAAAAGAGAAGATGATAAAAGAGACTCAAAGGTGAAGGTCTAGAGAAGTTCTTCAGATTCATTTTTTGGGGGAAAAGTGAAGGTATTAAAAGGAGATCTGTGTTCCACCCGTCCTTTTATAGGTTATAATAAATAAAACCTCTTAACATTGAGATGAACTGTAAAATGGCTCATTAACATTTGACCTCACCGCAATAAAATTCTCTCCTGGTTGAAACTTTGCGTGGAATTAAACAGGTGCTATGTTTTATTTCTAGCCTGACGTCTGTGAGACAGACTTTGATGCGGCGTCTATGATCCGAGGGGAACTGTTCTTCTTTAAGGCCGGTTACGTTTGGAGGATCAGGGACCCTGGAGGATCAAAGCATCTAGAGAGCGGGTACCCAGCTCTGGCGTCAAGGCACTGGAAGGGGATTCCTGGCAAGATCGACGCCGCCTTTGAAGACAAGTCAGGAAATATTTGGTTCTTTAAAGGTGGGTAACTTGGATGTTTGAGATGCGGTTATGTGGTTTATGGTTTCATGTGAGAGAGGGAAGATAATTGCACAGAAAACCCCTGTAGGCATGTTTAAATAGATATAAAAATGTTCATTATCTAAGATTTGTGAGAGTGGGTTCTTCAAGTTTTTTTTTTTTCTTTTTGGTATTCCAGTGGCAGAACAGGCATTTTATCTTATTCAGGATAAACATTTGAGCACCAGCTGTACTAAACGGAGTCCATTGTCTCTGTAGGTCAGAACTTCTGGGTGTTTGATGCTGAGACTAAAGTCAGGGGCCCAGAGTCTGTCAGGAGCTTAGGTCTATCGATATCTGGAATCCAGGCTGCACTTCGCTGGGGCCACGATTCAAACTACAACACCTACTTCTTCAAGTCAGGAAGTTACTGGAGGTTCAGCCCCCGTGAAAACCAGATTGAGGCCACCCTCCCACACAGGATGCGAGACTGGCGCGGCATCCCTAATGATGTTGATGCTGCCTTCAGGGACATCCATGGTACGAAGGAAAACACAAAACTCAAAGTCACTCAGGCTTTTCATTGCCCTGCCTGTAGTCACTCATTTTAACAAGCTGCACAAATAAAATATGGACATTTTATTTCAGCTCTGAAGATGAACTATAGTGGAAATAATTATCAAGAACATATTCAGTAGATAAACATGTAATAACAGAATAGAATAATAGAATTGTGTGTTGTACTTGTTTTATTCTCTAGTTCATTTTCAGCTTCGATTTTCACTTTGATTTATATTTCCTCCTAAAACAAAGTCAATGGTAAATGGTGCTCTACCGCCACCTTGTGGTAAAAGTATCATTACACCCAGGTGTTACTTTTTATCCTTCAAAGACTGAGTATAAAAAGTTTACGCTGTTCATTTCTCTACTTGGCAGGTTACGCTCATTTCATCCGAGGACGGCAGTACTGGAAGTTTGATCCTGTCGGCATGAACTCGTTGGAAGGCTACCCTCGTTACATCGGTGTGGATTTTTTCGACTGTAAACACGAGTGAGTCATTGAAGAATCACTTTTAGTGCTTTTTTTTCTTTCTTTTTTTTTTAATGAAGAGGAGTTTTTGGGAAAAAAAAGAAAAACAACTGACAATTCAAGAGGATTAAATGTTCTCCTTTAAACTTGTTTTTGCTTCACTGCGTTCATTGATACTCAGATCAATTTACACCTTCTCAGGAAAACAGTCTTCCCTCAGATATGGCACCTCCTGTGCGGCTCTACTTGTATTTATTTTTGCACATTTTTGTCAGCGTGAGTCTGAGATCTGGGCCTTGGATTCAGTCTCGTCTCCTTTCTCTGAGCCTGTTTTACAGACTGTTTTACTCTGTGTGGTCAGTGTTCGATAATTCAGGTAGTTTGTGTTCACATCAACAAGCGGGTGAAGAGTGACATCAAAACTAACTAATTTCAGCGGTTGACACCTAGTATGTGTTTTAAAGGTGTGAAAATGATGCAGACGGACTCACATTAACCCTAAACCAGAACATACATGAGTTTAAAATGAGTCTTTCACTCTGCAACTTATACGTTTGAAATATAATCCAAGTTTTTATGTTCTCCACTTGAAAATACGTCAGTTTTAATCATTTTATACTTTTATTTCCTTATTCAACTTAATTGGCTTTGATTTTTTTAATCTAAATTATTTTAACATACTTCTTCACGTAAAGAGGCCCTTCCATTAAAAACAGTTTTTCTGAGGTTTCTGTTGAATATTTTAGCTCCACAGGTGTTCTTACCTTCATAGTGGGTGTGAAAACAGGTCAACAACTTCTCTTTCAGTTTTAATCTCTCAAACTACGCAGGTGGTGATAAAACCCGAATTTGAACGGCCTGTATCTGTTTCATCACAACTCCTTTGTTTGTTAGTATTCATCAGCTCCTGCAGTTGAAACCACGCCTAGCATGCTGCTGGCTAAAAGCTGTTAGCATAAGACATAAGAATTCGAATAATGAATATTAATGAGTTGCAGCCCGAAGCCTGACGAAGCCAGCCGAATTTTAATGAAGACAGATTGAAAGGTCTGTTAATCAGTATTTTCTAATGTTTTTTTAGATATAAAATGTTTCATATGACTGGTTAATACTTAAGAAATAACCAAAAAGACCTGAAATTTGTATGAAATGTCCTCTTTAAAGTGAAATATGTTGGAATTAACTTGTTGTTTTCATGCACCTCATCAAAACAAAAATTAAGACAAGAACAAAAGGTAGCTGCAGCTGGAACCCCACCGCTGCTGCACATGCGTTACAGCAGAACTCAGCATGTTTTCATGAGTCAGTTTGTTGTGGCCACACTGACATGAATTAAAGAGTAAATCTCTAATGAATGTTTCCCTTCAAGCACCAGGCCTCCCTACAGCTGAAGTTCTGGGAACAATCAGATTCTGAAATCTGCCGTTTCTCTTCCAGTCTGGTAAAAAGAAAGACGCTTTTTTATTTCTTTTAAATGTACATATGTAGTTCTAGAAGGACTTGTTATGTAGTAAAGTTTCCTTTTTGATACATTTTCTATCATATGTGTAAATAATCTTATCTGACTCAGAGTAACAGGTTAACTCAGGGGTTACATACACTATAATAATGAGTATTAAGAGGGTTATTTTTTTTTGCAGTGTGAAAAACGGTGATTCCTCTGTCGTCATGTTCTGATGTCACTCTTCTCACGATGGGCTGTTGTTGATCAGTCACAGCAGAAGCTGAAGTCCTGACGCTCAGTGATCACATGGTGCTTTATTCTTTATTAATCAGTGAGGCGTTCAGGGACAGCAGCGGTGATGAAGATCAGCGGTTCTCCATCTGCTCTGTCACTTCATTTATCTGCTGTATGTGTGAGATTATCAGACGAATTTTTCATACTAATATACTTTTATTTCAGCTGAAAAAATGAAAAATACAGAGCAGCGTTAACTGATAAACCACCATCTTAATTATTATTCTGTGTATTAAAGATAATTTTAGCACCATCTAATCTAATTTTGAACAATCTGACTGTAATCTGACATTAGGAGCTTCACATCTGATACTGTTATAATCTGAAGATGTTTTTGCTCCAAAAATCAAATTTTCAGACACTCTTCTATTCTCTTGAACAAGCGTTCTTTAGTTAACATCTTATTTGGTGTTTCGTGTTCCCCGTCAAACTGTTATTTTTGCCAAAACAACAATGTTACAGTTGATTCATTTCAGGACAAAAACATGTATTTTTGTAGTTTCTAAATAATATTCTTGTAGACTTTTTGTTTCATTACCTTAATTATGGCATTAGTAGTATCTTTATTTCATTTGATTTTCCTTTTTTCACAAATTTTCTGTTAATTTTTGGTCTTATAAAGGTCTTTTTAAGGTCAAGTGTTGCTAACTAGCATTTGCCATAAACACGCTAAAACTTGCACTGGGGGCACTTTTCATCCCCTTTCACGTCTTTCTTATAAATGGTTTTATTAATAATATTTTACAGTGTAACTGAGGTAGGACAGAAAAGTCCAGTGAAAAACATCGTAAGACCTTTTTAAGAGGTCTCAATTGGTTCTCCAGACTTTCTAAAAGATTTTACAAAAGTCTGACTGCTTGGAAGGGAACAAGAAAAATGACTGATGGATAAGAATCGGATCAGTTCTCACTCCTGGTGGAAAGTAAGAAGAACTGAGCTTTTTGTGGGTCCTGGTCGAGACCCGCTGCTCGGCTCAGACTGCCGTGCTCATCACATGTTTGTTCAGTGCAGGACACTGACGAGTCGTTTCAGGTTTCATCATTATGACTTTGCTGTTTGAATCATTTAACAGAATCATTGAACTCTGACAGCTTTACAACATATTTATACACAAACAGCAAAGCTTCCTGTACATACATGTCTTTTATCATATGTAGCCTGTAACCTGTACAAATGTATGAACTGTGTATGTTTTTCTATGTTTCATTTAATAAATTTTTAACCTTTTTATCAAACTGCTGTTTAAAGACAAACATAATTATTATATGCTGTTTTAAAGGCACATCAGTAATAATAAGCAGTTATTGATTAAAAAACATTTAAACTGAGGTTTATTTAAAATTTTTTTGACAGTCATGTGGTGAAATCAAATTTCTGTTTATATGAAACCTGATTAATTTTATTATGAATATTTGAAAAATCTCAAATATCTGAATCAAAACTGGAGGAGACTTATTCAGATATGTAAAACTGTTTCAGTTTAAACTATTTTTCATACATTTACAATTTTAATGACGGTAAATTAGTATTTTTGAAGAGTAACACTAATAAAAAATGCTTCTGTAATCTATAAAGTTTTTAAAAATTCCATGTGCTGTATTAAAGTTTACAGTATGGAAGTGATGGTGTTAATTTAAGGGTAGATTTGATTGGCTGTTGGTGTGAGGGGGCGGGGCCTGTTCTCTCAGGGAAAAGATGATGACTGACAGCATGGCAGCAGCAGCAGCAACAGCGATGGCTCTCAGCATTACTCAGGAGTATTTTCAGATCCCTGTGGTGACCCGAACATACACGACAGCCTGCGTCCTCACCACCGCTGCTGTGGTAAGAAAACAACTAAATTATTTTTCTTCAGGCTGGAATCCAAATCTTTTCTCTTTCATCTGTGTTTAGTGTGAACTCATGTCTGTGTTCATATTGTTTATATTCACCTGATTTCTAAATAATAAGGTTGTTTGTCTGGAGTAAACAATGAGTAAAACTAATTGCATGTGTACTTAACCAGATAAACTGGATTCTGATTCTCTTTTAGGATTTGTTTTAAATCTATTTCATGATATTTTAAGTTTTAAAGCACTGAAATTAGTTAAAGTTAATTCTAAATAATGGAATGAGTTGCACTGAGCCAAGTTAAACTTAACTAAAAATAAAGTAAAAGCAGCACATAAATGTCCAATAATGTCAGCTAAAATAAAGTTAGTTAAACTCTAAATATTTTATCTTCATTTATGTTTAAAAAGTACAACAAATATTGTATTTAAAACTTCAAGTTAAGTATATTTTATCACAAATTTCTTTATGTATTTTTAGCACCTGGAGGTCATCACCCCGCTTCAGCTCTACTTCAACCCAGAGCTCATCCTCCGGAGATGCCAGGTAAATAACTCAGGTTTATAAAACATGACTCGTCACTTTTACAATCACATCTTTCTCTTTATGTTTTTCAGATATGGCGCCTGATAACCAGCTTCCTCTTCTTTGGTTCTCTTGGAATTGGTTTTATGTTCAACATTGTTTTCCTGTATCTTTTACTACAAACTCAGAATCTTTGTTTATTATAGAGAAAATCCAAACAGCAGTATTGATTTTATTCCTACAGTCCTTAACTGACCGGAGTTATCGGTACTGCCGCATGCTGGAGGAAGACTGTTTCAGAGGAAGGACGGCCGACTTTGTTTTTATGTTCCTGTTTGGAGGAATCCTCATAACTGTATCCTTTCAAGTTCAGACTCAAGGATTTTATTTTCAGGTTAGAATCAGACATGTTTCGAGGCAACACGTCCAGAACACATAACACACAGTAACTGGTTTTGGACTTTGACTGGACCTCGATACTAGATTTGCTTTGGTCCTGCAAAACAAACCCCAATCATCAACCCTCCTCCACCGTGTTCACTCACAGCTGTGCTGCTGTGCATTATGGGTAAACATCTTGTGTCCAGAGGAATTCATATATTTACTCGGTGTGTTCAGACCAAACTTTAAAAACCCATGAAGACCTTGTGGAATTGTTCTATCCTGAGCTTTAACCTGCTGACTGAGGCCTGCAGATTCAGAGGTGGGGCGGTTGTTCTGATGTGGCGTGACCTTTGACCTTGATCATTTGTTGATATTCACTCCTTAGAAAACTGGCAACGTTCTCACTTGTTTATAATCTTTCTTTAGAATGAAGGACTGTAAATAACTTGTAAATGACCTTTGACCCCTCTCAAGTTGACGAGCAGCAACAGTTTCTTCTCTGATGTTTGTTCTGTGACATTGTTGTGATACTGCAGACGTCTTGTTTCACAGAGCTGCTCACACTGATGATGGACAGCCGGTAACACACGTGTTCTGCACTTCGATTGGCCGTTTTTAGTGTGAATCAAAGCATCTACACGCTAAGAACATGTAAAGTCTGTTCCTGTACATGTTCTCGTTCACATTCCCAGTTAATGATGCCGCTCTGTTTCTGCTGAGCTCTGGCGACCCTCTGGGCTGGTTTTAAATGGTCAGCTGCAAGTTTATGGGATTTTTTGAAGCCGTGTCATCTTTAATGGACCGTTTTTAGATGCTGGTATGAGACGATAAATTCTGCTGTAGTAAAACGAGCTGCTGACGAATCGGGACTGTAAAGATCTTTAATGTTTTCATTCCTCTGAACCCTGAGAGACAGACAGACTGTAGATATTAGTGTGTTGAAGTTGAGATGGATTTTTCTGGATGAGTTCCTAGAAGTGCATCACATCCTCGGGGTCTGAGTCGTCAATGGGCAGAACTTCATGTTTTGGTTTAATGTTTCTGGAGGCAGAAGAATTTTAGTCTTTTCACCTCTAAACCTGATTCTTAATCCATAGACAGATTTATAATTCTTCTGTTAATGAGGCCTGAACAGAAAGATGCATCCACACAAATCATGCATCAAAAAGTCCAGCTCAATTGCACGTGTGCAATTACTTTTATTGGTGATCCATGTTACCATGGCAATGCAGCTCACCAAAAACCATCCCCGGAATCTAGCAAAAACCGCTAGATGTTAATACTTGTATGATATATCAAACTGACTGAGTCGGTTCTAAAATGTGCCCTATCATGGTTTTCTTGCATTTTGAGTTGCCATAGCAACAGTATTCACAAAACCCCCCACTTCTCATTGAAAATGAATGTAAACGCTCCAAAAACGGGTCAAAACTTGATTGTTTTCTAGAGGTTACTGCGTCAACATACTTTCACCTACAGACACACACTTCCACTTTTGATCTGGTCACATGACATCGTCAAAGATTTAATTATCTTTTTTATATAACATTGTCAAATGCATGCAGTTTGCTGATTGGCTGAGGTTTTCCTCAGAATGGCAGCCCCATCAAAAAATGTCTTCAGGAACTTTCTAGTTTGGTTTTAAAACCTGATCTCAGTATAAGACAATGTTCTAGTTTAAAGGTCAGAGACACTGAATCAGTATCAGGGTGGAAACATCTTTGTAGACAGAACCAGGATTTATTGTCCCCACAGGCGAAACAACAGACTCAACTAAATATTCACATGTCAACATCCCAATATTTGGATGAATCTGCACAGCGCAGATAACAGAAGGAAAGTTTGGACCTGATTTCACCTCCAGTGTTGCTCTGCCTCGTCTCCAGAGGAGAAGTTCACTCTGAGTTTATGAAATATGAGAACGATCCCTGAGGATCCTTTCAGTCTGACTTTAAACACACTTTCTGTTAAAATCCTCGTCAGGTTATCCAGATGTTCTCCTATAAAAGGGTTTGAGTGAAAGTTTTCTTATCAAATGAATGTGGTTGAGTTTAAACATCTTTTTGTCTGTTAGACTGACTCGGTCTGTATTTAATGTTAGATTTTACATTCAGTCTTCATCTTTACTGACTCATCCTCACCTTTAAAAAAAACAGTCTTATAATTTTAAATCACTGTTCATCCACAGCAGACTGTCAGTTACATAAACTCTGAGAAGTTATTTGTGTTTAACCTGAAAGTCGGCAGCTGTTGGGTCTGTTTGTCGACATCTTCTTCCTCGGTCAGGCCTTCATCATCATGTTGGTGTATGTGTGGAGTAAAAGACATCCGCTCATACGGATGAACCTTTTTGGCTTGCTGAACTTCCAGGCTCCGTTTCTCCCCTGGGTGCTGATGGGATGTTCGCTGCTGCTCGGAAACTCTATCGTGGTTGACCTTCTGGGTGAGAAACGTTCAAATTCATGATGCAGTCTGACTTTGTTCTGACCCGACTGATGCTTTATGTAATAAAAAGGTGAAAAATATTGAAAAGAATTCAGATGAACGCGGAATAATTAGACCTGTACTCCTAAAATCTCCAAATTTTTCTACATTTTAACACCATGTGAGGTCATTTGTGCACAAACACTTTACCAGTGAAAGTCCAGTCAGCTCAGACCTCAGTGGGTCGAGGTTCTGCTGGATGGTTCTTCCCACTCGTGCTGCTCAGGATGAGGATTGTGTTGGAACTGATGATTCAACCCAATCAGCTGGTTCTTAGGAAATGTTTCATTTTTACAAACTGACTTGATATTTCTGCAAAGTGCTTTGAAATTACTTTGAACTGGTGCTTCATTAATAAAAATTAATGTAATTAAAACTGTAAACTTCAGCCTTGCAGTGTACTGAGTTTTCTGCTCCTTTATATTCTCAGGTATCAGCGTCGGTCACGTATATTATTTTTTAGAGGACGTGTTTCCCAACCAGCCGGGAGGCAGGAAGCTGCTGACGACACCAGAACTGCTGTAAGAACCAAAAACCATGAAGTTAATATTCAAGTTTCCATCAGTCGCCTCTTCAAACAGGTGAACGGTCTGAAAACCAGGAACAGGACCAAACAGATAAATGACCTTTTTATTTCTGTCTTACAGATAAATTTATTTTGCTTCATTGAGTATATTTAAAATATTTAATTTACTTTCCAGTAAAATCAATGTGATCCACTGAGATTTGCAGATTTTTCTTTCATTTTCAGGAAAATAAAATCTGAACTTGGAACTTCAAGTATGAAATTCTGTCCATCAGAACCCAAATTTCAAAACTAGTTTAAGCAAAATATTCTTTAAAATAAACACAAGTCTTTATTTATTTTGGAATGAGATTTTTGTCTGTTTCTCTTCCCAGACGGATCATGTTTGACCAACAGGACTCAAACCAGCAGCACCTCCTCCAGGAGGAGCAGCAGGATGGAGATCTGCAGCACAATGAGGAGGAACACAACTAACACTGGAACAATCAGGAGGAACGAAGCATGAAAGGACAATGAAACACGGTGAAGCTCAGAGTCCAGAAAGAACACGGTGGAACATTATGGACTACATATTCAGGTCTGACAGAAACCAGTTTAATGCCATGTTCATTCACTGAGAACTACAGACTGAAAAAAACTTGACATAAAAACTAAACTCTAGCTTCTTTTCAACTGGCAAAAGAACGATTAAAACATTAAGATTTTTAGAGTATAAAAGCTTTTAAATCTCAGAACAGACGAGGGTTGAAGCTGAAAGCAGGAAATATAAACAGGATTAAAACTACAAGCTGGTGTCAGTGAGGATGTAAAAACATTCCCTCCTGCGCTTTAATCCCAGCTTGTCTTATGGCAGCTGAAGACAACAGAATAATTCTGCTCTGGTTTTCTGTAAGTTTCTGTTGGAGTGAAAGGAGCGGCTGCCTCTCAGAACAGCCGACGGCCTGAAAACCCGAAGCTCCGTCTGCACACGCTGCACTTTCACCCTTTGTGGCTCCAAACACTCACAACAGAATGGAAAATGCTTAGTACAACGAACAGCTCTCTGTGGGACTCGGTCAACAAAACACTTCAGAGTCCTGAAACAAACAGCGCCGCTGGTCAGCTGATGGTTCTAATGATCTTTATCTCAAACAGGTAGATGTTAGACCTGAATCTGATCAACAGAAACCCCAAACTGCTTTAAGCAGTAAGTAAAAGTCAGACAACTGTGACTCATGAGGTAAAGTTCCTGTTTTTCTGCTGTAAATGTGCTGATGAGTCTGAATCTGGATACTGAGTCCAGATACCAGGATGGATTTGGACCCAGAACCTGGTTCTGCATTTGATTTGGGTTTTTCTGCTCAGTCAGAGAAGATTTGCTTAATCAGTCTCTTATTTTGCAACAAACCAACTTTTTTCCTCCTTGTATCTGCTGCAAGAATTTAAACAGCCAGACGGCAAAACAAGTTCTGTCATTTTTTATTTTGTAAGAATTATTAAAATGTACAAAAAGACAACAAATACAACAAAACAATATATTATCTGAGACTGATTTTTTCTCTCTGTGGTCAGAGAGTCAGTGGTCAAAGAGAGCAGCTTCTCGGAAAGTCACAGGGGAACATGGATGAAGGGCGCTTGCTAACAGGTTCTCAACAAACAGAATATTAATTTTAAAAATAAAATAAAACAGCGAGCGGTAGATTGAGATCCCAGCAGACCTGAAGAGACATCCAGACTAGGTGCTGCATCATCTACCATGCTGGAGCCGTGTTCGCCAGACGCCGCATTCGCCTGAGGAACAAACAGGAAATGATTGTAAGCAAATGCACTTTCAAATGAAACAGCAAGCAACTGTGGAAAAAAAATCTAAATCCTGAAGTTTTAAATGTTAAAATTGTTTTTTTTAAATGAGGAATTTGTTTCATGAACCGAGAAATGTTCCAATAGACTCGCTGCTGTAACCTGAACGTTGGTCTCTTCTGAAGGAGATTTGGGTTTTAGGGTCCAGATGAAACTCACCTCGTGTTTCTGTCCTGGTCTCTGATCTTCTTCTCCATCTCTGCGTCGGTCAGGGTCTCCAGCAGGGGGCACCACTGGTCAGCATCACCTGTGTTTCTGATGGCAATCTCCACAGTGGGGAGGGGGTTCTCACTGCAAACAAACATCTCATTTTACAGCAGCTTGAAAGTTTAAAGCTCCAAGTGAAAACTGGAAGTTATAAAACCTGTTTGTTATTATCTAAAACTGTTTCATATGTTTGGTTTATTTATCACATTCAATGTGGAAAAACAAAGTGAGAAAATGTAAAAAGAATCAAATGTGTCTTTTGCAGTTACACACTGGCAGAGGAACAACAAAATGTTCACTTCTGTTCAACACGACTTCTTTGTGAACCCTGAAATAAAAAGCAAACATCAACCATCTTCAGATGATTGAACACAGACTCTGAATATTTGTTTTGTTCAGAAGTCCAGCTGGGACAGAGATCAGTAGCGCTGCTGGAATCATTTCATCACTTCACATCCAGAGAAACTCAGATAGCCGGCCGTCAGCCACATTTAACCAAACAGAACCCCCAGAGCAGATACATGTTCAAACACAGCCTGAGAAACACTGACAAGAAGGATCAGCTGACCATAAGGAGGTCAAAGATCACAGACTCATCCCGTAACAACAAACAATACCAACCAGTTACACACAGATCCAGTTTTCTCATAAATGTCCTGAACTTTTTCCCACCTACTCTCAATAAAATCAGTTAAAATGTGAGATTTATAAACAGAATTAACAGAAGCTTAATAGTGAGAATCAAAAAGCAATAAGAAAAACTGAAGGAATGTTAAAAAGTCTCCCTTTTCAGACACGTTACATCCCTGTCAGGACCTTTGTGAGGAACAACTGGACAAACGCTGAGTTTGACAGTCCAGAACAAAATATTCTTGCTGTCTAAAAAAATCTCTAAATAAAACTCAGGAATTCAGGTCTGATTCAGTCAGAAGAATCAGAATAAATCATTATTTTAAACCTCCTAGATTTTACCATTTGGTAAATATTGAATTAATAAACTCCAGATTAAAACAGTGTTTGAATTGTAAAGTTACTAACTGGAAGAGCATATTAAGCAAGAAAAATGCATTTGTAATAATCTGAAGTAGCTGTTGCTGAGTGAGCCGAGAGGTAATGATTTGGTACCTGAAGGCGTACGTCCTCTGGTGCCAGCTCAGTTGACCTCGGATGCTGTAAGCAATGGTGGTGACAAACTCTCCACCCAAGCCGAGTTCAGAACAAAGCTTCAGGGCAAACTTCTCTGGAGAATTCTCCCTCTCCGACATGTCCCACTCAAACTGGTCCACCAGCGAGATGTTCCCCACATGGATGTTCAGCTGGAACAAAGTATAATGAGCTGTCTGCGATGAACATGAACATTAAATACAAAACACTTATTAGCAGCAGAGCCGAGCGTCACCTTGATGATCACCCTCTGGTCTGTCTGGTCCTCCAGGATGCTATCTGTTGGGTACGACTCGATCTGCTGTCGAATGGCAGAGGCGATGGCAGGGACAAAGGCCAGCGGGTTCAGGTCCAAGTCGTCACACAAGATCTCAGCAAACATCTCAGGCGTCATAAGTTTCTCTTTACATTTTAAAAAGGCACAAAGAAACAAATGTCACATTTCTCTGCTTTATTCCTGTTCATACAACCAGAGTAATGACAGGAACCTACCGTTCATGTTCCAAGTGAAAGCATCTCTGAGCTTCTGACCCTCGATCTCCATGTCCAGTCGGATTGGGACAAGAACTTCAGGTTGAGTGGCGTTTTCATGGATCACTGCTGGGTCATGGTCATCAAAGCTGAGCAAGAATAAAAACACAAAAAGGAAAAAATATTCAGACTCTCAACATTTAACGTTGTTTTTATATGACATAAAAAGATTTTTGCAAAAGAACAAAAAGATGCTAAACTAAAATATTCTGAGAAAAGGTTCATCTTTAACCACGAGCAAAAGACAGTCATGATAAAGCTTTTATATAAAGAACTTGTGGAAGTCCATCAGCTATAAACATCTTCCCATTAATCTTTAAAATCTAGAAAGACAGTGAAGAAGCAAATATTCAAAGGAGAAATCTCCAAATTCTTTTAATCCTTGTACAGTATCGACCATCTGATGGTTACGTCACCTCAGTGTTAATAACTGCAGTTTAGACATCCAAATCAATAACCCTTAGACTCAGAACGGTTTGTTCAAATCCCAAACTAAAAGAAACTTGGGCTAAAAACATGAATAAACAATCATAACCAAATGCACAGTAAGTCACCTCCTCCTGGGCTGTACATCACAGTACATGTTGCATGTTACTTGTTCGGATATTTCAATCCCTGAAAGTAAGTAAACACTTGCAGCCACCTCAGAAGCTTGTTGCTCACCACAGAGGGAAGGTCCGCTTCTTGTCCCGGCCCAGTCGGCTGCGGTTGATGGTGGTGGAGCAGGGCACAGCATCCAGGTGGTGGGAACTATTGGGCAGCGTGGGAACCCACTGACTGTTTCTCTTTGCTTTTTGTTCCCTGAAGGTGACGACACCACAAACAATCATCAGTTTATCTGAACACAGGCCTTGTTTCTAATGCAGGCCAATTGTTGGGGGGGTACCTGAGGTAAGCGGGGGGTTCAGTGCTGATTGAGACAGCTTTGTACTTCTCATCATTTCCTTCAAGGATCTCCTCAACCTCCGAGGCCTTCAACAGTGTCACGCTGGTTGCCAGCTGAGTGTAGCCATGATCTAAATAATAATAATAATAATAAAGGGGATCAAAAAAGATAATTGACAATATTGTTTCTACAGTTTTTTATAAGGACTCAGATAATGTGAATAAGCTCAGATCCACCCAGCTGCTGTGAATCAGTGCTGCACTCTACTGACCGTGTGATGACTCTACTATTTTCTTCCGTTCTTCCACCGTTGCCAGTTTTCTCCATAGTGACGGGTATCGTTTATACAAAGAGCCTCTAAACATGCGAAGGTAGTTTCCCACCTGAACACAAATGGACAGAAAAATGAAAGAGTCAAAAACACTCATCTAAAATCATGCAACATGTTTGTTCTGGTTTCACAGGCATGAGGAAAACCAGGTTTGAGTAAGTCTCTTTCTGCTGCTATGATGGGATTGTTTTATGTGTTTATCATTTTGAGGTTGTTTTTATTATAGAATTACACCAACAACTTTCCAGGGGTTTGAAACTAACTTAGAACAATAAGTTAAGTGAGATATATTTTTAATAAGCTAAATCAGCCTTTTCTCAGATGTTAGCTCTAGGTGAGGGGTTATTACAAAGTAAAAAAGAAGCAACAATCAAAAACACGGTAAAAACAATTACTAAGAAGATATTGTAAAATCTTTGTGCTATCAGTGTTTGAAATACGCGGAATAAATCCAGTAACATGTACGGAGGAGAGAAAATAAAATAACTTTAATAAACGCTGAAACAGGATTTTTTTTACTGACGGACATTAGCAAATATTAGCGTTTTGTTTATTAGCTTTCTGGGCTAAGTGCTTCTACGAGCTAGCGGCTAACGGCCCGGGTTTAAAACACCAATATCTGCTCAAAATAAGAGAGAAATAAAAGTATCGTTCTTTTAAAAGGTCAATAGTTACCTCTGAGCCAATCATGTAAAAGTCTCCATCCTCCTCGAGCTGAAATTTCACCGGTTTCTGTCCAAACGTTTTGCTTAGCGCCATAGCGAAGCAAATTGACAAACCTTCGGGCTATTGCGCATGTGCGAACAAGAGTCGCCTTGTCTCCTCTGTCGCAAACAAATGACGTTTGTAGGCCGCCGGTCAATATCAGCGCACGATGTTTATCCAATTTCTCTACATGAACTAAATTAGTTTAAATCAGTTGTTTATTCTAGACTGTTCATTTCTCATTATTATTTTAGGAGGCTGTCCAAAAAAATTACTGTTTATTTATGTTTAAACGTTGTAAAACTTGATCAGCTCATAAAAAACAAGGAAATGAAGGCCAGAACAACTTTAAAAATTAGACATTAAAAAAAATTCTCAAAGTTGATGACAGTATTAATTACATTCAATAAGAATTGTACTTGATTAGATGCTTTTCAAGGCATCCAAACATTACTGATTTGTAGTTGATTGACACTAAGCTGTCATTTTGTGTCATCAACCCCTTCTGATCACCACCAACATTTATAGATATAAATGGCAAGTGACATGTCTTTGCCCAAAGACACAATGGGAAAGTGATCAAGATGGAGCTGGACCAAAACTGCCAACTTGGACGAGGCTCCTCAGCCACTGCCTGCAGATTCTGGAAAGGTAGTCAGTTCATCAGGGGTGGGGCATCTCCCGGGGCATCTGTAGGCTACATAACTAAAGGATGGTGCAGGTTCACCTACATCAGCCTAAACTGGAAGATGATTCCTGAGGACAGAAGCTTGATAACAAAAAGTTCTGCCTGCAGAAACTCCAGGATCCACAACTGAGCCTGCTGTCTGAGAGCAAAGCCCTTCAGGTGAGATGAAACCTGGTGAGAGAGCGATTTAGACCTGTTAAGACCCAACAAGGTGTCTTAACTTAAGCCTGTTATACATAAACAGTTTAACTCAGTTCAAGAATAAAGGCATTTTTTTTAATTTTACAAACTTAATGTTTATTCGTATATACATGAATATATTAATCTCTAACCAAGAAAGGAGAGAATGTACAATGGAAAACAAAATCTCTATATACAAATCAATAAATAAAACAAAGACATAACTCAGAAAAGTTGGTTTTCTACACAGGTTTTGTGTTCTGGGGAAAAAGAAAGAGGAAACTGCGATTAGAAAAAGATTTGTGTTAAAATGCAAAATGGCACCAGAGCAGAAATCAAGGGAACAAAACAGAAGAAAGAATAAAAATTTCAACACACAACACACTGGCTTCCAGTTCAGTTTTTTTTTCTTGTAAAATGCAGCTTTTTTTTTGTTCAAACTTGCACAAAATTGGGTCAAATCACAAAAGTCAGCTTCAACACGGGGTACAACGACACACACAGTCCATCAACCTGACAGGATCAGAAATTCATCGGAAAGTTCCACTCATGAGCGTAACGTCCAGTTTTTTTGAAACTACGAGCAGAAAGAAAACTGCTGCAGAAACTCTGGTTTTCAGTCAAAACACACTTTTTTGCTCCAACCAAACATTACAGATAAATTTTTTTATTTTTATCAGCTGAATGTGAATTAATCCACTGTTGAAAGTCAGCCCAATAAATGCACTAGTTAAATCCAAAACACTCCAAATCTTTTTAAATATATTTCACCCCACCTTAGACGACAAATGTATTTTTAAAAACACTAGTAACTTGCTTCTTACCTTCAGTCAACTTAAAATATTCTCCAGGAATTAAAACCAACTTGCAGATTCTGATGCATTTAAGGTCCTGCTGAATAAGTAGGAATCCTGAATGAGATGAATTGTCTAAGCAGAGGTCGAACAGCTTTAGGTTACCAAAATGTGCAACAAAAACCGTTAATAAACAGATGTTTTTAGTGAACGCAGCTCAGATGTATTGTTTGGTTTGAGCAAAGGTTTTTTTAAAGAAAAGAAGGTGGATACATTTATTAAAAGTTCAGTTTCAGCATCAGCTTCATCTGTGAACATGTTGCTTCAAGTTTACAAAACAAAAAGTTAACTGTCCACAGCAAAATGGGTCCAGACTTTTTCTCCATAGTGTTCTCGCCCGTTTCCCTCCAACAGTAAACATCTAAACTTGTTTTTTTTTTCTTCACTGTGAAACACAGAAGTTTAATCTGCTCAACCTTTTCTCCGTTTCCTTAGTTTTGGCACATGTAGATTCAAGTCTGTCGCATTCACAGACGACATGAGTGAAGATGATCACTACAATACCATTAAATGGGAATAAGAGTTTGGTTCACAGTGCCGATAGAGCAGGGAGGGCGGAGGGGCGGGGTCAAGGGTCACAGTGTTTAACAACAAAAGGTTTCACAACAGCAGCCAGACGACGTGGCGCCAGCTGTTCATCAACATATTGCTTTTGCAGTTTTTTGTGTTTGTTTTGTTTTCAGGGCTCTTCAATTTGATCGATAAGATTGTTATGAACAACATGCACAAACAAACAAACAAACACACAAACAAACAAAAACAAAAAGGCAGTACTTGGTCCCAGCACAGCAAGCCAACTTAGTGTTCTTTGTGCAGTGAAATGAAAAACTCACCAGGAAAAATCCAACTATTCATATTTAGTGCTTTAGGTAAACCTGGTCGCCTGTTTCCTACAACTCCCAGAATGCTTTGCAACAACAGCTACAACATGGCACAGAATGAAGGTCGTGGAGCTGCAGCGAAAAGTTCAAAGTGTCTCTATTTAGTTTTTACAGGGAAAAAAGAAACAGAATTTAAAGAATGAAATAAGTGATTTACAAAAACTAAATGTGAGTGTAGAGCAGTTCAACTTTGCCTTGTGCAGAAAACATTTCGTTCACGACAGCGTGGCGTCATGTAGCCTAGAATAAAAGATCCGGGTCAGATTTACAGGAAGTGCATCACCAAAAACAGTGAAAAGCTTTAAAAGTTGGATTTTTCCTTTACAGAAACAAAAAGACACAGAAGAAGAAGAGAATGTGTTCCCTCACATTCAACTTGGCAGCATCCCTGTCATTCAACACGCAGTCATAATTCTTCATTATACACCCTAATCTCAGATTATTTAGATTATTCTTCATGTGTTCGTAAATGGAAACTTTCTACTTCAGTGAGTGAGAGTTCAGGAAACTACAAACAATACAGCCATTAAAATGCTGCAGGATGGATCTGCAGTCGCGTCGTGGCACGTTCAGGAAGTGTTTACTGACATGGCGCCATGTTGGAAGAACCGAACCTCTAAACTCCAACCTGTCACATCTTTTAGAGAAACTGAAGAAGAACATAAATACAGTATTTTTCACACGACTTGTTAGTTTGCTAATTAATTCTTTTTGCTTTTTATACTAATAGTTTAATTTTGGGAGATTTTTGTGGTCTGATACAACAAACTATGTGAAGTAATTCAGTTGTTTATTTTTAACATTGAATGTTTGGAATAAATTAATTTCTATAGCTAAAATTCCCCGTTGACCATTTTTAGCATTTAGATTTAATTGTAAATGTTTTGGACACATTTTTTTCTTTTCCTTGGCACACACAGATTTTCTTGCCTCCACGGTTTGGAAGAGACGTTTCAGTTTTGTTCCAACATGGCGGCTGGAGGTCGAGAAAAGAGGGAAAATGGTGAAGGATGAGTAACAGCACCATGAGAGCAGAGCGATGCAAACAAATGTACAAAGCAAAGTTTCAAAAAGCATCAATAATGTGACGAGTCTATTAACAGAAGTAAGTTTCAAAAGAACAAACTGCACAGATGGTATTAATTCATATTTACACTCTGTTTGTTTTCAACTCGTTTTCAGTTCTGTTGAAGTACAATCCGCCTCGTCCTCTTTGATGTAGTGGTTCTGATTCGTTAATGAAAAAGAAAATGATGGCGTGTGAAACGTGGCTGTGCCCACTGTAACACGGCAGCATACAGAAGAGTCCATGTTCCTCCACATCATGCTGACAGAACGAAGAGCCAAAGCTTCTGTCCCATGAACACTGTGGACACATCAGGGGACATGCCTGAAAACACATTCTGACTCCTGGAAACACGTCTGTGTTCAGTCACTCGCGTCGTCCTGTTGTCTCTACGCCTGCATGAAGACTGAGGGTATGATACAAAGATGAAGGCTGCCAGAAGAATCTCTGCATTAAAAAGTGAAGATCCCCTGGTTGATAAACAAACAACTGACCAGCTGATGTAAACAATTGTAAACAAAATGGAATGGATCGGGAACACAAATGTTTTTCCACAACGTCTGACCAGGTGATCAGTGATAAAGGGTTTACGTAGTGCCCAGAACAGAGATTTCTTCACACAGGTGTGTTATGTTTTCCTGAACTTGCAGCCTTAAAGAAACAAACTCAGTTTTAGAAAGTCCTCTGAGGGTCCTGAAAACAGGACAGCTGCAGCTAAGTGCTAAAGTGCTCCACTGCTTCCTGCGAAGCCACAGAAAGATCACTTGGTGGTTTGTCCTCTCTGCCTTTGTCCAAACTAAAACGTGGATTCTTCAGGTTCGTTTGTCTCCTCTGAAAGGCGGAGACCGGAGGGGAGTTGAGGAGGAGGCAGAAAGTGGCGAGCGTCCCTTCCTCAGAAAATCCCTTTAGCAATTTTCAGTCCCTTCTGTTTCATGCGAGGCAGCGTTGAACTGGCCACGTTCTTGGCCCGCACCGGCCGGGTCAAGCCGCGCTTCTTCAGCACAAAGTCGTAGTTGGCAGTGGAGTTCATGGCATAGAAGACGTTGGCGTTATCTGGTATCCGAAGCTCTACAGGATAAAGATACAGGAAACATGCAGCGAATGGAGTGTTAGATTAGAGTTTTACAGTCACATGATCTACAAGTGATTTTAATTCTTCACCTTTGTCCTCAGAGATCTTCTGCATCAGCTCGTAGTCCTCAGTCTTCTCTCGCTCCAGGTTGTGTTTGATCATCGCCTTCCTGATGACCACGGGAGTCTTGTCTTGACTCGTTACCTGAATTAATCCCAAAACATCCGACAACTTCAATAAAGTCTGTTTACAACATTACGTCTTTCTAAATGGATGATAAATGACTGAAAACGATAAAGTTCTTTGAAGTTTGAAAGTTCTCCTCACCAGGATGCTCTTGTACATGTTGCCGTTCTCCACGTCCAGGCTCACCCTGATGATGCAGCAGTCGTCCACCTGCTGGTTATAGAGCGGCAACGACAAGGTGGAGTAGTTTGACACCGCCGACACCGAGCGTTTGTGTGAGCGGGAGGCCGACAGAGGCGTGGAGGAAGAGACGGAGGAGGAGGAGGCGCTGCTGGAGCCCGAGGCAGAACCAGAACTGGAGCCCATCCCCGAGGTGTCCAGAGACGACAGAGATGTGCACTCCCAGAACTGAAGAGAGCAGCAGCAGAGAGAACAGGAAGTTAAAAATCATCCAAAATCTGTCAAAACACAGGAACCCTGAAGCTCAACAGAAATGTGAATAAAAGTTGTTACCGTAGACGTCGTGTCTGCGGTTGGAGCTTCTCTCCCCAAAGCTGAAACGGTGAGCTTCACTGAAGGAGTCGACGTCTGGACACAAACAAACAGCATGTTACATAAAATCCAAACTGAAGACACTTCTGAATCAGTTCTGTTCTTAAAATGACCTCATGTTTAAACCAACCAGAGGACGGATCAAACAGATCAATGAGTGATCTACAAATCAGGCGGTCGCCCCATACCATAAACCGCCCCTGAAATCCGTCACAGATCTAACGCGTCACTTTAAAATTACTAAAACATAAAGCAGGATAAATTTAAAAACCCTTAAAAATCTCTCACTATAAACAAAGTCTCATCTTATGATCAAGTTTCGATGTTTTTACAGTTTTCACCTTTCTCTCGTGTCCCTCGGGTGAATCTGACAGGAAGCTGGCGTTTACGTCTTCCAGATCTGAACCACTGGAGCTGACAGATGTTACACTGAGCGCGTCACCACTGTCCCCGCCTCCTCCCTGGTACGGCCTGTAGTGTGAGTGGTCGAAGGACTTTGAATGAGATCCAGCGCCGCCGCTGGAGCCGGCCTCCGACAACTGCCGACTGGGTACAAAGTGGAAAGACGGAAGAGTAAATCAGTGAAACCAGATGTTTAGTTCAGAAGAAATAAATGATTGGAACATAATCTGTAGAATGTGAAGGCTCAGTGTTTTGGTCTAAATGAGGATCTTTGCACACGTACTCGCTCCAGCGCTTCATGATTCCTCCGTTCTTCTTAGCTCTCAGAGTGTTGCTGGCCGACTCGGACAGAGGTTCGATCTCACAGGACAGACTGTAGCTGCAGGACGAGAAGAAAGTTACAACATTAACTTTATTTATTATCGACATAGAGGGGATAAAAGCAGCTTTCTCTTCTGCTTTGCTGAGAAGCTGATACCTTTCTGCCTCGCTGAGCTTCTCCACGCCTCCGAACCACTCTCTGAAGTGACTGTCCTGAGTGAAACTGTAGTTGTTGGAGGCCAACTGGAGCAGCTTGATCTGAGCGATCACCTCGAACTCCTGCAAGAAAAACAAAAGAAAAAAAAAACCAAGTGTTTAGAATCTGCAGGATTGTCTTTAATTCTTGAATCATTTAAGCAAACAACAAATTCTAAATCACCTTTCTTCTCTTCTCAAAGTTGATCAGACCACCCTGAAAAAGAAAATCTGACACATCAGCAAACACAATAACATTAATACACGACAACAAAGAGAAAGAAAGAACAAGAGTCTGACCTCAGTGTAATCCTTCATGGCAGTGTCCATCATCACCAGGTCAGTGAGGAAGGTTCCCAGGTAAGGAATCGTCCCCTGCATCACACCCTGTTCACACAAACATAATCAGCTCATTTCATCCAAATCTTCTGAAGCACAAAGTTATTAAAGCTACAGTTTCAAAAAAAGTATCAGATAACAGCGACTCAGATCAAACTGCTGTTTGAAGCAGCTGCAGTGACTTTATCTGCCTCTAGATGGCGCTTTTAGCTCAAAAGATCCAGAAACGCTTCCATCAGACTGACCAGGTCTCTCTGCTGCTGGTGTCTCCGCTGAGCACGTTTGGGGTTGATTTCTAAAGTTGCAAACTTGGAGGTTCCCTCCTGCAGAAAATAGAAATCAGACGATGTTAAATAGTTTCTAACATTTTATCTCAAATGTTATTTTTATTAAAACTCGGGAAGATACATCCTTCCTGATGTCGAGTTCAAGTTTTTTCAATGTTCGACACGCTGAATATAATCAAACTGATGCCTTCACTTCCTAATCGCATAAAATCAGACAGTAAAAGTAAAAAAAAAACAAGTTTTAACGAATAATCTAATTGGAATGATTAATGTTTTTAAAATGTCAGAATTGCATAAACAAATAAACTTATGAATATGTTAAAATATGTGCTTATTTACTTAATGATCTTCAAAAATTAAAACAGTAAATTCTAATATATTATTCTAAATATTCACCATTTTCACAAAAGAAAAGAATCGGATTTCATGTTTCTTTTTTTAGTAAAACATTCACATTAAAAATATCTTCATTCAGGACATTTTAGAACTGGCTGGCACAAAATCAACAATTTGTAAAAATCAGACCTCTGAAATTATATTTATTTTAAAAATCTAATTTATTTAGAGTCTGGAAAAGTTGTTCATTTTGTCAGATTTTGCTTGTTTTATTCTTAAATAAAAACATGACAAACATTTTAAAAAGGCGAGTAAAACTGAAACCGACCTGTTTTTATAAGATTCTAGTTTCAAACTCCAGTTTTTATTTACAGCTGAAATTCTGAGTGAAATTAAAGGAAAATAACTGATCAGGAAATTCATTCTGTCTATAAAAACATCAACAAGCAGCAGAAGCTCTTTTTTGCTGTTGCTGCATCTTAGAGGGGAAAAACCCATCTGGCAGATTTTAGAGAGGAAATGGGAGAAACTCCCCCTCCTGGTGACCCCCCCCACATTCCTGAGGGTGATGTAACGCTGACGGACCTTCTGCAGCTCTGTAACTCGAGTAGAGCGAACGCAGCCTGGTCTGAGCTGATAGAAAACAAGACGACGCCCTGACGTCCACACATGCTGATATCAACACCTGCTTTAGGGTTCCTCCCTTTGACGTCAGCAGGGATTCCCTCAGCGAGGCCCGCTGGCACCTCTCAGGTTAGAAATATGTGAGTCTGAAAACACTTCACCTTTCCTGGAACTCAACATCATCAACCCTCCATCCACTTGTTCCAGATGTTACAACTACAGAGTGAAAACAGGAAATTATTCCTCTTTCGCTTCAAAGTTTTGGGTTTTAAGATTCTGGGAAACTTCAGTGTCTAAATCTAGAAACGATTTCCTGAATATTTATTAATTATTGATATGGGCAGATTGAGGACATTTAATGTGAGAATTATCGAGTAAAACTGAGTTTAATGTTTAATAATTAATAAAACACAGATCTGATCATAATGCAGAGTCGATACAAGATTTATTTATGTTTTTCTCTCTGTGATCTTATTTTAGGTCACTTTGGAACTCTTATTTAAAGTTTCTTTGAGGTGGGGGTCAAATAAAAGAACTATGTAAAAGGTAAAGTTAATAATACAGAGATTTGGGCTCAAAATAGCTCAGAAAACCAGACCAGATCCATAAAATTCTTCATTATTTATACAAAGTTAAACTTTCTGCTAAACCAGGAGTTTACTAATGAAACGGCCTTTAGAATAAATACAGCTGAATGAATATTAAAGTTCATGTTTGCAGTGAATCACAAAATGAAGAAAACATTCATTCTGTTCATTTTAGGAAGAGGGATGTTTCTAAATGTTTGTCATTGTAAGAATGTAAAAAAATATAAATTCCTAGAAAAAACAGATAAATGTTCACTTCTACTGCGTCACTACGAGCTGAAAAACACTCTTCTGCTTCACACCTCTGAGTTTAACTCAATGAATCACATTAATGATGACAGCAATCTGCATCACAGAACCCCCTCGGGTCCAGAGGAACATCGGACGAGGCGTCCGGCCTGCAGGATGTTCCTCTGCAGCTGTGTGACGGCCACATCTGTCCACTCAGCAGCCAGCTGGATCTTATATAACTCACACTGATTAATTGGTTTTCTGATTAATACGAGAAGATTAAAATTAAACGCTGTCGCCTCAGTTAAAAAGTTTATTTTACAGGAATTCCAGATATAATTTTGAAATATTTTAGATAAGAATTAGATAAAGACGGTCTGTAATTATAGTTTTTCCTGTAGTTTTAAGACATCTGTATTTGTTTACTGTCTCGTGTGAGACTCACCTTCACCAGCAGCTCTCGACTCAGAGAGTAGTTATTGTCATCTGAGAAGATCTCGGACAGCTCGCGGAACATTCGGACACTTTCCCTGCAGGCAGAAACAAAGATCACATGAAAACCTCAAACCTACATCAGTCCTTCTGTCTTCAGTAACATTCAGAGACGGAGACGAACCGAGACACTTCCTCCCAGGTCCTCTTCAGGCGGTGGAGAGCGTTGCACTGCAGAGCAGAGAGGATGGCTCGCAGTGAGGAGAAGTTCTTCAAGATCCGACACTCCTGAATCAAAAATGATCCAGTCAGTTTCTGATTTCTTACAAATTGTTTTCTTTGTCTCAGATTCAAAGTTACCCTGAAGCAACACATTCCATCACAGATAAACTGGACTGATCTTCAAACGTTCACTAACCCGAGCCACGTCGATCCACCTCTCGATCAGCCGGGCTCTCTGGTTGGGCTTCAGCGTCGGGTTGCTCAGGCAGGTGGTGATCACGCAGTTGGTGACGGAGTTGAACTGAGCCACCGTGGCTCGGATGGTTGGAGCCAAGTGTTCCTTCCCCTTCTTGTCTCGCTGAGACCAAATCCCCCCCAGGCAGTGGTAGGGAACCACCTTCTTGAACAGATCCTGGACGCACAGAGAGACAAAGACGTGAAACTCACAGTCCAGAGAAATCCGGTTTGTGTTTCACACAACTGAGACGTTCATCCTGAAGTATCATTATTATTTGACTCTAAATTAAATAACGGGTTGTGTTTGTGTTCATCTCATAAATGTTTAACAACAGGATGGACTGCTGACATAAAACAACGGGAAGGAAAACATCCTCACCGCGTCCATGAGCGTGAACTGCTCGGCCACCATGATGGGGTCAAACGACAGGAAGCTAAAAGCCGGAAGCTCGTCCTCAAAGCCGCTCTCTTCCTGCGTAGCAAAAGGGCAGCCGATATGATCCCCTGAAAGAAAAAAAACATTTTCAGCACGCTGCCTCCACCTGAGCTCAACCTAAACACACTTCCTGTTCTACTAAAACTTCTCAGAATTTTTTCCCCTGACAGGATCTAAACACATGAATTGACTGTGTGTCTGAGGTCACATGATATGAACAGATGTGTTTAACATGTTTGTGAACACTTCAAGATAAAACTACATGTCTCAGGGTTCATTTCTGCCCTGTGGTCCCTCTCCTGTCCTGCCTTCATACCATCAGGATCAGGCTCACACTGCTGTCGGCGGTGAAAGTGGGCCAGCAGGTTGCGGGCGCGGCGCTCCAGGTCTGAGCCGGGGAAGTGGTGGTGGAGGTAAGACAGGAGCTGGTGCAGACATTCATAGTTTGGAGGGCTCCAAAAGTCCTCGGAATACTGATCCAACCACGCGCCCAGGATGGATGAAACGGTGCTGAACACAGAAAACGAAGCTTCAGTCACAAATTTAACTCTTCAATCATTTTCTTAATGTTTTCTAATTAGAATCTCGTGTATTTAGACTTTAATTTAAAATGTTTATCAGCACAAACATCTAATTATCTTCTATATTCACATATTAGATGACTTGGATATTTTCACACATGTAAATAAAT
This sequence comes from Pachypanchax playfairii, assembly GCA_006937955.1. NCBI lineage: Eukaryota > Metazoa > Chordata > Actinopteri > Cyprinodontiformes > Aplocheilidae > Pachypanchax > Pachypanchax playfairii. Next base: position 1,762,572 of record SSNP01000099.1, read on the forward strand.
GTGCATGTATCCAACAAAAACAGACATGAACATTAGTGATCACTACACTGAATCTGATACTTCAAAGTAAAGTCAAGACATTATTTTTAGTGATTTGTAACATTTTGTTTGATCATCTCATGTACTGCATTTCATCAGGCAACCCCCTCAGTCTGACAAGCGTCTTCCAAAGAAAACAACCCCCGACATGTCAAACCGCTGCTCTGCCTGGAACCGGCGGGGGAGTGGGACGAGGCTCGGAGCGCTGGATGGTGATTAATCCTGGAGGCTGTTGCTCACTTACTTTCTCAGCTCTGTGCTGTCGTCCTGGGAGACTCTGTGTGCTGTGGCAGCAGGCACATTTTGAAGCTTGGCATATCTAAAAATAAATAAATTAAGAAGAGTTCAGTCTTAAAAATGAGAGACGTTTAAACTTAACAGCAGGTACAAAAACCTTTTTCTTCATGTACAATCTAAAACTTTGATCAGCTTGAATTAATCAGGTGAAAACAAACCAACATCTAACTGAATAAAAACTTGAAATACTGACTTTTATTCCATCAAAAAATTAAAATCTGTAAAAGCTAACCTGGATTAAAGGTGTTCGTACCTGTTCAGCAGGAGATCCAGCACCTGCCTGGTGGTGGCGAAGGACCGGTAGGTACACAGGAAAATGGTGACGTAGGTGGAGTCTTTGCCCCTGAAGGCCGACACCATGTACTCCACCAGCCTCTCCAGCGTGCCGGCCTTGATGGTTCGCACCTTGCAGGTCTCATAGAGGCTCAGGGCAGAGTCCGTGTCCACGCCCAGCCATCGCTGCCCCTTACTGGCTGACTGATGAAGCTGCACCTTCCTCAGCGTGATGGTGAAGATGGCGTCCTCCTCAGCCTCCTCGCCGATCTCCTGCGTCGAGCTCTACAAGACGAGACAAGGAGGACAGGACGTTTTACTCCAAATAGAACATCAGACTTGTCATTGAACCCAATTACCATTAAACCCTGAAATTTAGATGTTTTTCTTGTAGAAACAAGCTGGTTTCAAACAGATCAGAGGGAGTTTGTTGAATATGGAGTTCAAACCGTTCAACATGATCCCTATAATCAGGACCATCTGTGTGACCTGGCCCTTCTTTTTCTGCCAAACTCTGAGTCATGCTTTGTGAATCATGTGCGAGCACAAGCAACAATAGCAGGTTACTAAACAGAGGCTGCTAGATAACAGGGACAGCATGAGCTGCAGCCTGTGTGGAAGCTGCAGCTGCATGAACGTGAAGCTTTACAACAAAACCACATTCTGTTGTTAGTTTTAGAAAAAAAAACGCTGCATTTTAAGAACAAAGCATGAAAGTTATGATGGGAATGTTGATGTCATCATGAGCCTCTACTGCATTAGAAGTGAACAGTCTTACACAACCAGAATTCATCATAGTTTCATCGCAACAGCTCATGCTGAGCAATCTGTCACATCAAGTTATTTATAAACACAAAGGTTTGACCAAACAGCAGCATGTAAACAGAGTAAAACAATTTAAATGTCTCTGAAGTGCTGAAGAATAACAGGCAGTAAAACAGAAAACCATGAAGGACAGAGATATAAAAATCAAAATAAGAGTCTGATTTTTTAAAATAAGCTGCAGGAGTTTGAGAGAACATTAAATCTAAATAAAAGTACAATGAATGTCATGAAAGGATGTAATTTGTGTTTTACGTTTTCAAAACAAAATAATGATCCAAGTCAACAAAGAGGAAACTTAAAGGAGTAAATCACTAGTGGTGTTTGCAGAGGAAGGTGTAATCCAATCAGCAGTTTGTTTCTCTGCAGTTACAGTGAATCACTGAGCCGCGGCGTGGCGTGTGATGCGGCGCCCCCACTCATCAGTCAGGACGCTTACGGCGTAGCCTGGAGCGTTAGTCATCAGAGGTCGACCTTAAACGCTGGTGTGACTTTCAGCTTTGCTGCGCTGCTTTGTTCGCTTACATCTCAGTGCACGCCAAGTCACTCTATTTGTGCTTTTTGTCACCATGGAAACAAGCTCCACTTTGGTGAAATGAGTGGTCATGAAACACTGAAAACATTTGGAACTATAAGAATCTCAGGATCGTTCCAATAACCTTGAACTGACACGGTTTTATACACAGATTTTAAAATGTTTTTAAGCTGAACTGCAGGTGATGTTTCACTTTCAGGCTGACCAAGACCAGGACCAGGACCAGGACCAGGACCAGGACCTGAAGAGTTTCAACTGTCAGCTCATTAAATCCTATTATACCAGACTGAATTGACTCTGGTTTAAGGTGGTCTCAAGGTGAGACAGAGTCCACCTGTGAGCTCAGAGGGAAATTATCAGGTAAAGCTCATTAACTTCAGATTTCTTTTAAATCCAAAGTAAAACCAACCGTGTTTACAGTCATAAAGAGGTTCATATTTAAAACAATAGGTGGATTTAAAGTTACTCTCTGGTATCAGACAATTTATAATAAAGGCCACAGATTTATATTAGTTACCTGTTCAATAATCAGTCATCTGTCATACCTGTGGATTCTCGGCCAATTAGGTAAACAAACAGCAGCAGCAGCAGCAGCCAGCTCACTGTTTAGTTCTTCAATATACCGTACAAGTGTTTATTTATTTATATGTCCAAGTCCTCGTGTTATTAGTCACATCTTAAAGATAAAAAAATATGTTTTTTTGGCAGAAGTAAAAGAAAATATTGGGCCAAAACAGAAACCGGCATTTTATAAAACATCTAAAGCTAATAAAACTATCATAAACGGTTAAAAGTGAAACTGTAAAACTGCATAAGAAGCTGTGGTCCAGTTAGGATACTGTACTAAACCAGAATGTAAAACCTCCGTCCACAGAACCAGATCCTGGTACATGATGTGGCTCCTTTAAAACATGAGTAATGTCAGCAGGGACCTGTAGAAGTACAGGGAGGTTGCATGTGACAGATAAATGAGGAGGGAGGAGACAAAGTGCTGTAAATCCTGTTTAGTGTAAAGACGGAGGCCCAGCTGCAGCTGAGTGCCGTGACAGCAGGAGAGCTGCTTATCAGAAGAACCACAGAGGCTCTGCTATCACTGCAAACCTTCAAAAACTCAAGGGCAGAAACCCGGATCCATCTGACCCTTCAATTCCTACAATAATGATCCTATTCATGCCTGTTACCGCACGCACGAGCACTGCTGTGATAAACCAAACTCTTCCTGCAAAGAAAAAACACCTCGAGTGTAACAGAACCACCACAAGGTTCTAACAGAACAGGTATGTAAATCATTATACAAGCAGAAATAAAGATCAGAAAGAACAACAAACAGATAACTGGCTGGTTTGTCTCAGACATGCAGCTCAACGTCCGGTTGTTTTAAATAACCTGGAAAAACAAACACTGTTATTTAGAAATTCCCAAGAAAAAAAGAGGGAATCCTCTGTTGTGTTTTTCCTTCAGTTGAGCTGGTCTCACATTCCTGCAGCTTGACTAAGCGCTCAGTCAACCATCGATACCATCCTGGTTACAAACAGGAAGCAGCTCTGAAATACAACTTAAACATAGAACTCATACTCAAACATCCATCTCAAGAACCAGAGTATAGAATCAGAACTGTACTCCAAGGAATCCAAAAACTCATAATTATTTAATTCTGGCAAACTGCGTGAGTTATTGGATAAATGCAGGAAATGATTCAACTCCAGCAGCGTCCACAGAAATGTTTGGCATCTAGAATCAGCCTCCTCTGCTCTCGTTCCAGCGTTTATCCCGTCTCCGTTCACCTACACCATCCGGACGGTGAACGACCACGAGTGCTTGTGTAGGCTGCTGGAATGTGAGGCCAACCGAAGACACGGCGATGACTGATGAGGCAGAAAGAAGCGCAGATAGTGAACAACACCAGCCAAACGGAGTCAAAGTAGTAAAAGCTGAACAAACAGCAGCTGAGTTTCCAACCAAAACCAATCAATGAAAGCAGATTTAAACACATTCTTACAGTATAAGATTATTAAAATGTTGCTCCAGATGATTCAGTTTTAGATGAATCATCAGGATAATTTGCTCATTTAAAACTCCATTTCTCACCTCACTCTAACGTTTTATTTATTTATGAAACATTTCAAAATGAAATGAATGAATGGAAACACTAAATGCAGATGTTCTGCTCAATTTGGGTTGAGTAAATGTTTATAAATTGATAAATAAATCTCTTATTGTCTGTAATCACGGGCAGATTTTTGGTTTTTCTTTTTGTCGGTTTTACTGAACAGTTTTCCTTCAGTAAGTTCGACTCTGTTTGTTAAAACTTTTATTTTTCTGTTGCTTTCTGTCCTAAAGATGTGAAGTATAAAACATTTGGCTGAGCTGCAGGCCACTGACGCTGTAAATGATTCAGAATGTTTCTGACAGACATCTGGATGATCTGATCATCAGCTCACAAACACAGTGACATCATCCAAAAATAAAATCCAAAGTGTTTATATGACGAAGGAAACATGAGAAAAGTCCCGGTGCAAAAAGAAAACCTGCCTCCAAATTATTAAACAGCTTCACAAAGCCAACAATAGTGTGTGTCTGTTACAAGCCCGTAGCACAAGCCAGTGATTTCCCCTCGCTAACAATGAGAGCTGAACGCCACTGAGGTCATCTGGAGCATCTGTGTTCTAAACACTGAGGCCGGGGGGTTTCTCCACCATCACTAAACCTCCTGATGCTCCGAGTTTCACCTCAGGAACTAGATACTAAAAGAACTAACAAAGTCAGTAAAACAAACTGGTTTTAACCAGATCTCCAAACTCAGATTAACATACTAGTACACCAAGTATAGACCTGAAGACCACTGTACATCATTTAGAGTCTGTAATCAGTGTGAGGAAAGAGGAGTCAAGTGTCAGCAGATGGTTAACTGACCCTGTTTATTACAGAAAAATGTCCCAAATTCAGCTGAGAAAACATGTTTCTTTACCGCGTCGGCAGCTACGTGATGACAAACTACAAGAGTACAGAGATGTAACAGCTGCTTTGAACCCTCCGGATTTGTAACTGTTCATTAAATCACGAGAATGACTGTTAAAAGTTCAGAGCTTTAAAAAGTTCAGCTTTACTTCATCCACTGATAAGAACTGTAAAACGTTCCACGTCAGCTCCAAGTATTCCAGCTTCTTCTCGTACACTGCTGATCTCTCTCCTTTAAAAACCACGTTCTGTTACAGAGACCTAATGTTTAAGAACAGAATGTTCCAAGTGTGTTTAGCAAGTGACAAATCACAACGCTAACGGTGTTTCTGAAAAACAAATCTCACCACGGCAGTAGAAGGCCGAGATCCAAAGAACCGAGCATTCAGAACCAGAAATATCTGTTTCAAGTTTTATGGAAATCAGTCCAACCATCTTTACATCACTCAACACTAGATGTTAAAGAAAAACTCTAGTAATCATCAAAATTACATAAATAAAGATGCAAGTTGAGATATTGAGAAAAAAAAAATAAGTACGACGAGGCAAAAACGTTTTCAATCTAAATTTAGAGACTAAATTGAGTTTGAGAAGAATTCAGAGGTTGCTGGTATGTTTGAGTAAATTCTAGATTTTACTAAATGAATTAAGATGTAAATCTGGTTCCGTTGCAGTTTGTTTGTGTGAAGGCAGATGAGGTGTGTAGCTGCAGGCGTCTGCTGTTATAAACACAATCTGAGTATCAGGATCCGATTCTCTCTGAAGAAAACCTCCAGATTGTTTCTGTCTTCGCTCGCGTCTCCTTCTGCAGATCTCTGACATAAACATTTTAAAGTGAAATGAAAAATAACCGACTGGCTGTGAGCCAGAAGACTCCATTAGATTCAGGAAGTATCTTCAATCTAAAATTCCTGCAAACACAATCTTTTAATTTATCTTTAAATGGCAGATTAACTTCTACAGTCAGTATAAATCACAAGAGACAGAGTATAATTGTCCCTTTGAGATGAGGGCTACACTTAAATCAAGTAAACCTCCGTCTGATAAGAGCCGTTTGATTGGTTGGAACGTTCCAGAACAAGTAAAAACTCGGAGTTATCCTTATTTTAAAGCTAAAGATTGGTTTCAGCTTCTTTTGAGCAGTTTGTACAACAGTTCTGGGATACGGCTCCGACTTCAGGAGAGAGCTAAGACAGCTTTTGTTACTCGTTTTTTCTTTTACGATGGCAGAAGAAGAAAAACCCCTTCAGGTTGAACTGGATCCACCATGACAGTCACATGTTCAATCAGAGTAAAGTCAGCATCAGAACGAAAGCAGAACCCAGAAGAAGCATGAAGGGAAGCCAGCGAAGAGGCGATCAGAGTGAAACATAAAACCTCTCCATCCCCCCGTCACTACAAGAGCAAGATAATCCTGCTGAATCAAATCCAATCCCTCCAGAACCTTCGCTTCTCTCCTCTTCTTCACTGCAACTGACTCGACCAACAGATGACGTGGATCAGATGTTTCCAGTCAGGCTCGTTTTAAACTCAGAGGTTCAGTCATTTTCTGACTAATAATGATACAAAACCAAACAGTGAACAAAGTGAATAAGAAACAAAAAGAAACTGTTTTAGTTGTAAATCACCACAAACTTTACCTGGGTAACCCCGCCCCTTCGCTATCAATTAGGACTCACCTTTTCTCCTTAACCTTTAATATGAGTTTAATCATCCAGTTAATATTAGTGTAATTTGTCTTTGATTTAGTTTTCTGTTTGTAAGCAGTGTATTCATTAATGGATTAGTATTTATCACATTTTATAGTTGATTATTATTATTGTTTGTTTGTATTTGGACTGTGAAGCATCTGGAAACAGGATCTGACTGATCTGACTGTTTACAAACTGCTTCAGGTGGAATAAATGATCTAGATGTTTCATAATGTTTAAAAACCTGAGTTGGCGTCTCCAGACGTTAACGTTTGGTGTGTTTATGTTTGTTCTGACAGCAGGTCTAACAACAGGACCAAAACTGTGATGTTTGTTTCCAGTCTTGATGTTCACGTTTATGACTCTGGTTTTTATTTTGTCTCCATTTTAATTCGGCTCAGATGGGAATCATAACAGTTAAAGTTCGTGGATCTCGCTGTGCGTCAGTCTGATCAGAAACATCAGATTTCTGTCACGTGGAAAAAAAACAACTTGGACTTGTGATTCTCTGTAAATGCACCTCTGCTACCAGGTTTTTAAAGTTTCCCTGATGTAAGACCGGCTCAGATAATTAGAGTGCATCAGACAGACAACGAGCACAGAATCAGACAGTTTAAGGAAACTGGGAGAATAAAGTGTTTTTCCAGGCGTCGGGCCTTCACATTCCTGCTGCTGTCCGATTCTGACGCTTGGATTCAGCTACTTGACTCTCTTAAAAACGAACCACGGAAACAAAAGCTCCTCTGTGCCGAGCCGCGCGGTCTCGCTCGTGTTGCTCTGCCAAATGTTGGCCTGTGTTTTAGTCATTAAATAAGAGCTCATCATAAACAACCTCCCTTCATCGAGGCCGTGTCAAACCTTCAGCTCACAGCGATCCTATCAGACGTCTGTCTTTCTGCATTTCAGCAGCAGAAAATCACTTTGTTTTAAACCGTAGAACTGACTCATACTGATGTAGTGTAACATACACCGGCAGGACATCAAGGGAACCTTACACCAGTACTGTGTTCTGTTCTGTTTTTGTAATGAGATATTATATTTGAGATTGTGTTTGAGGTGATTTCTTCCATCTGGGACAACTGGAGCTGTACTGTGTTATTAAGTTCATGTGGGAACGGCTCGGCTGAGTCATCGTTAGCACTGAGGACGTGCAGATAAAGACAGGAAGAACACGGTTCTTAGACAGTCTAACATAAGCTCTCTGTCTCTTATTTTACTATCAGCTGCTTCCTAAAAGCTGAAATGTTTAAACTCAGTCCGATTCGTGTCCGGCCCGTTTGTTCGACTGATCTGAAACAGTCCAGAAGCAACAAGAAACGCTCCTACCACTGATTTCTGATTGAATCAGCTGACAGTTAAAGAACTTAAGGTTTCTCAATAAGCAGGAGTCAATTCTCTGTTTAGAAGCATTTTGGACTCTGATCCTGCTGTTTTGCAACTGGACTACATCGTTCATAATAATAATGATTATTTTTAACTTAACCGATTGGCTGCAGCTGCTTAACTCCAGTTAAAGTGAGAGAAAGAAAAGAAGAGGTTAAACAACACTGACAAAAACTGTCTATGAACAAACAGAAAATAAGAAATAAATCAATAAATTGAGTTTTCTGGTCTTTAGAACCACAAATTAAGTTAGGTCAAATATAAAGAACTAAATAATGAATGTGGACTTTTCTGTTTTACATTACTAACAAGTAAATAATAAAATCTACAGTAACTGGAGCATCTTTACATCATTGTTCAATTATTAACTCCATGCAAACGTAATTTTATCTTAAAGCAAATTTAAATTCACTCGATTCTTTCAGCTATATGATCCAGAACTTGAAAGGGATCAAAAAGATGATGGAACCCAACCACCAGAACCCATCAGACCCTCATACAGGATTTCTGCATCAGGTAAAGGTGGCAGGAAATAGAGCCGGCGACTGTGAAGGAAACCCCTCGACCACAACAAGAGGGGGATTAAGTGTTAGGTAACTGTGTTAGAGCAGAGGATTAGATTAAAGCAGGAAGACGAAGTGCAACAGGTTAGCTGGGGGGTCTAAAGCAGTTATAATGTAATTCAAGGCATTACTAAATATGATTTCCTATCCTCCTTTTTTATCAGATATGGGGGAGAATGTTCTACTGTTCCACACATGAAGAGGGAATGTTTTAATGGAGGCAGTTATTTGTTAATTTCTTGACAAATCGATGAGATGAATGATGAAAAAACACCCGCAGTTTCAGATTCGACACAGTCTCTTCATTCTGAGTTCCTGGATTAAGAATAAAAGAACATTCAACATGTACACGATTACATTCAGCTATTTTCACTCATTTAATTAGAACCAATATGTACAAGAGAAGAAGAAAAACGTCAAGTCTGAATATGAGGAAAGTTTATCGTCTACACAGGCCGTCACATTAACGGTGGGATTTTCATTAAGGAACATTTTTCTCAAATTTTCCCACAATTTATAGCCAGTTTGTCTCAGATTGATGAACTCCTGCCCTTCTTTACATCTAAGAGGCGCTACCTCTCTAAAATGCTCCTTTTAAACTCAGTCATGTTACTGAACTGTCTCCAATTAACTGAATTATTTGTCAAATGTTCCTCCAGTTGTTTTTGATTTGTGACCTGTTCCTAATTTGAGATGTGTTGCTGCCAATAAATTCAAAATGAACTATTATTTTCCATGAAATAGTAAAATATCTCAGTTTCATCATCTAGTGTTTGTTTTTTACTGTTGGGAATTAAATATGGGTTTAAATCATTGCACTCTTTTTTATTTATGTTTCACACTTCTTTTTTTTTGGGGGGGGGGGGGATTTGGGGTTTTATATGACACACAGCTGAAACAAACACTTATATGTTGACATTATCTGCTGGTTGGACATCTGTAGCGTCAAATTTTCTGGTTTTATGAGCTTTAACAGGGATTTTAGTCCATTTAAGAAATTCTAATGAATTTAGCAATAAATCAGATAATCATTTACATCCTAATCAATAGTGAAACTAATAATCACTTGTAGCCCTGCATTAAACATCTCACTCCAGCTGATCCCTGTAATTACTGCTAGGAACAATCTGGATGGATTTACGTCGGCTGAGGTGGATTTTCTCTTCTACACAGTTACAATCTGCCAACCAACCAGGACTGATATGGAATAATTCATCAATCAATCAATCGAAAAAATATGAGCAACTATTATTTAAAATCTTGTGGGTTTTTTTGCTGAAATGTAAAACAGTAAAAAAAAACTCCAAAATTTAAGTTTAATTCAACTATTCTGTTAATTGTTAACATTTTATACATTTTGTTGAGAGAATTTGGACTGAATGAGTCGATTGTTTTATCTGCAGCTGGTCAGTTTAACCAGCAATAACTGCTGACTAGTGAGAAACCACAGGAACTGATTTACTGTATGCTGAGTGGAGTTCCCCTCACACCCCCACATAAGTACAACCAACACCACACAACATGAAGATAAAAAACATGCGTGACGTAACCCACATAAGAACACTTAAAGCTTGAAACTACCTGTGTTTCATGATGTGGGAGGGATTTTACTCAGATAGTTGTGGGGGTGGGTTTCACTTGTGGTTAAACTGAGCAGATAACAACAAGAGTAAAACCCCTAAAAAAGCAAGTCATCCAGTAAATGTGAGTTCGTGCCAGCATGAAGACTGCTGCAACATCTACCTGGCTGATATTTGACTTCACCTTCACTTGTCAAACTGTCAAAACGACCTTAATTAAGAAAAGCTCAATAAATATCATCTATATTATAAAGACACGGACATTAGATCAGAACATGCCATTCTATTCATCGCTTAAAGTAAAATACATGAAGTGAAGCATTAAAGTCTGTAAACAAGTCAAATCCTCATGTTGGGTTTTAAAATAAAACTCCCTTTTATCATTTTCTTGGGCTAAAATCAGACCCTCCTCTGGACTGTGAAAACCTTCTCTCCGTCCTGGATTGATCGCCCTTCCAGTCACAACAAACCGCATCAGCTAACGGGCCTAGGTCACCTCTTATCCCCGCCTCTTCTTCACCCTCCTCCCGCCCCGGTCTCCCTCATCCTCCTCCTCCTCACCTCCAGCAGCGGCAGGTCCGGGTCCAGGTGCGTGAAGCTGTGCAGGACCACCGGACTGGGGTCCTCGATCACCTCCAGCTTCACCCCGTCCCAAATGTTCCGCACCTTCCACGAAGAGTCGAACATTTCGAACAGCTGTCCCGGTTTGACGCTGCCCGCCTCAGTTTGCATCCCCGGGAAATAGACCATGGAGACCGGGCGGTCAGTCACACCGGCGGCATTTTCAACGTTTCTGCTGCGTTTTCACAAACCAAAGCGTCACTGATGCTTCTGCTACCGTGTGAGGTCCAATCACTTCTGTTAGATCATCTCTGCAGCGTGAGACGTTCAGGATAATCATGACTCACAGCGAGAGTTTCTAAACTCCGCCCCCAGCCTCACGATGCCTTCATGACTATCGGAAACATCCCTGACCAGATTATTAAAGCGCCGACTTTATTTTTATTGTTAGATATTTTTATGTGAATCTGATAACAGGAATTTACTCATTATTTATTTACCTAAACATTTGATAGCAATCAAGAAATGTTTTTAACAGCTTCTAAAATACAAGATTTATTTATCTTGGTAAATATAAAAAAACATTCTTAGTTTCTTGTCTTAAATGTTTCGGTTTTCTAGATTTCTTACACATACAAATTAGAGTTTTACTATTAATACAAATTTAGAAATGTTTAGAGATAACAAAAATACTTTTCAACAAAAAAGACCCCCCCCCCCAATAATCTATACACAATTATAAAATCATATCATATCAAACTTTGACAATCAAATAAGATATTTAACCAGAAAGCCTGTCATCATTTCATGTTTCTAATTCGAGTTCTCAAAAGATAGGGCTCCGAGGTGTCCCTGAAGGCAGCACTAACTCCTCCACTCTGATGTCATGCCTTTGGGAAATGATGGCCTTGTGTTGTTTCAGTTCTCACTATGGCAGCAGGACAGTATGGGAAAAGAAAACACACTGAAGTAAAGGTTGGTGTCCTGCTCTCTCCTGAAATCACATATTTACACAGAAACAACTAAAACTCAACTGAGTGCCAACATTAACAAGAAAAGCAAAACACACCAGGAGAGTTTTAGACAAAGTTTGACACATAGATAATTGTATTTTAGCACCAACAAGGTGATTTACAAAGAGCTTATAGCAGGATCAGCTGATCTCTGAGTGTTTTAATGCACACATTATTCAGAGGTTGAAGGTAAAAGGCTGAACAAACAAAAACATTCCTTTGAAAGTGGTCTGGAACAATAATCGTCCAGAACTAAGAAAACAAGATGATCAATGTTCATAGAAAATTTTCTTTAAGTCTTTAGAAAGTCTTAAGAGCTATTGATTATAATTAATTTAGAAAATTACAAGGTTTGGCTGCTTGTGAGCAAAATAACTGTCTGTGCTAAACTTTGCTTTTCATTGGATTTACATCTTCACCATAATAATGAACTTGAAAACAAACACATTATAAATGTCAGTTCATCTAACAAACCTAAACTTTCTGTGATTTCATGTTACTTTTACTTACTAGGTGTTTGTCTCAATGTTAAAAAGTAACCTGCAGCTCTGTGCTCGATACTAAAACATTTTCATGAGGTAAATCCTGAAACTCTCTTCTTAAAGTCTCTGGTTTGTGTTTTTCTGAGGGCAGTCGTGAGATGTGACTGAACAAAAGCACTGAGGAGGATTTATGTTGGATCTACAGCCAAGTTCCTTAAAAACAGGATCTTTAGGGGATTTAACATCCAACACTGCCTCCTACTGGTCAGAGTGAGAAAGACAGCTTCCTTTCCCTGTAATAAGATCTCGGCTCATTTTTTTATCATTTCCAAATCAGCAGAGCCTGATTTAATTACCAGCACTTAACTAACTGATATAACACATTACTGATTATTAATGGCAAATGCTCGTTTAGGATGCTTAATTATAAAAACAACAACAACATCCCTGAGGATAACGTTATAATCTAAACTAATATTTTGTGCTGACGGTACAGGAGGAAGTGGAAAGGATTTCAGGAACAACATCTGCATCACCATATGAGCCAAATCTGACCAGAAACACATCTGTCTTCTCAAACCTTTATCATCATGGAGCTGCGGCGCTTCATAACTCACAGATCTGCAGCTGCAGAAGGTCAAAAACCAACAAGAAGGAATTTTAGGGTGAATAATAACGACCATCTTCAGAACAAGCTTCAGTTAGAATCGTTATTATCTTAAAGCTTTTGAGGCAAGAAAATAACTTGAAAAATTGCTTCTGACAAAAACCCTAAAAGAACAACTTAAAAACACAACAAACTAAAATTGCTAATGGCTCATTCAAGTCATTAATGTGAGACTGTAATAAACCATAAAGCAATCTGAATTTATCCCACCAGCAGAACAGGAATAATTACAACATGCTGTAATCCTAAAAAATTTGATTTTCAGTTTCAGAGTTCTCTGCTGAGTGACAAGCCACAAACCAGCTCAAACAAACCACAAACTGAAGTGCTGTGATTCTGCTCTTAATTAATTATTCAACTTATTATTATGTTCATAATTAACTGAAGAAAATTAAACAGGAAACCCAAGTTGTTGCATAAATTTGAGCATCTAGAGAATAAATAATTGTGGCAAACAGCATCATAAATCAGCAACGTGTGATGCAAGTTGTTTGAGATGTTACTGTTAGATTTGGAATAAATAAAGTCCAACTAACAGTCAGTTGATTCAATCCGTGCCTTTCTAAACTGACCGGAACTAAAACAGACTTAAAAGACGACTGTCTGTCTTTATGTAACTACTTCCTGTCTCAGCTATAAAGTGTTCGCCTCCATCTTTCAGGAATAAAACATTCCCAGCATTTCCATAGATAAATCCCTGAATCCTTTAACAATTTTGGTACATAAAATCTGAATATTTCTACTTCCGAAAGTGTCAGAGAACTGAAAACAGTTCAGTGTCAGTATAAAAACATTGATGCTAATTTCTGTCATGGATCCCTAAAACCTCTGAGAGCTCGAAGGGCCAGACTTCCAGTCTGCTGTGATTTAAGAGAAGATCTTCTTCCATCTGCTGGAAATCGATACCAGAACATGTTGTTGTGCTGCTGCTGAGGCTCGACTGATGCTGACTTGTTTTACTGCTCCCTGAGGACGGTGACGCTGAAAACCTTCATGACTTTCTCATTCCTTCAAACATCCACAAAAACACTCGTTGTTTCTGAAACAGAACGTCGAATTATGAAGTAAAAAAATCTAAAATCCAAAGATGGACAGATTCAAAACTACAACAGCCTCAAGCGGGAAAAGATGGAAATGCAAGCAGTGACATCAGAACGTTTTTCTCAAGCAGTCGTCTGTCAATGCACAGGAGGCGGGGCTACACCTGGACAGGTCATCAATCAATCACAGGACCACACAGAGATAAACAACCACTCACACACTCGTACTTCAACACCTGATTTTAACTGATAACTGAACCTGAAGACATACTGAGAATTCCAACCATCTGAATCAGGTGTGCAGGAAAACACCTAAAAACACGCTGGTCCCGGGGACCAGGACTGAACACGGATATAAAACACGTCACATGAAGAACATGTAAACATGAAATAAATTCCTTTAACCCTTCACACTACCCACAGTTTGAACTTTAAAGATGTTTTCATTTAAAATGAAACTAAAACACTCAGCTGTTCCACAGAAAACCCAAAAGATCCATCAAATAGAAAATAAAAAAGCCAAACTGACTGTTTTTAACTGGTCTGTGTTTTCACTTCCTTCCTGCCAGGAACCCAAACGCATCACCGACCCATGTGGAACCCGTCTCTGTGCTTTCGGGTGTGAAACTGCATCACTGGTAGTTATCTTTCTTTTGAAAATGGCAGTAATTTGAGACACAAATGAAGTGAGTTTTCATTTAGAAAAAACACTGTGCCTGTTTCTATGGCAACCTGAACTCACAGCTGATGGACTTTTGATCATCAGCAGCTTCTCGTATCTTTGTTTTATATTCACACGCTTGGACAGTTTTCAGCATTCTTACTGAAAGTTCTCCAGAAGTTGTAACATCTGGTTGTACTTACAGGTGGGAGATGAAACCAGATGCCAGGAGGCAAAGAAGAAGATGAGGTGTGTTCATCAAGTCCACAGACAAGCTGCTGTTAAGCAGTGTGTGTTGTTAGTTATGTTTTATTTAAATGACATTATAGGAGGTGTCCAATGCCTCGATAGCCACCTGCATGTTTTAAATGTTTGTAATTCCTGCAGAAGCTTGTTAACAATCTGTTCATCTGAATCAGGTGTGTTGAAGCAGGTAAACATCTGAAACATGCAGGTGGCCCTCGAGGGCTGGACACCTCTGTTTACTATGCATGATGGACGGTGGACGCTGTGGTCTCTCTGTCCTTGTTTTCTCTCCCTCCTTCTATCTGTTGTTTCTTTCTCCCTTTTACTCTGCATCCACTGATCCATTACAGTTATAATAAACTAATATAACATCTAAATAAACTTACAGTCAAATAGAAATAACAAGCAGAACAATACATTACTGTATGTTCAGCTTGTGAGAGTAAATCTGTCGGGTATTTCTTCGCACCCGGACAGCAACTTGTTTTACTGCCAGACAGTTCGAGGGAAACAGTAAACAGGTAAAACACTTCAACTGGTTTGAATCTGATAGTTGTAATGAATCTAAAACAGGGATAAAATGAGTCGCCCGTCTTGTTGTCTCATACTGACGCCTGTTAGCAGAAGCAGACAGCTGAGGTCAGACAGCTGCTCTGCTTCGTGTTGCTGTGCAGCAGTTTGTGTCTGCTTGTTTAATGGATCTTTACTTTCCTTTTAGTTTCAGATACTTCATACTGATAAATGAGCAGAGAACCTTGTTGTGTTAAATAAACACTCTTCAAATAAAATGTGACTAACCTGCTCAGTTTGAGACATTTCAATCAGTTCTTTCAGGTTCAGATAACGCCGACACGTTCTGATAGATATCAAGTCAGCAGTGAAGCTCTCTGACGTAAACAACTGAAAAAATCTGCTTCCATCTAACAAGGATGTATGAATCAAACTTAGAAAAATGTTTGAAATTTAGTCAAGTCCCTTCAGAGTCTCAATATAACCATATGAACAGAGAAGCTGAAATTCTAAAGAAAATTGACTAAAATGTGTCTCATCACATGAACATATACATATTTGTTTTTCCTCAGAGACGCAGACATCCAGCGTGTTTACATATAATCTGAGTAGGTGAAGGAAAACTGAAGGAAAGCATCAAACCTGTGTGTCTGCTCTCCTGATCGGCTGGTAAAAGTCTTCACCGTCCCAGCAGACACCTGTCCTGAGCAGCAGCCCACATGTCCACCTGCTGCAGCACCACATAACGACTGTGCTCAGAACCAGACCAGAAACCTCCAGCTCCAGATGGTCCAGGAGGAAAAACCCATCAACGGGCCTCCAGAGATCCCACTCCCCTCATCACAGATTGGCCGAATCCCCCACAGAAACCCGGCTCACATGTGTTTACTTTACCAGCTGTGTCAACAACACAAAGAACAACACTAGATGAACATTAACGTATTCCGGGAAAACAGAAATTGGTTTTTCAGAAGTTTGGTAAGTCCGTCCATTTCAGTCAAAGGTGAAGTGAAACCTCCGAGTCGAGCGGTTAAACTGTCCCAACAACACCACGGCTGAAGACGCACTAAAGTAACCCGAGGAGAAAATGAAAGCTAAAGATGACGCAATGACAACAGAAAACTTCCTTATTACACCTTCACGGGAATTTACAAGAAAATACCTTCAGTGGTTGGTCCAGTTTACCAGTTCATCGACCTCAAGGATCAAAGTTTAAAAAGACTCGACACAATGAGCTGAAACATCAAGAACACCGACTGGTATGAGAGACATGAAGAAATAAAAACAAAGTTTTACTCAGAGAAATGAAAAACAAACAGAACCTTTATCTTCTTCTCCAAACACAACCACGCCTGTAGGTTCTGTTCCATTTCTATATCTATATATATATATATATAATATGCAAATGACAAACAGGTAGAAAATAACTAAAAGTAGTTTTTTCTTTCAGAGACGTACTCTGCTGGTTAAAGAACGAGTCTCCCAGTGACAGAAACAAGACGCAGCATCTCATTCACACAGACAAGAGGGAGTTCTGACAGCACAGAGACCCGCTGGTCGGTCTGAGCGGCGTCCAGTGGCCTCTGGATTTATTCCCACCCATTATTTCAGCCAGCAGAGCCTTTCGGGTTTCCTCTGAGGTCCTGGCATTTAAAAATGCTTTCATGTGCCAAGTGAGGGAGGAACACAGCGCCGTTCTGAGGTGACCTGACAACCGTCGCCAAGGAAGAGAGAACATCAGCCCGACGGAGCGCGATTAAAAAATTACACTGTCAAAAAGAAAAAAAAGATTGTGCCTTGTTCTTAATAGATTCCTTTCTTAAAACAGAGGCGAGTCTTTTTCTCTTTGTTCCCCACAAACCAAACAAGAACAGTTTGACATCCATGTTCTCAAAGTTTCTGCTCCGACTTCAGATAAAAACAAGAACGTCCATCAGAACCGACTTCTTCATGAATGATAAATAATTTGGTTGTAGAACTGTGAGCACTTCTTCAGTTCTGATGCTGTTGGTTTTCTGTAGAACCGCAGAACTTCTGCAGAACCACCTGATAGAATTCCTTTTAATGGATTGAAACTGTTTTATTGTAGAAAGCAGCTTATAATGAACAGAAACAACTACAGCTGGAAACACTGTCGCGTTCCACCACTTGTTTTTATCTTGTGTCACTCGTTCTCGTCCTGACGTCGTCTCAGGTGTTTCTACCTGCCGGCATCAGCTCCATCGCCCCCACAGAGTCACTGTTTGGTTCCTGTGATATTACAGTACTTTCCTTTTCCCTGCACTCAGCTGTCTGATGACAAATCCTTTCAGTTAAAAGCACTGAACCCGATCATTTGGGATGTCTTTCAGTGGAAGCTAAATAAAAGGAAGTACATTTTCAACCTGAAGAAGAAATTCTGCACCCATTATTTGTCTGAACATTATCAGCATGTCTGCAGACGTCCTTTCATTTCCTTCACAACCAGCCGACAGCTTGATCTGCTGAAAACATTCGACTGTTGTTTGACTTTATTATCACTGGATGTCAAACACTCATCAGATCGCTGCACATCATCGTTTTCTGACAAGCCTGACAAATGTTCTGCTTGTTAAAACTTTACTAAATCATGCATTGACACCATTAGGTGTCAGAACTGAACTATAAATTCATAAAGCAAAATAATTACATAAACAAACTCACATGTAGTTAATGATGTGAGGTCATTGGGGATAAATCGAAGTTTAATCAATAAATAATTAAAATCATTTTTAAATAAAACTTGGATTTGATTTTGCAGGTGAAATTAGCTGCAGTTGTGTGATATATGCAAGAAGTGGATGG
The DNA here is from genome assembly GCA_006937955.1 of Pachypanchax playfairii. Lineage (NCBI taxonomy): Eukaryota > Metazoa > Chordata > Actinopteri > Cyprinodontiformes > Aplocheilidae > Pachypanchax > Pachypanchax playfairii. The sequence continues at coordinate 1,780,716 of SSNP01000099.1, forward strand.
GATCAGCTGAAAACAGGATTTTTCTGCATATTTTCTTATAATTTAGGTGTTACTGTCAGTTGCACTTACATTAATGAGCCAACCAGCTGTTTTATAGAACCTGGTCGCACATTTTAGTTTCAGCTGTCTGTTTACTGTGTGACCGAAAAAACTGCAGCTGCAGCATGGCTGAAGTTTCACAGTTTTTTGACTGTTTGTTTGGAAGACATGCTGTAAAAAAGTCTCCAATAATGTGAAATAAAACTAGAGCGTGGGAAAGTTTAGACAGAGAGCTGCGTTCACTGACAAGAGGAAGATCAAGTTCTCAGAACTCCTGCTGGGTCAAATCAAGGAAAACTGAGACGTCCGAAATCCTGATTTACACATTTTCATCACAAATATAAAGCACATTGACTTATTGAATTGCATTCAATAAAAGAACTTTCTGACTATTTTAGTCTAATTTCCTTTCCTGTTAAATAAAATATATAATCACTGATGAGTATTTATTCCTACAAACGAGCAGCAGACCTGGAAGCAGGTATAATATTTTCCTGAATAGCAGGTCGTATATCAGACTAAGATACACAACTTGTTTTGGACAGAACCGTTCATGTCTAATAGAGGTTTGCAGTCGTGCACCTTCATCACTCAGTTTAATTGCTGTTTACACTCATATCTATCCAGACTCCTCTGTACTGGATTTCTGATTCTGAGGACCGAGACTGTGAGGTCACAGTGACAACCGTGACCTCACAATCACAGCAACTATAATTAGACAGAAGTTAAATGAAATGGATCAGTCCTGAAGACGAACCTGCTCAAGCCCCAAAGCAACAATAAAGGTTTACTCACAGCTTTACGCCACATGTTGCTTTTAAAGACAACAGGATGAAGATTTTTCATCGTCGGTGAGAAAGTGCACTAACAGTCCCTTTCTCAACATGTCAACATGTCATCTGCTGCTTCGGGTGCTTTTAACAGAAATGGGTTCAGAAACAGGCAAGTGAACAAAGTGGGCAGTCAAACCCAAAGAGGATGAAAAAAACAAGAAGGCAAAGGTGCAAAAAGGTAGAAAAGGGCTGAAAACAGAAAGAAAGGCTGATGAGAAACAGACAGACTTTTTGTCTCGTCTCTTTCAGAGTTTTACAAAAGAGTTCTGAATGTAATAAACATGAACAGCAGACAGAAAAGATGCAAAAGTCTAGAAATGTAAATGTAAATGCACAGAGCTAATGACTTGGTCTCTTAAAGAGGACTGAATCTACCGATAAATCAATATTACGACTTCAGTCGTAAAGTCTTTCCTTTAATGTTGCTTTTAAACAGAAAAGCAGCAACTGACCTGACCTGAGTCGGTCTGCCTCCACCTGAACGTGTGCACGACTTTTACCTGCAACATCACACACTGTTGGACTCATTCAGCTGTAAAAACTCCCAAACTGGACAGAACTCTTCCACAGCTGCACTCACAGCCTCCTGATTCAACATGAAACTCCTGTTTATGAGCATTTCAGCCCATTACAACAACAGACCTACTGCAGCAAGCACAAGTGACTGTGTTTGACCCCGAAGAAGAATTTAGGTCATTAAATCAGGTGTTGAAGCAGAAACAATGAGACAGAACAGCAAATATCCAGCTTACACACTGACTCAGAAGCAAATGATCAAATCTTATCAAATCTTATTGTTAAATCACATTTCATCCAACACGGTAACCTCAGATTTACACAGAGGTTTTGCTTCACAATCACCTTCACTGCAAACAGCAAGAGTCAATCTGCAAAGAAATAAAGACTGACGTGGAGTCAAACATCACGCAACTGAGAGTTCAGACTGGACCGGACTGGACTGGACTGGTCCTGGTTCAGTACAGGTACAAGTTGTTCTTCCAAAGATTGTGTGAATTAGAAGATGACACAGGAAGCCCCGCCCTCTCAATGTAAACATTTACATTTCTCTTTTTTTTCCAGGTGTTAACTCAGTGATACTTACCTTAATCATACATGCTTCCATCATGTGGTCTGACTTCATGCTATGTGTATGTTCTAATAGCAGATAATTCCTTCTATTGATACACAAAGAGATTAGCGAGGGCTTGATTCATCATTACCAGCTCAGTGTCAATATATTCTGAGTGTTACATAACACTGCATTCAGGACTCAACAACAAACTGTATCCTGACATTGTGCGAAGGAAATTTTTTTTGTTGTTAATTGTGAGAAACTTCCTGAAATTGTTGCCATAAAATTTAGGAATACAGATCTGGATAAATAAGATTTTACTAAACTCAATAAATATTAAACTGCCTTCTGTCATTTACTGGTTGATAAAACTTCCCAGCAGGAAACACAGATAAAAGACTAAAATATCTATAAATATCCACAGAAATTTCAGTCTGAGATTAAAAACTCATGTTCAATATCCAGCTCCAGCTAATCTAACAGGAATAATCCCATTAATCTCATGCAACAAAGGAAAATCCACATGCAATGTTTTAAACCTGGAAATTAGGGAAAAAGGGAAAGTAAATACAAAAGTCACTGTGGAATTATTACAGACATGATCAAACAAGTTGAAAATTCAAAGGATCCTCTGCAGGGAGATGGTTGCCTGGGTGTGGAAGGGCTGGTGGCAGTGACACACACAACATTTATTCTAAGGAAGCTCTAGCAGCGTATTGGGATAGTTGGGAACAACAACAGTAAATACCATCAAAAAGAAACATCAGTTCATTCACAAAGAGAAGTTTCATCCAGGTGAGTCAACAGGCTCAGATCATCCTGACTCCAAAAGAAAAACCTTCAGGCAAACAAACGGGATGGATGATGAGAACAGCAGACTGTCACACATCATGTTTACAGATTTTATCAACTCTAAATCAAAATGCAGCAGAGTGTTTCAGCTCTAGAGGAGACCACAGGAAACAAATCTGCAGGTCTAATCATCTCTTACATGCACAAAACCACACACATCTGTACCGTGCTGACTCAACACAAACAAAAACAGTAACAAACATGATGCTTCACTGCAGGCCGGCTCAGACAGGCTGACACACATACATTTACCACACTAACGCTCAGATCAGTAAAAGGCTTTATTATTACAGCGAACTGAATAAAAACATTCCACTTAAAGCAAAGAGCAAAAAAAAACACACGGTTTCACAGAAAACTCCTCCTACAAGTGCAAGTTTCTATCTCAGAACCGCCAACCTGATAAAAGCACCACAGCAGAAAGTCTCACGTCTTGTTTACAAGCTTCAATCAGCTGATCATTCTTCAAAACAAACAAACAGCACAAAAATGCAACAAAATCTGTTCAGCTGCCCCGAGCCATAGTACCAAAAAACATACAGATGTAATCTTATATGTGCACAATGACGATCTTTCACTGTTAACTGCACATACACACACGTGCACACACACTGTTTCACAAACACGATGTTCAGCAGCAGACTGGCTCAAATGTTCACTACACAAGCCTTCAGCTCTGTGTCACAGATCAGGTATCAGCCTATTTTTAAATGGAGCAATAAAAAAACACATTCAAGGTCCGAGTTTATGATGCCATAAGAGAAGCTCGTCCAGACACATGTTTATTTATCAGTCCTGAACGAGCATAAACACAAGCTGCTGCTCTGACAACATGAGAAGAAACAACAACATTTTTGCCAGAATATTCTTGAAAAAAGCTGAATTTTAAATAACTGAAATATCCCTTTGTTTACTTTACAGCAGCGCACTGAAATAATGCTAATTTCATCATCTTTTTGTGCTGAAAACACACACACTGTGCTCACACTACTGACACAAACACCCAAGTACTGTAACACACACTGTTCAGCTGCAGACTGCTACAAGCACACGTTTTCACTCCACTCAGATATTATGTTGCTGCTCATTTTATGAAACAATAACATATTTTGTTCAACGCTGCATGAAAACACACGTCTATAAATCTGTTTCTGATGTAATAAGAAACATTTTTCTCTAAACACAATTATTCAACCAAAAAAACCACTGCTTCAAACATCCACAGATGAAAAGGGGGTTCAAATTTGATATGAGTTTACAGGCAAACACACACACACACACACGCATACACGCACACGCAGCCAGCTCTCTGCGGTCTAACGTCGGAGCTCACCAGGTCGTCCAGGATTGTGACGGGGAAATCAAACATGCACATCTTGACGGGCTGAGCGAGCGCTCTGTGCAGACTGAACACAGACTTGGCTTCCATGCTGCACGCTGAACGCACTCCCCAGCTCCACCGCTTGCAACGGACATGTACTGATAAAAAACACAAGTAAAGATAAAAACAGAACGAAGGAGGAGTTCCTCCCCAAGCTGGTCGCTCGCTCGTGCTACCTCTCACCAAACACTAAGGAACCCGTCTGAGCGAATAGAGAGGAACACCTCCACCTCCTCCTTCTCCTCACATCCACCAACAACCACACGCCCCCCTGGTTTCCCACCCTCCCTCTTCCTCTTCTCCTCTTTCCTCCTCTCCATCTCCTTCACTGTAAGCAGCTGTTCTCTAGTCTTTCCATCTTCTGAGGGTATTACCCAACAGCTCAGAAACACTCAGTTGTTACACCACAACCGCAGTGAGTTTGTTTTCCTCTGCGTAGTTCAGACTCAGGTGCTCAGTCTTGCCACAGATCTGCAGGAGTGCGTCCACCAGATTTTAAGAACCCTGCCAAATGAAATGCAGCAGGTACACAGAGGTTCCAAGCTGCTGTCTGAATCGCTCTTGTTTCATTATGCTGCAGCGATTTAATGATGAGAGAAGGAGCAGCTCTGGTTTTCTCTGGTAGTGGCAGACTGCCTGTGAGCCCATTAAAGATGAAGCTGGGTGACGGCTGCATGAAGCTACTCCTCTCTCATTAATGTCACCGGGAAATGTGAAAGCAGATATTCTGACAAGGTTATCAGCTTTCAACTGAAGTTCTGTTTTCTTCATCTGTTGTGATGATTAGAGTCAGAAAGAGCCTGTCCCTGTACCGGAGCATGTACCCGAGCATGTCCCCGTACCCGAGCATGTCCCTGTACCCGAGCATGTCCCTGCACCAGAGCATGTACCCGAGCATGTCCCCGTACCCGAGCATGTCCCTGTACACGAACCTGTTCCCGTACCCGAGCATGTCCCTGTACCAGAGCATGTACCCGAGCCTGTTCCCGTACCCGAGCATGTCCCTGTACACGAACCTGTTCCCGTACCCGAGCATGTCCCTGTACACGAACCTGTCCCCGCACCCGAGCATGTCCCCGTACCCGAGCATGTCCCTGCACCCGAGCATGTCCCCGTACCCGAGCATGTCCCCGCACCCGAGCATGTTCCCGTACCCGAGCATGTTCCTGTACCCGAGCATGTTCCCGTACCCGAGCATGTTCCTGTACCCGAGCATGTCCCTGTACCCGAGCCTGTTCCTGTACCCGAGCCTGTTCCTGTACCCGAGCATGTACCCGAGCCTGTTCCTGGACCCGAGCATGTCCCTGTACACGAACCTGTTCCGTACCCGAGCATGTTCCTGTACCCGAGCCTGTTCCTGTACCCGAGCATGTCCCTGTACACGAACCTGTCCCCGCACCCGAGCATGTCCCCGTACCCGAGCATGTCCCTGCACCCGAGCATGTTCCCGTACCCGAGCATGTTCCTGTACCCGAGCATGTTCCCGTACCCGAGCATGTTCCTGTACCCGAGCATGTCCCTGTACCAGAGCCTGTTCCTGTACACGAGTCTGTTCCTGTACCCGAGCATGTCCCTGCACCAGAGCATGTACCCGAGCCTGTTCCTGGACCCGAGCATGTCCCTGCACCCGAGCATGTCCCTGCACCCGAGCATGTCCCCGTACCCGAGCATGTCCCTGCACCCGAGCATGTTCCCGTACCCGAGCATGTTCCTGTACCCGAGCATGTCCCTGTACCAGAGCCTGTTCCTGTACACGAGCCTGTTCCTGTACCCGAGCATGTACCCGAGCCTGTTCCTGGACCCGAGCATGTCCCTGTACACGAACCTGTTCCATTAAAACTAAAGTTTTACACCTTTTCTAAGACCAATTCAAGCACTGAAGCTGTTCACAGATGAAGTTTACAGATTTAAAAGCTGTGGTCTCAGACTTTGGGGTTTGGACCCCATGTGGGTCATGAAACTTTACATCAGGGCTCTGAAAAATTCATTAGATCTGAAATCACTGATAAAACAGAGTTTTTTTCAATAATTGTTAGAAGATATTTTAAATAGTCGCCACAAATGGAACAAATAACACACCTACTGTTGATTTGTCCCTATGAACCTGTTTATTTAGCTTTTATCAACATTGACCAACACGAACCATATTCAAGGTGATAGTTCTATTATTTTGTCAGCTGGAAGCTGTGAAGTCTGTGAACCCCTGCTTAGTGAGTGCATGTGATCCATGACCTTCATTAACCTTTAAAAACATTCAAATTCAAGCATATTGAAGGATTTCAGGCACCTGTATGAACCCTAGTTTTAAGATGTTTCTCCAACACCACAGTGACTTTACTGAGCTTTACAAAAACAAAGAGGTTGTTTTAATTCAGATACTTTCAGGAACTTCTGAGACTCAAACATCTGAACATTTGATTATGTTACACTTAAAGTTCAACATTTTTCCTTTATATTAACTGTGTATTTATAGTCTTAGAATGTATATTCTCATTTTGCCGTTACATTTAAATCTGGGAGTAGTTTTAATAATAAGTGTTGGACTTGTTGAGTTTCAGACGGCGGAATAACTGGCAGACGTGGTGAAGTTAAACCAGGTGTTTAAATGAAATAGCTGTTACGTCTGACAACACAAATAATCATTTCTTTAATGTTTGGAACTACAGAAGCAGCAGAACAAATAGTGTGAATACTTGAATATAAACTGTGAACATCTTGAAAGTGGAAAAGTCCCACATTATCACTTTAAATGTGCAGAAGTCACACGTCTGCAGGAGTAACGTTAGTGTGAATCAGTGACCTGAAAACTGTCGCTTCTTTTTAACCCGATGGCAGACAAAACCTTCCACGGGTTAATCACCTCATCATTTGTTCCTTAATTAAATGTATCTGTTTGGTTTCAAACTTCAAAACAAACAGTTTTTAATATTAATGTGAGTCGGTAATCATGAGGTTTGGTTGTTTGACTCGGTTTGGGTTTTATTAATGTTCCAGCAGAACTAAAATCAGTTTTTTGACCCTTTTTATTTAAACCTGTTGATTGATGGTTGAACCTGAAATAATCTGCTGCATTAACATTTAACATTTAGTTGAAGTATTTCAGATTTTCAGATGATCCTTTTTCTTTGTTAGACCTGAAAGCAACATAAACCCAAATGTCAATTAAATGTAATTACAGTAACAAATAACAAGGAAAAATAACTACAGTTCATTTTTATAAATCAAGTAAAAACATCAGGCCTTTACATCAGAAGAATGAGTTTTATTTCCTGCAGCTTTTCTGGAAAATGTTTGAAATATTTCTGTGCAATGATTTTCACTTTATTGTTCTCAAATTAATCTCTGTCACTTTGTGTCCTCTGATCTAACACTGACACGTCGTCTGGTTCAAGCTCCACCCAGTTTGCAATCTTTAGAATTTTAGGGGATATTTTTGGAGAAAAACTCTTTTCTAACAACAAAGTGATAGCTTCACCACACGCCGGTTGTTTGTGCTGTTGTGTGTAGTTGAGGATTTTCCCACAGTGAACACAGTTGGACTCCACACAGACGCTTGTTTCTTTTCTTCATCACGTCTGCAGCCTGAACCTGAAGGCCTGAGCAGCCTACATTTTAAGTCAGACTCAACTTATGTAGGTCACTCAGCTTTTAACCCAAATGGCTGAAACGATGATAGAAAGGAAGTTGGTTTTTTTTAAATCTGCCTCCAGCTGTGTATTCTGTATTTGAAAAACCACAGAGGTTTTTTTTATCTTGTTTATCACATAAATGTTGCAGGTTATAAGTCAGCATTTGGAACACTTTGTGTTTTATCAACATGTGAACAGGTCAAATTCAGCTCATTTCAGAGTCCATGTTGTGTAATTATTAATGTTTGTTTTAGAGGAAAAGCAACATAAATCAATGATCCGTCACTACAGCGTCTCTCCGTTGCACTCAGCTAATATTTGCATCTTCTAAAACAGTTGGTCTAAATAATTTAAACATGTGCTGGTTCCAAGTGCAAGCACATGGTCTGAAGGAATTTCAAAAAGACCAAAAGGAGGAGATGTAAAAGATGTCAGACATGCAGATTCAAACATAAAGCCGAGAGCGAAGCTGCTTTACAAAGACAAACAGAGACTGAAGAGGAAGAGGATGAAGTGAAGAAGCAGCTGAAGAAAAAGAACGAGCGGCTCTGAAACACCACTGGGAACCGTTTTCAGATGCAGAGGCCGTCCCACGGCTGAATACTGTAGGAGACCGGTTGTCATGGAAACAAGGAGGCAAAGCCAGCTCCTCATAGAGCAACATAAGATCCCCCCCACCTCCATCCTCCTCCCTCTTCTACAGATACATGAGGACAGGAAGCCTGAACGAGCAGGTCTGCTTCCTGTGGACTGAAACAAAAACAGGATGGGAGGTGCAGGTACACAAGAGGTCACTCCATCTGAGACACGCCGATTATCAGACGATGTGAGAAGAACATGGGAACACGTGAAACAGCTGGGATCATTCTAATTATGTATTTACTCTGATGCTCGTCTGTAAAGAGAGACTGACTCATCGGTTCTTCTCAGCGATGGCTGGGGAAGCAAAACAAAACTACTGACACGTATCATAAACCAGATCACCTGTCTCCACCTCCTTCCACTGTTTGAAAGTGAACCAAATATATCAACATCCCATTAACGTGCTGAGGTGGAGCTGAAAGCCCCGCCTACTCACCAGCGAGCACTGAAACCAAAAAAAAGTCTCATTCTTCAACATGAAGGGGTTGGATTCAAAATTGTTATTGCAGCCGGTCACTAGGGGGCGCCTGTTTTATTCAGATGTCTTATCATTAACCATGCTGCAAAACAATATCTGCCCCTTATAGATTTGTTCTGTTTCTGCTTTTTTACACACTTGAATGTTTCACATCATCAAATAAATGTTATTATCAGACAAGAAAAACCAGAATACATTTTAAAAAAAAAAGTCCATCCAAGTCAACCCGCCCTGTGTGAGAGAAAGAAGGTTACTGAGATCGTTCAGGGTCACAGAAACATTTCTAAAGCTTCAGGACTTCAATGAACCACCGTGAGAACCATCATCAAGTGGTGAACCGTCCCAGGACCAGCTGGCAAACCAAAGTTACTCCAAGACTCATCCAGGAGGTCACAGAAGAACCCAGAACAACATCTAAAGAACTGCAGGTCTCAGTTAAGGTCAGAGTTCATGATTCAACAACATAAAAAAGAAAATGGTTCATGGTTTGTAGGAGAAAGTCTCTCGGACACATCAGACAAAACTGGAGTGATTTGACACGTCACATCAGCATACGAAGAAAAGAACCCTGAACCTACAGTGAAACACGGAGGGGGCGGGGTTAAGTTCAGCTGTGTCTTGCGGTGTCTTGAATCTGCAGGTTACAATGAAAACTGAAGACCACTGAGTCATGCTGGAGTGAAAGCTTGGTCTCAGTCGCAGGTCATGGTCTTCCAACAGGAAACTGACCCAAAACACACACATAAACACACCAAGAACGGATCAGAACCAACATTGGACTGTTATGACACGATCCTCTGAGTCCTGATCTAAAGCTTGTTGAACATCTGTTGAAGGAGCTGAAACATCTGGAGAAGGAACCCTTCAGACCTGAGACATCTGGAGCAGTTTGATCATGAGGACTAGACTGAAATACCTGTCACACGTGACTGAATAAAAATGTTGTGAAATTGACTATAAACTGAAGGTTTCTGTCATTTTTATATAGAAAAAAATCCCTTTCAGTAATTTTTTAAATTATTTTGCTGAACCAGACAAAAAGATTCAAGGTCAAACCCCTTCTGTGTACACACAAAACTAATGTTTCACAAACTGAAAACCTTTGGGGATAAAAACCGAAGAGACTCTTGTCACATTCCATCAAACAAAGATGTCAGCTCTGCTTGGAGTGAAGTCGAACTTAGAGAACAAAGAACAGAAAAAGAAGCAGAAACACAAAGTTATCTTTAACTCCCACAACAGCTGAAAAACCAGAGTTCTACATGTTTTAAGGGGAGATAAACATCAACAGTAGCAATGAGAGGAAACAGGATTTACATGGACGAGACAATGAAGAATCAGTGAAACGATGCGTTCAGGGTGAAACGGAGCAGTGGGACGCCTCACATCGAGGAGCTGCTCGGATCCCAGACAAAGCTCAGCGCTGACCTTTGACACAGTTTCATGGTGTTTACTCGATGATTCTTCACAGACTGAAGAGCCGAGTTTTACAACCCGTTACAACACAAGTTAGAATCAGCTTCTCTTCATCATGAAACCAGCTCCCTCATCTTCATCATTCGTTTCATTATAAACTACCGGGACAGTAAATCTTTATTCTAATAGATTATTTGTTTCCCTGATGCTTCTAGAAGAGCTTCTAACAGAAGTAAGTGATTATCCAGATGTGTATAAAATAGAAATAAACTTAAACTGTGAATAAAAACTTGTCATAACGTCACAAACTGTTCAGATTCTGAAGTATTTCACCACCAGGAGCAGAAATCTTTTCATTATTCGTTTATTTAAAACTAACTGTCCTGCATTTATGATCGTTTTTCCCAGACGCTAATAACATACTGTAGAATTATTTCATCTGATGCCTCATGAACCAAAAACCACAAGACAAACAGAAGCACAGATTCTTAAAACCAACAAAAAAAATATCAAAGCTGCTCAAAAACGAACATCTTGAGCTGAAAGCAGAATTTAGCTGAGAGAAAATTCATGAATATTTTGTCACAATGTTCAAACGCCATAAAATAATTCAGAAATAAAACATGTACAGATGAATCCCAAGATGACAAAATAAAAGTTAAGTTACTTAAGTTCTTAAAAACAATCATAAATGTTCATCTGGAGATATTAAATATTAACTTTGTTCAGGGATTAAATGGGATGAATTGATTAAAATAGTTCAGCTAAACAATAATTATATTTTGACCTGCAGCTGAAACCAACATGCTAAAAAGATTCTCACATTTTTCTCCTTTTCTTATTAATTTTATCTGATCAGGTTCACAGGTGGCTGAAACATATCCCAGCATGCAGTGGGCTGAGAATGTCTCAAAATATCCCCGATCCCGCACCCACACAGACACAAACACTTCACAGGCGTGATTCAGTCTTCCAGCTCAAATGAAAACTTTAATCTGAATTTATCAATATTCGCTTACTGAAACTGATCAAGTTCCTGCAGATAGAATGATTAACCAAGTATCAACACAAGACTCTGACAGTTAAATGTCTGGGAACCAGAAGACTGAAACCCGTCCAGATCTTCAGCTGACATCACCTGCGCTACCTGCTGAAGGACGTTTCATAGAGGACAGTCTGCAGCAGAGAAACACCACCAGTTCCACACAATGAGTGTCATATAATCTATGCAAAACATTAACATCTCATTTATATTCATATTTCTAGTCTAAATATTTAAGAATATTACAAATTTTTAAGCAATTAATTCCAAATAAACTAAATATTTATCAAGAATGACAAATGTGAAAATGCTGAAACTCTAAATATGAAAATGATCATAATTTTAAGGAACATAGTTGAGATTATTTTTCACACCAAATATTTTGTTTCCAATCTGTGAAAAATGTTTTTTTTACTTAACATTGGAACTATTTTCTTTAAAACGGATAAATCCAGAAAATGTTGGATTTTCTTGCTTTCATTAGAATCAATTTATGAGAAATCAGAACAGATTTATCTGAAACATGAGCACAATTTATTAATATTCAATGTTTAATCATTTATAATCTACTGAAAATTATAATATAAAATGTGGAGAACAAGTTTCCCATATTTCTTATTGTTTGTATTATTGTTATTATAGGCTACAATTATAAATGCAAGTTTTGGAAACAATTTCCACTTTTTTAATTATACTTATATTTACTGAGATGAAGATGTTGATATAAAGAAGATGATAATCAGAAATTCACCTGGAGTGAATTCGTTTTCTCTGCTGTAATTTAAACTCAGGGTGGATTAACACCTGCCTGTATTATGTAAATGAGGCCAGGTGTGTATTTAAATATGAACCCGGTGACTTCTTACCTGTTTTTCCAGCATGATCATTCTCTCTGTCTCATGACCTTCATGGAGTGAGTGTCCGTGTGATTTCACCGTTACATTCACTCCATTTCTGCCAACATCTTCACAGATTAACAGGAGAAAAATGGAAAATGAAGGTTAACGGTGCTCACGGCTAACGAGCGAGTAAACCGACACGATGCCTGGAGAGGAATGACTTCAGCATGTCTTGGCATCAATATAAAAAAATAATAATGTTTTGACGTGGAAAAAATTAGAGCATCGGTGAAAGAGTCGGGAGGAGAAAACAGCTACCGAGATGGAGCGTTAGCGTGTTAGCTTTAGCCTGCTAAACGCAGAAACATCAGAATATTTGTCTCCTTGTGTCCTCGTCCATTGTCGCTTCGCTGCCTTCCAGTCACGCTCGAAAAAAAACTGGGAGAAGATGTCTGGTCTCGGAAATCCCCGAGAAATCCTTTCCGTGGTTCGACATCCTACTGGGGAACAGAGAGTCCGAGGGGATGTGGGGATCCTGCTGCTGTGACACTTTAATGGATGCTGGCGGAGAGGAATCTCCGCTTTCAGCAAGACGCTGGTCTGCTGCGGTCCGAGGAGTGTCTGGGAAAAACGATGCCCATGAACGCATCACCAGGACTAATCCCTGTGCATTTTTACTGCTTCATTTTACCACTAAACAGCGAAGCAACGTCAATAAATTGTTGAAATTTAATTTTGATTTACTTTTTGATGGCTGTTTTTCCTAGTAAATCTGTTTAATTTATATTCTGTCTGAGCGTCATTTTGTGTGTTAACAGTTTTGTGTATGCTTAACTTTGCATGTCTTAAATGTCTGTGCTTCTGTTTTATCGTATTGATGTATTCTCTTTATTTTGTTGTTTTTGTCGTAATTTCCTTTGTCTTGTTTTGTGCCCAGTATGTACCTTTATTATGATTATTTTATAATTATCGATTGCTGTGTTTTTTATCTTTGTTCAGGGTAGTCTGAAGTCATTCTGATATTTTGTGTTTTATTTGTTGTATTTGAGTGTATTTTTGTCACACTTTTTAGTTTAAACTCGTGGGTTTTTTTTGTCTTGTTATGGATGTATAAACTGTAACAGGTTAGTCCTCGTCTGTTTTTGCCTTTTGTTCCTGAAGGCATCACACATCCTGTCAGACCAAACTCAGGGCGCACTGCTCCGGTCGTAGCCTTCGTGATGCATTGTGGAACTTTACGTAAAACCAACATGGCAACCTGCGTCAGAACACTTGGTAAGGTCGGCCGGTCTTTTCTGGAGGTTCCAGCCGCTGGTCGGTCTGGTACCGTCGCCTACCTGCTGGGGAATGTGGGTGCACGTGGGTCCAGGAGGGCGTACAGCACCGACGGACCGGGGTTCCGGTCCAAACTGCTCACCTCGGTGCGGACAGGAGGAGGCAGGGTTCTGGGCTGCGCCTTTCTGCTTGGTGGAGGTTTGGGTTTATATCAGACCGTGAAACTGTCCGTGCAGCAGCACCTGGCTGAGGAGAACAAGAAGGTGAGTTCCGGACAGGTAAACCAGGACCCGGTCTGCAGAGGCTTTAGAAAAACCTGATCAGCAAACAGTCAAAGAACCGTTTAAATCCATTCTAAATGTCTAATTTCCTTCGTAAAATCAAATTAAAACAAAGGTGTTTAAGGTCTGAGTGACGACGGGCTGCTTTGCTGCAGGTTTCAGGTTTAAATCTGACCCTGTACCAGTACAAGACCTGCCCGTTCTGTAGCAAAGTTCGAGCCTTTCTGGACTACTACGGGCTTCCGTATGAGATTGTGGAGGTGAATCCAGTGATGAGGCAGGAAATCAAATGGTCCACCTACAGAAAGGTTCCCATCCTGATGGTGGATGAAGAGCTGGTGAGAAAAGATCCTCTGAAACCACCTTCAGCTGAAAAATATCGTTTTAATCTTGTTTGTTGTTTGTGTCTTTAATCTGCAGCAACTCAACGACTCATCAGTCATCATCAGCGCCATCAAGACCTTCATGATCAGCAAGTATGTTGATGTTTACAAGTTGCTTGTAACGTTTGCTTTCAAATGTCATCACTTCTTCTTGTAAATAATCCAGATTTCAGAGTTTTTATTCAAACTGTATAAAGTTAACATGAGAATTGAACTGCCAAAGTAACAGAACTGCCCCAGCTCCATCATCTGGATATAAATATAAACTGGCCTTGGCAGTTGGCAGGAATGTATATTTTTGATTTTAATACATTTATGTGAGTCACACATAAAACAGTCTTCTGAGCCTACAGTTAAAGTTCATGTTAAAAGTGGGAACACTCAGTGTTTCTGCATTTTTATTATCATTTGTTTAAATAAAATTCACAAACAAAAGTTTTATTTAAAAATGTCCCAAATCCTGAAAATCAACTTTAAAACAGCAATAAAGACCCTAAACTTTCTGCCATCAGGGAGAAAAGTGTGTCAGAAATCATTCGCTGCTATCCTGAGATGAAGTCTGTGAACGACAGAGGAAAGGAGGTGACAGAGTACAACAACAAGTACTGGCTGATGCTGAGTGAGAGCGACTACGGCGTGGTTTACCCCGAGAAGGGGATGCAGAAGTAAGTAACAGTCTGCCTCTCAGCATTAATGCTCTTATTCTGAAAGGATCGACTTCAGTGGGTTTTTTTTTTCCCAGAGAGGAGATGAAGTGGCGCCAGTGGGCTGATGATTGGCTTGTGCACCTTATTTCTCCAAATGTGTACCGAACAACCAGTGAGGCCTTGGCCTCCTTTGACTACATCGTACGTGAAGGCAAGTTTGGTACCGTGGAAGGTTTCTTTGCTAAATACGTTGGAGCTGCAGCCATGTACATCATCTCGAAAAGGCTGAAGAGTCGGTAAGAGGTTTATCTCGTTTCATCTTCTGCTTAAAATCTCTCGTTTCGGTTTGTGTTGATTTTTTCTCTTCTGGAACTCAGACACAACCTGCAGGACGACGTCAGGCAGGATCTGTACAAGGCCGTCAACGACTGGGTGGCGGCCATCGGGAAGAACAGGAAGTTCATGGGTGGAGATCAGCCCAACCTGGCTGACCTGGTGAGGAAACGCTCGCCACCAGCTTCACTTCCATTTTATTGTTACAAATATAAAACAGATTTATTTCGTCCATCTGCAGGCGGTGTTTGGAGTCCTCAGAGTGATGGAAGGTCTTCAGGCGTTTGATGACATGATGAAGAACACCAAAGTTAAATACTGGTACAGCCGCATGGAGAGAGCAACCCTGAACCACGAGGGTCAATCAAAGAGTCCTTGCAAGCACTGAACCTCCAACCTGTGGCCCAACGTCAGGAAACAAGAACTGCCTGGTCTGTAGGAATCTTACCTGGTCTGATGACGTCATAGCTCATCTGTCTGATGTCATATGAGACAGACAGGTCTGAATCCTGTCAGAGGTTTGATTTGATCACGCAGGAAAACCATCAAATCTCCAGTTTCCGGTAGATTGTATCTGTTTTAGTGACATCTACTGGTGAGCAGGCGGAACTGCAACCACAGCAACTTGAACTAGTTCGAGTCTCAGTGAAACGACTCGATCACGTTTTCATTCTCATTCGTCGCGTCACCATAATTCTGCTTTTAAAGGTCATTTTTCAGGTTTACAGACCTTAAAACAAAAATATTAACTGTGTACGCTTTGTTTAATTTTGTTTGTTTGTTGGCTACTTTGAGTTTAATTCAGCTTATTTAAGGATTAATTTTTTTAATTTACATAATCTTTACAATTTTCTCAAATTTAGCTTTTTCCCCTCTAAATCTGAGTCTTTAAACTTCCTCTAACATCTGGAGTTACGTTCTGGTCACGTGCTAAAATGTTGAATTTGAGTCTCACTTTCAAACTCCAAATCAGCTGTTTAGTGTTTTTATTTTTAAGTACATGTTCAGAAATTCATTTTTGAGGATCATTTCTGGGTCATTCATTAGTAAGAAATAAACGGTTCATCCAGATATTTTCTGGTTTCTGTGCAGAAATTGAGATCAAGTTTTCTGTATTTATTTCAGATTGTTTCTTTGTTAGCAATAAAACTGAAGTTTAAACAAGGTGATGCTTAAGACGTCAGCTGGAATATAGTAATTATACGGCCTGTTTATTGCAGGTTAACTGTACTGAAATAAATCTGAATGTTAAAATAAAACTGTGTTTTGGATTTTCTGGTTAAAACTAGTTTGAAATTAAGATCATGTGTTGAAAATGGAGTCAAACTAGATTTTAAAATTGAAACAGACGCAAAAACAAGTCAGATCAACGTTTGTGTGTGTAATGTTCATGTACGTGTTCATTCTGAAAACAGTGATTTCTGCTTGAGTTTGTTTATTGAACAATAATATAAAGTTCTGAGCCGACAGTGATCCAATAACAGTTAATCACACTCAAAAGTTTCGCTCCACACAGTGGATTTAAATAAAAACCCTTTTCTGAGCAGAAAGTCACAGTTAAATCATTTTCTGTTACAAAGAATTATGAACATTTTTCTTATTTCAGGCACTTTACAGACACGTAACGTCTCATCAGACACCTGAAGGGACAGAACAGGTGTTTAAACATCAGCTGTGTCTGATTCACATCCAGTTTCTTTGTTTTGGACTGATAAAACATTTTAATTGATAGAATTAGAAAAATATGAATATTAAATGTTTATGCTAACATGCTGTTCATCAGGTTGTTTTCCTCATTATGCTCATTTAGATTCAGAACCAGATACTTTCAGGAGGGAAATCTTAAGCTTTAATAACTGACGTTCATTTAAAGTAACCTGCTGAAAAGATGCTCCAATATTCTGAGAACAATAAACAAAGATGTAGTTAAAGTGTGACCCTATTCCTTAAAAAAATAAAATCTAAAGTTCAGGTTTTGGGCGTCTCTCAGAAACACGTCCATCATGTCCTCCAGAATGCGGAGGTCAGCTGACCTTTGGGTGGACTGATCTGCCGATTCTGCAGCGACGTCTGTAAAAAGAAAGATTCAAGACTTCAGTGGATGAAAAGCAGACGTGGAAACAAACAATCAGCTGAGCGACTTCATGTTTCATCACGTTTTGAAAACAAGTTTCACTCGCACGTCAAATGAACGTTTTATTTCTCAGGTTTTAAGATTGTTGTAGTTTCTTGGTTCTGAATTTGCTTTTTATAAAACTCTAAACAAATCTATTTTATATTGTTTCCAATGTAAATGTCTTATTTTTGTGTGTTGTTGTAGCAGAAGATGGATTTTGTGATATTTATCCTTTTTCTGCTACAACTAAAAAGTTGATTTTTTTTTTTATTCTTCACCAGTTGGAACGATCATCTATCCTGATTCTACAGGTTCATGTAAACAGGACTGTTAGAATATGAAGCTTGAGCTCAGTTCAGAGTAACAACCTCCAGGAACTGCTTGAGTCTGATGACCGAGCCCATCTGTCCACCGCTGGTCACCGCTTCAATCCTGGAGAAACCAAAAATAAACGTTCCGCAAATTAAAGATCATCCAACAGCTGCAGGGAAACGGTTTTATCTGCTGAGTCAGCTGGAGTTCTTACCTGGGGAAGTACTCCTCCTTCAGCAGCAGGATGAGCTTCCAGAACTGACCCTGATACTGTTTCATCAACGAATGGCCGCAAACCTTTAAGATAAACAAACAAACAGCAGAGAAGTGACTGAAGAACTGAACCTGGACAGCTGATCAGAATTTAATCAGACAAATAAAATAAAAAAGTTGGAGATGTAAACAGGTAGAAACTTTTGTTGTGACATTATAAAAGGGGGGTGACAGTATGAAGCTGTGTGTGTTGGTTAAACAGCAGCATCGTGCACGTCAGACAGTAACATGCAACAGCGCTCCCTCTCCCCTTCTTTACTGTTCTATGGCTCTAGAAAACACTGGTGGCATCCCACAATGCACTGCTCTGTAACAAACTCTTTTCAACAGAACTCCAGACTGGAAAACTGCAGGATGAGTCTTCAGCTTATTTTGGGGTGTTAGAGCTCTAAAGCTCGTCCAGTACTGACCCTGATTCTGTCACAATGTCGGGCCGTGAGATGTGTAAAGATACTGGACTCACCTCCAGAAAGTCGTACAGTAGCGTTGCTGTGATGTCTGCCAGAGGCTCCATGTTGAGCATTTGAGCCAACCACCGCCAGCCGTGATTCAAGCCGTACGGACTCGGCTGAGGAACCAGAGAATCCACGTCAGTCTCTTAAACACATCGTGACAGTAACAGAAAGTCAGGTTCTTACCCCTTGCTTCGAGCTGTAGGGCCACTTCAGCTGGATGATGGCGGCGTAGAGTCGGATCATCCCAGACATCCTCTTCAGAAAATTGTCCTGACCTTCCACTCCAGAGTTGTCCACACGGTAACCCAGAATCCTGGAGAGGGAAAAATCCAAACTCTGTCACGGTGCGTAAAACACGAGGCTGAGAATCAACTCTGAGCCGCTCACTTCTGGTATTCCTCCACAGACGTGCCATCCTTCATCGGGGGGTAATGCGGGACTGCGTATGGACATTTCTTATGAAGATGAGCCAGGATGAGGTCTCCCACCAGAGGGTGCAGCTCCCAGATACCAGAGGCCACTACAGCGATGGGAAAGGCTGCTTCATGGTGAGCTGCAACCTCCTCCTCACCTTGTTTCTACAAGAAAACCAACGATGGTCAGAGAAGAAGAATCCAGCTTCATGTGGAGAAGTCAGACGCCAGAACCGACCAGTCAAACCATTTCTAATGACCCAACACGACAAATAAAATCTGTGAAAATGAGCTAAAATCAGAATTTTCTATCTGGTTGAAATTGATTATCCTATTTAGATTGTAAATATTGTTTTGTTTTTGAGGATTTGGTGCAAAACATTAGGATCTTTATTAAAAGTAAATCAAGAACATCAGAAACAGCCACTTCTCCGAATTTGGATGTTTCTCCAGAAATTGTTTATTTTCCAACATGTTTTTTTGTTTATGTAGAAAAACTCACCACAAACTTCTCAGCTAGTTTGTAGCTGACGAACTCCAGACCCCGAGGATGAAGCGAGGTGGACACGTCCTTCCCACCGGAGCCCACGGGACGTCCGGACAGCAGCCTGTCAATCTTTTCGAAGATTTCTCGGAGCTGCGATCCGGAGTTGGTGGAGATTTGACTGACGGGGATGGTCGCTGCTTTCTGGAGCTCCAACTTCAGTTTCTTCATCTGAGTCCAGACAAAGAGAAATGAATCTTCACACTGGAGTTTAGTTACGTGTGACCGTCACAGCAGCTCTTAGCTGACAGAAAAAGTTTGTTTGAATTTAATTTAAATGTACCGAGTTTCTTCAGATCACCTTTAATCAACTGAATACCATAACTGTTAACAGAATAATCAAAACAAAAGTTAAGACTTACAGATAATTACTCAGAGAATTTATTTACTGATGCTTCTTGTAATAAAACTTTGTGAGTTTTAGAAACAGTTGAAATAATGTTTGTTTGTTTTAAGCAGAGTTTCTGGTTGAAACCCACCTGGTTGTCTTTAGTTGAGTTGAGCTGTTCGAAGGCCTGCGCACACTGAGCAGCAGAGTCTTGCAGCTCCTTGTACCACTTCATGGTGCTTTCTTCAGCGTTGTTCTGCAGCCCTGTTCAAGAAGTTCTGATCAGAAAAACTTTACACCAGAAAGAGGCTTTTATTTTGAAGAACTCAGTGTGCTTGAGGCTGCGGAGGACCTTTCACACAGAGAGGCATGTCCGAATTCACACATGTGGCAGAGCTGAGCAACACGCAGAGAGCAGCGTGCTGCTGCATGTCCAATCAGAAACACTTTGACTGTGTGTGTCTGCTGATCACTGTAAACTGAACTGTTGTGTTTCTCCTGATTCATGTTAGAAACATTGAGGCAGATGTTGCACAGCTGCAGCTTCCTGTCTGACAGAGCTGCACTTTATTTTGTCAATCACCTTTTTTCTGTGCCTTTTCTTTGGCTGCTTGCTCCGCCTTCTTCTGCGCCTCCTGTTGTGCCCGCAGCAGCTCCTGCTTCCTGCGCTCCTCTTCCTGTTTCTGCTCCTGCTTCTTCCTCTCCTGAGCCTCCACCACCTCCACCTGCATCTGCTGGATCAGCGCCCTCATCTCCTGGAGAGCCCGTTCAGCCACCATCATGTCCTCCATGCTGGGAAACTCTCCCTGAAGAGATAAAAGCAAGAAAACCTCAGCTGGGGTTGAATATGAAGGGGGCGGAGCAACTGAACAGGTTTATTTTACAGGTACAGACATCTAAATAAATGTTAGTTTTTATAGAATAAATAAATAAAACATTCTTCTTTCCCTCCAGAACAGCGAACTTGGACGATGACTGGTTACACCAACCTCTGTGGTCTTCCTGACGACCTCGGACACCTGCGAGCACAGCTGGTTCCCGCGGGTGCTGTAGGCGTCGAGGGTGGATGCCGGGAGGTCAGAGCCGGTCTGCGTGGACGGTTCCAGCAGCTGGTTAAGCTGCAGGATCTCCTCTTGGACCCTGTTGAGGTTACGAAGTCTCTCTCTGCCCTCCGTCTGTCTCTGCTTCTCAAGCTCCTCCTCCCGGAGGCGCTGCTGCTCCGCCTCCCTCATACGCAGGTTCACAATCTGAAATTTATTTCAACATTTTTTTTTTTACAGAGACTCTACAGGGAACTCTGCAACTGAAGTAATATAAGATAATAAATAATCAGTCTCTAAATGTTTCTGACATCATTTCAAATGTCGACATTTTAACAAAGAAAAAGTTAAAAATGTGAAAATCAACAGCTGGATTTTGGTATATTTGTATTATTTCTGTTGAGATGAATAATTCTCATCGTACCCGTTTTCTGTGCTGCTTCTCCTGCTCCTCCTTTAGTCTCTCCTGGCGCTCGATGCTCTCCTCCATTCTGCAGTGGAAAACAACAAAAACACATACGTGATGACAGAAATATGCTTTAAAAACTTTGTGACATTCTGCATGCTTCATGCGCTCACTCTCTGTCCATCATGTCCTTCATGATCTGGAACTCCTGCCTCCGCTTCAGCTCCATGAGCTCCTCGAAGCGTTTCAGCTGCTCCGACTCAGCATTCACTACCGTCACCACCAGCTTCTCCTGCACCTCCTGCCGCTGTCTGAGCGCCATCTGAAAAATCAGGTCAGACTTTCAGAAAAAACAAAGATCAACACCCGTGAGTCAAGAACGTGTGCGGAAGAATAAAACCCGGACCTTGGCCTTTTCTCGCTTCTCCTCTTCGAACTGGATGATGCGTCCAGCCGTCTCCGTGGCTCTGGGCGACAGCAGCGAAATGGCAGGTGGCGACGCAAGACTAGAAACTTCACTGGCATCGATGTCTGGACTTTCAGTCACCTGATCACTAACAACCTGCAACATGTTAGTGTGTCAGAACAATCACAGGAACCGTCAGACGTTCATCCTTTTACAAACAGCTGATCATCATCATCAAGATGAAGCTTTATGGCGAAGCAGCTCACCAACCCCCCCACCACCCCCCCGCTCAAACCCCCAGATGTTTTTACACGTATGAACCATCGAACTGACCAGGTCAGTCTCCAGATGTGCATAATCATGGTTTTGTGGTGTTTCCAGTTGGCATGACAACAGTAGTCACAAATAACCTTGTTACACACGCTCGGTGTCAGATTAATGCAGCTTGCTGATTGGCTGAGGGTTTCTCACTCACGCACACAGTGGCAGGCCTGTCGACGTTTCTTCAGGAACTTGTAGTATTGAACTTATAGTTAACATTAAGGATGACAGATTTACCTGCTTGTGGTTGTTCTGTAAAGATGGAACTGAAGATAATGTGGCATGTTTGTTGAGGAGGTCACTGATGGATCCTGTGGAGGAAATTGAGGCTGGAATCTCGTCTGAGTCGATACTAGAGTCTAGGAAGGAGGACTTCAGCTGGGACACAGAGTCAATATGCTCCAATATCACCCCAGAGTGAGACGATAAGCTGAGAGTCTCTTTACAACCTGCCAAAATATGCTGCAAGAACACAGATGCTCTTCATTCATAGTGTCCAAAAACACAGTTTTAATCAAACAAGGACTTTCAAAATAAAATACGGACAGGGAAAAACAAGAGAAAGATTATATAACAATACAATATTTAATTACATTCCATTGGATCCGTTTTATAGTGTGTTGCACTACGTATGTAAGATACAGCTACAGAATAACTAGTTAGAATCCCTGCTATATAAACTTCAACAGGGAAATTTCAAAATAAATCCCTCCACATTAGACAGTAACATAAAAACAAAACATTTTAGTGGTAAATACATTTACTGTGGACCACCGTGGTTTAAATGATGGAAACTGTTGCGTGCACTGATAAACCATTTCTGGTTTTACAGGTAGGTAAACAGTTATAGCTTCAAGGCTAACTAGCCACCGAAAGCTAACCGGAAATCAGAACTCCTCACCTCACTTCGTTCCGACCAGTGCGAGTCGAATGCGATTTTTCCTTTTGGTGAATTTTTTAACGCTTGTAAAGTTTCCCATCGTAGATTTTCAGAAGGCATCGCGAAAGTAAAATAAAATATCAAAACTACAGACGAAACCTTTCAAACCGCTAAAAAATGTTTCATTACATACATTCCGACAGGAAACTGTCATATTATCGGCCGATGGTTCCGCTTTTCCTTCATGCTTATTTCTTGTCTGTTTTATCTCATTTTCCTTCGAAAACTACAAACAGCATAGCTGAAATGTGAGAGCCACTTTATTTATTTTTGCTTGGTCAATAACATTTGTGATAACATAATTTGTGAAATGTACTTACACGTGGGGATAAATTAATTTCTGCATGATTATATAATTCAAAACGACCAACACAGTTCAGATTATTTAAATGGAACTACATACAGCCCAGTTTAAATCATATTCATGTTTTGTTTACTGATAACAGTATGATGGAGATCAGTTTGATTGCATCTGATATTTTACACTGCAGTGCAGTTTATCACCTACAACAACAAAAACCAAAATAATGAAAATAAATGTGAATTAAAAGAGGCAATTATCAATAAACAAACAATTATTTATAAGTTTAACACTTTAAAAGATCGGTGTTGAAAATAGTAAGAATAATAATGGAATAATAAACTGTCAGTTTAGATTGACAGAAAAGCTGCTCAGTTTTAACAAAACATGGTGCTTTGAATTATCTAATAACCTCTTGAGATTAGTAAAGTATTAAATATATAAATGAAATTTAGCAAATACTATTTCCTAAGGAAAAACACTGATATTTACATTCAGTAAGAATAAAGTTCTGCTTTAATGGATTTTCATTTAAAATTCTGCAAAAGGGTTTTTATTAAACATGCAGTAATTAAGAAAAGGGTGTCAAAATGTTGATCTTTCATTTTATAAAATGTTTTCTTCATTTCAGATCCACAGCAGGGCTTCAGAAATGGATTCATGATGGTCATCTTGCAAGCAAAGAGTCACCAAAAACGTTTCCGTAGGAGGTTTTAAGGAAATGAACATAATTTTGGAGGCTGCGGTTTGTAGAATCCGACTGCTCGAGTCTCTCCTTCAGGTTCTGCAGCTGAGTCTGAAAACGACGCTCCATCTGAAAAACAAAACCTGTTTGTTTGTTTTCGTGGTATTCAGTTGTAGTCTGACGCTGACAGACATGAGCGCGTTGGTGGGAGACCTACCTCGTCCTTGCTTCGCTGTAGTTGACTCACTTCTGTTTTGGCTTGGCTCAGCTGGCTCTGCAGATCCAACGCTTTGGACTGTGATACTCTCTCTTTGGCCAGAACTCTCTGTAAGCTGTCATCCACCTGCAGGCAGAGACTCATTCTGTTAAACACGTAAAGTGAGAGATTTTGATGAAAAGATATCAGCTGACTTCACCCTTCCACACCTGTCTCTGAGCATCATCCAGTGTTTGCTTCAGCTGCCGGGACACGATGCTGCACTCGCGAGTCTTCTCCTCCAGCTGCTGCTGAAGGCTGCAGATACTTCCTTCCTTTAAGGTGAGAGTCTGGGACATTTCTCTGTTTTCTTCATTTATATTTTCTAGTTTCCTGTAATCAACATGTGCATTTTCTGTCACTTTAGTTTAAATAACACAAAACCTTCTTGGAACTACTAAACAAACTCTTATCTTCCCAACCAAAGAATTTATCTGAAGACTAACAAACCCTAACGACCAGAATATACAACCCCAATTCCAGATCTGTTCAGACTCAGTGTAAAATGTAAATAAAACAATTATTTCTAAGGCTCATAAACCCTGATTTTATTCAACTTGTTACCTCTCCAAGTCGTTTGTTTTCTCCTTCAGGAAGCTGTTTTCTTCCTGCAGCAGCAGATGCCTCTGTTGAAGTGTTTCCAGCTGAGTTCCTTGCTGCTCCACCTGTGGAGAAACCTTTATAACTTTATCCTGTTTTATTGCTTGAAAAAATAACATTTAAAATACATTTAATACTCATGAACAGATATTTTCCCTTAATGTAAGTCTCTCCTTTAAAATAATGTGTAATATAACTTCATGTGGAGTCTAACTGTCACCACATCGAGGTGAAGAAGATGATAAAAGGACCTGTTGCAGCTGATCGAGTCGAGAAGTTCAATTAAGCAACATTAGCAGAAAAAAAATATATACATTAGAAATAAATATATCAAATGTCCGAGCTGATGTAATTAAATCTGTAACGTGGGAGATCAGATGATTGTACGTACCTTGTGTCTGACGTGCGACAGGGCAGCATTATTCTCCAGGTTCCTCCTCTCGTGGACTTCAGCCTCCTGCAGGGCGTCTCGAAGCTGCTGCTCTGTCCTCCTCAGTCTCTCCGGCAGCAACTCCAGCTCTCTAAGCCGGCCCAGCAGCTCCCGTTGTACCTGCTCCTTCTCCTTCTCCAGGCTCTCCTTCACCTCCCGCGCCTCCTTCTGCACCATCTCCAGCTTCAAGCAGCACTCCTCTGATTCCAGACGAGCATGCTGGACCTGCACAGATAAGATCAATGATGCTACAATAAACTCAAGTGTTTGTCTTGTATATAAATTCTGTGTGTAGTTTTAATCAGTTTTCATTTGCAGATTTGGTTCTGTGAGGTGAAGCAGCACCCGAGTGTGACGCTACCTTCTTCTTGTATTTCTCCACCAGGTTTTCATACTTTTTGATTGATGATTTCAGCTGACGAGCTTCAGAGTGAAGTCCTCTGAATTTCTCTTCAGATGACGTCTGATCACTCTAAATACACAGAAGCATAAAACTCTGAGTTTGTCTTTCTAAGCTGCACAAGGTGAGAATTTATTTATTTTTCATGATATGAGAATTTGTCTAACAATTTGTACCTTAAGTCTCTGGTTCTCCAGCTTTGTGGAGGCATTTTCCACACTGAGTTGATGAAGCTGGTTTCGGAGCTCCTCCCTCTCCAGCCGACTCTTCTCCGTCGCTGACTGAAGCTGAGTGTTCAGCTCTGTGATCTTCCTGAATGAGACACATGCAGTTTGTTAGACCACCGTTCACTCTGAACTCGGCCTTTTTATTCTCGTACAGTCACAGTTCAGTACGTTTAAGTTAAGAACTTCATCTCTATGTGCAGTAAGATTTGTTAAAAACCTAGAAAAAAACCAAAATTATTATTCTTTCACTTTTAAAAGCAGGTTTAATATACATTTACAGTGACACTCAACATATCTTCCACTAAGCATTCAATCCTCTCAATTAATAATTAATTAATCATGTTAAATAATTGTTTGCACATTTAAACTTTAATGATTCGTATAGTCAGAAAATAAATGATGATGCTGGTGGAGCACGGTCATCCTGAGGGTTTCATTCATCCTACGACAACATGATGTTTTGTTTCTCATCTAAAGAACAAAATAATCTCCTTGAAAAAGATGCAAAATGTAGTTAAAAGAAAAACTTTAAACCTACTAAGAAGACAAATTAATGTTTAAAAAGGAATATGTCATGTCAGTAGATTCTTTAAAAAAGCTGAAAGAACTTAGTAGAATTTGTTTTGTGCTTATGAAACTAAACTTGATGATTTTCTGAATCAAGCTGAACTGAACGTGTGTTTTCATGCGCTCACCGTTTGAAAGCAGAGATCTCTCCCTCCAGCTGACCTTTAACAGCTGCTTCCTTCGAATGGCGAAGGCACCAGTCGCTGGAGGTGGACAGAGCCTGAGACAACTGGGACTCCTTTGAAACAAAATACACATTATGTCTACGTGTGAATCTCGTCTCCATTCGAGCTGTAAAGTTTTCTGAAATGCACAAGACAAAGAAGACAACGATGTTCAGAGATTATGGTCTTTGCGTTCTGACCTTCTCCTGAAGTTTCCCTGTGAGCTTCCTGGTGAACTCTTCAGCTCGCTCAGCTCGCTGTGTGAGCAGGACCAGCATCTTCTGCTCTTCTTTCTGCTCCTCATCCTCCCTCTGCTGCCTCAAGGTCTGGAGCTCCTCCTGAAGCACCAGGAGCTCCTTCTGCTTCTGCTCCTGATTGTGCTCCATCCTCTACCACAAACATGGGGAGAAGAAACGAGGCAGACACAAACAATCAGCTTTATTAACGCCACCTCCAGGAGAAACTCTTAAAAACTAGGTGTTCTGATGGAATCTGAATTTCAGAGGTAAAAAGTTATTAATATGGTCCAAGAATGTCCAACTCCAGTCCACACGAGTTATTAACCTGCTTGTTTTTATGTTCCAACACACCTGATTTAAATGACTGTTAATGACTCATTTATTTGAATCGGGTGTGATGAAGAAGAGAAACATCAGTAAAGGCGGGTTTCTGTAAAGAAAGCCTCGAGCACTTGAAAGACGTGTTTTCATTAATTCCACTCAGAGCCAATAAACATCCACAAGTACTGCAGACCTGAAGGTAAATCCAACTGTTTGCCTGGCAGTGAATCTCTAGCTATAAAAAGGTCTCAGCATGTATCACTTCACTGCTTTTAGAGTAGTTTTAACTTATAGTTTTTTGTTGACAAACCTGAATCTGAGCAGTGAGTCGGGCCTTTTCAGCCTCTGCTCGAATCAGCTGAGCCTCCAGATGGCTGCGAGTCGACTCCAGGATCTTTGAAAGCTCTTCAGTCGTCTTCACGTTGTCCTGCCGTGATGCAAAGTTGCAATTTCTGTTTTAGAAAACTTAAAAAGTGTCACCCTCTTTACATAAAAGATGATAAACTGAAGGTTTTGTAAACAAATAAGACCTGTCTATTAAAAAGTTACAAACCTTTTCAAAGTCCAAGTGCTCAACAAGCTCCGACGTTTCTTTCTCTTTGACGGTGAGTTTGGCAAAAAGTCTCTAGAAAAGAAAAGACGAATTCTAATGGTGAAAGTAAAGAGACGCCATGATCAAATGATAATTACTCACAATATTTTCTGCTTCACTGTCTGCAAGTCTTTTCCTTAGGGCATCTTTCTCAGCTGACCACACTAATAAATCTCTCTGTGGATACAGTGACAGTCAGAAGTGAAAGAATTAATAAAAACTTTCTCTCCACTTGAGTCCTCTTGGGTTTGTTGTACCTCGCATTCGCTCCGCTCTCTGAGGAGATCTCGAAGGCTGTGATTTGTATTATCAAACATTTCTATTTTTTCCAGAAGCAGCTCCCGCTGCCGTCCCAGTGAGGCTGCCTGCAACCTTGAAAGACGCTTTTCCTAGAAAATAAAAGCACAATTATTTGTAACAAAATAAGAGTTTCTAGATTCAGCAAGCTGATTTTGCCCTCGTGACAAACAATAAAAGTTATTTCGGTGTGAAATACACCTTGGTGAGGCTGTCAATAGTTTCTTTCAGAGAAGTCAGCTGATTCGCTACAGCAACGCCATCAATTTCTGCTTCTACAAGCGCCCTTAGGAGCACGTCCGTATGTCTGCGTTCACCACCAGGATCCGACCTTTAAACAACAGAAATAACTAAAACATGACAATCATTTAACTGATATTAAACAGGATGTGATTTTGTGAGGATGACAATTAACAACAAAAACAAACAGTTGTCTGATGTCAAGGTTACAGTTAGTTACAGTTAACTCAGTTACCTACAGCAGCCTGACAGACAAAAATACAATGTGTTTACTTTTTATACTTCCTGTTCAACTCGTGTTTTCCAAAAATTACTCAAATTTATTTAATGTATCATCCTCAATTTCCCAAACATTGTTTTGTGGCCTGTTTCAGTCTTAGAGGAAATTATTTACTTTAAGTAAATAAAACATACATGTTTTATATATCCTAAAAAACGGGGTCATTTACAAAAACAAACGGGAGCATACTGCATAGTGTGTTAAAAAAAGTGTTCAAAAGGCTTTTATTTTGCATGAAATACAAGCTAAAACTGGCTTGTAAGTGTGAGATTATAATAAAAGTCCAGCAACATTTCCACATTATTCATCTCCAACATTTTGGGGTCTGTTTTTGATCACCAGCAAAACACAGTTTTAATCTCTGAAAGATTTCTTCCTTTCAAGGTTAATGTTTGTGTAGATTCTCAGTCATCCAGATTCTGTTTTAAGACAACTGCACTTTTTTCAAATTAATTGAATAAGTTTCACTTTTCATCCAAAGGTAGAACTGGAGAAACCTTTAGGATTACAGGTGAAAGTTCAATGTTTTAGAAAATTTGAAAACCAGAGATGACGTGCAAAAACTGCAAAAAGAATAACAACTTAAATGCATTAAGAATGTTATTAACTGGGGCACATTTGGGGCCGTATGGGCAGATTGGGATATATTTTATTTCCTAGCATCTCAATAAATCCTTACTTGTTTGAAAAACGAAGATTTTCTTGTTCCTTTAACAAGAAACTGAGGTTTTTTGACACTCTGGCCAGCTCGTCCTCCTGCTCCTCTGCCTCACACTGATGTCTGATCCCACTGTCTGGTTGATGTTGCTTTCTATTACTCTGTTAAAATGTCCAAAAACAGAAGTGAGTTACTACATTTAATTTTGCTTTGGGGAAGTATGTTTAAAACCATATTGTTAAAATAAATAAAAAACATGACAATGTGAGAACAGTACTAAGAAGAAACCTGATGACAATGTGAGATCAGTACTAAGAAGAAACCTGAGACTTGTAGGAGCCCAAGTCTCTTCTGCAAGACAGTCGTCCTGGAGGAATCCAAGGTGTCCGAGTCTTTGGCCTCCCTCCATCTCCTTTAATGTGAGGATCTTTCACCTGATTTCAAAATAAAAAGTATTTTAAACATACTGTTGTACCTCCACCATTACATTATTTTATATTTATATGTAAGGATACATGCAAATGGACATACATTGATTAATGGGTTTTCAGATAGGAATTCGATTGTTAATGTTAATGTTTTGAAACTGCCGTTTAGGACAATTAAAAAGCATAACTATTAATAGAAATCAGTAACCTGTAGGGTTTTGCTCGGACTTCTCCTCATATGAACATGTACCGGTGTGGTCTCCGGTACGTGAACGTGAACCGGTGGCGGTGAATCTCGGGTTTTCATTCTTCTGAGACGTTACAAGAACATCTAGATCTTGTTCAAAATGTAAAATGATAAAAAACAAACAATTAAAAGTTATAGGTCATCGTAAGAAATTCATTATTCCAAAGACAAATCTGGACTTGTCAATGGAACCAGACGGTTGTTTAGCTCAACAAAGGATCTCTCTGATTGGCTGGTTTGCAAAATCCTGTTTTGGGATTGGTCGAAGCGAGTTTTCAGGACTCGTTGCCCGGGGTAACCATTACAAACGCAAGCAAAGCGTAATGTTAACGTTGCATTTATGAACGTAATAGCACAGAAAATAATCCTTTGAAAGAATATTTATTATCTTAATATATTCGTAGCCGACCATTAGCAACTGAAACCTCCTAAAAATAAAAAATTAAAGTCTGCACTTCATGCTAATTCCAACGGTAAGCTTGAGCCGTTTCTTCCTTAAAGCTGTAGTGACATTTTCACGAAAGGAATTTGAACGTAGCACAACAGTTTTAAATCTTATAAAATGAAAAAAATTCAAAATCACTGCTTAAAATAGTTCTTTCAGTCGAGATGTGAATAAGTTACGTTCCTACAGAACTTAGAAAAACAAAATCATTCAGTCATGCATGCAACTGTTGTACTCCAAAGCACGCACCCAGTTCCTGTTTTCTTTAAGGCACTTCCGAAACGCTGGCTAATGACGTTAACAAGCTAATGCTAATATAGCTGGCTGCATTTGAAGTTACCTAATCACAATATTGTTACGTTTATATTAAATGTCGGGGTTTTCAATATACACATTCATAAGATAAACCCAATGTTATAAAAACAAAACGCGACCACTTCAATCGATTAACCAATTCGGTTAAATAAAAACGCTACTACCTAGCTATTAGCCTGTCTCGTGCACCTCGAGGCAGCAATGAGGCGCCTGATGAATCCGCGGCTAAACAGAAAACATCTAGAGAAGTTCATTTTAACGTTTATTTGCTTTGTGCTCCTGTTTAAAAACGCTGCCGAGTCTTGTTCTGGAAAGGCACTGGAGCATGGAACCAGCACCGACACTTTGATACTCTGTAGGACGTGTGGACACGAGTTAGCATTCGGGACGGACATCAACTTTGTCCCCAGCCGGTTGGCGCTTTCCAGCCGCAACGATACTTCAGTCGGTGGCCGAAGGATTCACGTCCAGCTCTTCGAAAACCCCCATGGACACCAGTTTGAGGTCGTAACGTTCAGAAAAGCAGCTGTAACCAAACACTGGCCGGCAGATAGCCGCTTCTCCTGGTTCCCGGGGTTCTCATGGACAGTCGCTACCTGTCCCAGGTGCAAAACCCATTTAGGTGGGTATGTTTGAGATAATGCCTAATGCACAGTTCAGATACTGAAAACTAAAAATGTACATACTTTTAAATTTGACTTGCGTTAACAATTGTAACAACTTTAATTAAGAATTCTGTAATTATAGAGCCCTACATGTGCATTTGAATTCTACATGCTTCAGTTGTTCTTAAACACATTGGAAACAATGTGACATTTCAATGTCTTTTTTTTACTTTAAATACATGCCATTTTCCTGAAGTTCTTGTAAATAAATCACATACACTGCAATGTGTTTTCATGACCATTATGTTGATTGCATGTGCAACAGATGATTTCCGACACTAAAGCTTGTTTCTGGTCACTTCTCATAGGTTGGGCCTTTCAGCCAGGCGACTGGCCGGACACCGTTACACAACAGAAATTCGAGTCTGGAAACACCTTCTTGGCTTTAATCACCAATCAAATACTGAGAGAAGATTTTGCTTCAAGTCTACTAATGACTCCAAAGTCTTTTAAGAGCTAATAGACTTGACTGTTAAATTTTCCAGGTGCTGAAACTGCTTCCAAAAATATATTTTCTAATAAATTTGTATGCACCCATGTTGAGGTCTCCCACACTTCTCTACAGTCAGACAGTTTAATGTAAGTTCAACACATTAAATTAATTAAAAAAAGCCACATTTACAAGCTTTTTTAATTCTTTATTAAAAATGTCATTTCAAATCTTGTGGATATCTGTAAAACAATACAATGAAAAAAAAAAAGTCCCATAGAAATGGTGTCAAAATTACCACTCTCCTGAATAACCAAACAGACTCCTGCCCCTCCCCAGCTTACCCTCCCCCCAACCCCAAACGATACAAGTCAAAGGAATGAGCTGGTACTCCTTAACCACATAGGGAGAAAAAAATTTTACGGGCACAGTGTCCCACTTTAAAAAATATTGAAAGGTCTCCTAGCACTAGGTTACTACACCATGGCTTCAGTTGGTTCACCACACAACGTTGGACAGGAGAAATTCTGTGTGACTCGTCCGCAATTTCTACTTAGGATGCTGTGCTGATTCTATTTTTTAGATTTTTATTATTTTGAGACGTCTTCAGGGATGGTACTCACAATTCAGGGCAAAGTGCCAGTGGCCTTGGATGAGTCAAAGGAGAACATAAACATGGCATCAGCAGGTGAAGAGGCTTCAGAATGGAAAGTGAAGCACACGGATAAAAGTTAAAAAAAAAAAAAAAAATTAAAACCTTTGCTCCCGAACATGAGTGGAAAAATAAACAGGGAATAGAAGGTTAAGGGTCTTGTAGGTGATCTCAGTCGTCTTCTCCCTCATCGTCCTGAAATACAGAAACAAGATGTTGAGAAACAAACTTCTGTCAAGAAAAGTTTTCTAAGCTTTTATAAGTTCACCTCTCCATCTTCTCCTTCATCCTCTTCATCATCCTCTCCATCTTCATCTCCTTCCTCATCTATGTCCTCAAGACCCTCCTCATCTTCTTCATCCTCCTCACCTTCAGCCTCTTCATCATCCATGTCAGGAACCTACAGATGAGAAACATCTTTAGCATCTTTTCTCCAAATATACCAAAAGGACCAAGTTTGCACATTTAAAAATAAAACACAAAAGCAAACAAAGTTGTATCCCATGATACTTTGTATTAAAACATACCAAGTAGTACTGGAGGGGGTTTGGCCAGATATCATCCTTGATGACCTCCCCGAGCTCATCAGCTCCAGCATCAGCATGATCAGTGAACCAAGTGAAGAAGCTCTCTGGTTCTTCATGTTGCCTCTTCCTTCCAGCTTTGTTCTGTGTCTGACTGGTCCGCTTGGTCAGATCCTATAAACAACAAAAAAAAAAAAGCTTTATACCACCGATCCAAAAAAAGAGCTGAAAACATCTGAACCTAAGAAAAGCAGGCCCATCACATGCCAACTGTATTGTATACAAAAGACAGTAAAGTTGGACCAATAATAATAGTTACCAGACAGTATTTAAAAAAACATACTCACCTTTCCTGACTTCCATTTGATGTCTGTTGACTTTGAAGATGGATCTCCACTTTCGTTCAGATGGAACTCTTTGGAAAGTACTTTGTTTTCAAAGTATGGATTTTCATCAAAATACTACAAAATAAATAAATAAATCAGAGAGAGCCCAAAATAACAAATCCAACTTCTATGTCAATTACAAATAAACTACTTACAAAATCTATTCTGTAGCCTGACTTGATGTCTTCAAACTCTGTCACCTCCACTCGGCTCAGGTAATGAAGTGCTTCTTCATCTTCCTCCCCCAGTAGAGCAGATACTGAAGAGATGCACATTATACAGTTAAATCACTGACATTGCAATCCTTTCTCAAAAAGTCATAATAATTAAAATTGTGTGGAAAACACTCACCCTGTGGATGGTTGACAAATGTGGTGACCCAGAAGTTGGGGATTTTGGCGATCAGTTCTGACCTCTTCTGAAAGAACGGCTGACGGAGTTTGTTGTATTTCTGTTCTACTTTCAGGATCTCCTCACTGGCTTGCTCATTCAACCTATAGAAAAAAGTACATTAAAACAATATTGTTTATGTATAAACCTTAATAGGCTTGAAATTGTGTAAGAAAAACAACTACACAAAGTGCTTTCTTTAAAATAATTGTATCTAATAAACCAAACCTAGTTTCACTTTAATTATTGAAATATAATTTGAAAATTGTTTGCACAAACACTAATGTAACTGTTACTTCTCACCTGTCAATTTCATTTTGAACTTCATCAATGTGTTCAATAGCTTCTTGCTGCTCTTTCTCTGTTGGGAAAATGAAGACAACGTTATTAAGAGTCTGAACTCTCGAAGTGCAAGAAAAGGAAAAAACTTTTATTCGGTCACATTTTGACGCTGATGTGCAAGTGTCGCTGATCTGTAAGTTTATAAAAAGCCACGATGTCTGTGCAGCAGATTCCGGATTCCACCGGAGGATCAGGTAATGTAAGCGGCCAATGGCGTCAGCGCTCGCCGCTCAGACACTCACCGTTTCCTGCCGGTTGCTGCTCGAAGGGCCGCGTGGTTTAAATGTGGGACAGCAGACTACACAGTGATACCGGGAGAGCCAGGACGGATCCCCTGGACACACATCCTAAATAAACCGCTGTTTCTACAGCTGATTCATAGACAGTTATCCAAACAGGATAACTTGTGTGATTAACTCGCGGCTTGTATATTTAAATGTAAGAACAAAACATAACGTCGTCAGCTAATGTTAGGTAACACGACAACAACAACACCACCGACAGGCTCACGTTAAATACCCACCAAACCGTGGGGAATTAACTCTAAAATTAACAGTAACTCATGCATTTTAAAATAAAAGTTGAAACGGTATAAAATAAGAACCTTTCTGTGTAAATCCAGTCACTCCATCGACCTAACTGGCCACGCTGATGATGCTAATGTTGTAGCTAACATGGCCTCTCCGCTTTAAACAACAGAAGAGGAGCGGCATGCTAAAACACCACACAGCTCAAAATACGCAGCAGCCACTGCGATGTACAACAAAACGCGCTAAGGAGAGCAAAAACACACCCATATATTCAATAACAACAAACAATAATACATTCAAAGCCTATATAAGTAATATTACTGAAGAAAGTGAAAATGGCGCTGAATAAGATGAGGCCGCCATTCCCCTTACCGGAGGTCTCGTCCGCTCCGTCATGGTTCGAGTTCAGCTCCTTTTTACTCACTTTCGCTGCCGAGGCAGACATTTTTTCTCACAAGCTGAAGATAACAGAAAAACGCCTGAAAGATTAGCTGGTGGTTTCGAATCTCCTTCAACAGGAGAGCGTGAATTCGCTGCAAAGTTCAGCGTGGAGACGCGAACAACGTGCTGCTTTCCAAACAATGTAGCTGCCGAAGAGCGAGGAAGTCACCGCGCGCTGCTTTCATTACGAACGCGCCTCGCCGAATGGAGCACAGAGACGCTCCGCCTCTCAAAGTAGGTCTCAGTACTCCGCTCCAATCTGCTGCTTTACTGCTGTCTGCCCTCCTAAAATTACACCCAAAATCATCAATACTAACAATTATGTCAATATCACACGTGATGACGAAATTAACTCCTGTCAGAAATAACTTGAACATTCAGAGTTGGACGGTGTCGCACTTGCGCACTTATAAAGCAGCTGAATGTCAGTGGAGCCTTGTTTCGTTGGTCAGCGATAATTAGCAGATCACTAAAACGACATTTTATTTTGAGCTTTTTTAAATTACTATTAAGTTTTAGTACATTTGGAGCCTCAGTTTTAGAATAAAATAAAAATTTGTATTGAACTGTAAGTGTTTCTTTTAGCTCTTTAGTAAAGAATACTTTCAAACTAGTGGATTTACATTTTTGGGTATGTTTTCTACAGCTAATTATTCTACCAAAACGCATGCTTAGAAATCTATTTGGCTTATTACACTTTGTCTTTAGGAAATTTATGCAAATAACGTCATTTAATTAGGTTTCTTGTTGTTGTATTTTGATTATTTACATCTATTTAAATATCGTTTTGCATTCAGTCACTTTTGTACTATTTGAATTCCCAAAATAGATAAACTGGTGAGGCTTAATGTCAACGCTTTTTTACTTATATGTATTACTTTTCAGTTCTAACATAAGATATATGTATTTCAATGCATATTATTCAATATATTTCTTATTAATGATTCGTAAATATGTTTGTTTTAATGAAAAAAAAATCCTAATTAATAATTTAAACTCATTATTTCTTGCTAAGGACGTGTTAATACACGCTGATTAAATACTATGTTTAACACTAAGTTTGCTTTGTTCAGAATTCTTTTGTGAATTAATATTGTTTAAGTTGCAGGTTTAGTTTAATGTTAATTGCAGAACAAACTGTAATTGTCTTATTGTTGGTCTAAGTAAGCAGCAGGGAGGGTTTTATTGTGTTCCATTCCTTAGTCAATAAATCTACCCTATTTGTTTTTAGTATCTTCTAAACATGTTCCCTCGTGTCCAGTTATGTTAAGAGCTTTTAATAAGTCATGAGGGGACAAACAACAACCACAAGGCTGCTGTGTGTCCTTGTCAAAGTCACTGTGAGGATTTACAATTCTAACTGGAACTACAGCCCTGTCCTAAAAAATTGACATTGCAACAGTTTCTACTTGCATGTATCCTACAGACAATAATAAGATCTCTAACACCCTGTTAGTATAAGAGCAGATTAAACAAATCTGTCAAACACTGCAGGCTGATCTCCGTTTTGTCCCGAAGAGAGCAGCAGTAGCTCTGGGTTTGTCTTTTGGTTGGTGGCAGAACAGGAACATGTGGTCATGCAGCGGCCAATGCCGAGCCCAGAGCAGGCAATCAGTGCTGTCAGAGCAGCAGCAGCCGTGCTGTGCAGAAAGAAACCCTCTTAAAAAGACAAGACACGGAGAGGGAGGATTTGGTTTCTGAACACAGGATGAGGATGCGGTGGGAGGTGGATGTTGCGCAGGAGGATGCAGGGAGGTGAAAACAAACAGCGGGACAAGCTGTGCGCTCCAAGTATCAAGATGTAGGTGATGCATCAGAAGAGTGCTCAGTCAGAGTGGGTCTGCGAACGCACCATAACATCCCAGGACTTGTTGTGTTTCAAGGATAGTGAAGGTGGAGAGCTGCAACCTGAGAAGCGCCTCCTCTACTTCCACTTAGGATGACAAATTAGTATTTACTCTGCAAGGAGCAAAGAATCATCCTGAGGTTAGTAAACTGCAAAGTCATCCTGTTTTCTCCTGACATGAGCACGATGTTCTCACTTATTTAGTTTCTTTTTTCACACTTGTGTTTTTTCATGGCACTGGATAAATTCCTCATGTTCCTCCACATGTTTAGCTGAACCGTGCATGTTCTAAGAGGCTGTGCTGTTTGTAGATGTTCTCCTGTCTCAGCTGTGCCGTCTCTTTTCCTGTTGATGTGTTGTCATTATCTAGGATCAGATGTTGTCTACGGCTCAGCAGATGCTACAGGATAGCCGCTCCAAGATCGAGCTGATCCGACTGCAGATTATCAAAGTGACCCAGGCTAGCAGCAGCAGCAGCGGAGGTGGTGGAGATGGTGGTGGAAACCAAAACAGCTCCACTCATGGAGGTCAGTCCTGAGAAACCAGAGTCAGAATACATTTTTGGTTTCTTTTATTGAGTCATGAAACAATGCATTTGTTTAGAATTTGCAAGTGACAGCATGTAATTGCTGATACAGTTTTCTAGAGCAGAAACCTGAAATATTGAACCAGAAGAACATCCCAGATAATATCTACATCTTATTTTTGGCTTGATATTCAATCCTTTTAAATGCAGAAGCTTGAATCTTTTACTCAGCAGGTGTTAAGAGGTAAATCTGTCACTATTTTCCACATTCATCACTTTGCTTTTTTCTACTGCAGCAGGATAAAAAATGTCTTTTGCCAAATTGTCTATTTGATGATAGAGTTCTTTTCAAGAATCTGAACTTTGTCATTTTAGTCAAACAGAAATGTTTATT
Source organism: Pachypanchax playfairii (assembly GCA_006937955.1). Taxonomy (NCBI): domain Eukaryota; kingdom Metazoa; phylum Chordata; class Actinopteri; order Cyprinodontiformes; family Aplocheilidae; genus Pachypanchax; species Pachypanchax playfairii. Next base: position 1,818,230 of record SSNP01000099.1, read on the forward strand.
ACTTTAAGGTTATGTACTTGTGTTATGTACTGGTGCTTTATAAATAAACTGAACTGAACAGAAGTTTGAAAGTACCAGTGTAGATAACTGAATGATTGTAGTTGTACTTCCTGTCAGCTGTCACCTATTACTTGTTAACTGCAGGAAGTAAAAACACAGGTAATCAAAACTGAGTCTAAACTGACTTTAATACCATCTGGTAAAATTACAGAGAATTTGTGAGATTTGAATTGAAGGAAAGTAACTGGATCCGGGCCTCGGCATCTCAGCCTACATTTCCTTTCTCCGACCCCTGACCTGCTTCCTGCTCATTGATTCCTCATTATGTCGTGATCTGTGGGGAAATTACCACTTTTCCACTGCAGGCACTTTTAATTGACTTGTTTATTGGAGACTTGGTTGAATATGGAAAAGTGAGTTATGATGCACACATCAAGGAGTAAAGTCACAACAAATACTTGAAGAAAGACAAATACTTTAAACAACATTTATTTTAAACTAACTTGTGTAAATAAAAACAAAATTCCATCATGATAAATTCTTATTTATTTCAAGAAAAATACTTTGTGTGACTCAAATATTTGTGTATAATATTATTTAATACTGAATGGCTTTTTTAAGCTAATTAAAAAGGGAATATCTTTTTTTTTTTTTAAATCTAACACACAAATGAAAAAGATTAAAATAAAAAAGGAAACAATTAACTTCAATTGTTAAATTATTAAATTTATTTTCATAAAAAAAAAAGTTCAGAGAAATATGTACATTTTCTCTTACTGCTGTTTATTAAATCCTTGAGTAGTTGAAACAATGAGTGTCCTCCCTTTATTCGTTTCACCTCACCCTTTAGAGTTTTTTATATTTAGTTTCAGTTAAATGTCAGACACAAACAAGATGTGATGTTTAGACTGAGGCCCGGGACATGATAGCATGTCAGAGAAAAGGTTCACTTCTGCTCCGTAAATAATGATTACAAAGAGAAAAATGTTCACGTTGAGACTCATTGTGACACTGAAACACTGGTATGAATTCAAAAATGTATTCTTATTTTGAAACACATCCCAAAGTTCAGGATAGATTATTAAATGTGTCCAAAATTAGGAAATGAGAACAACACAGTAACACTGTGATGTTATTCTACAGAAAAAACTAAATATGTTTGTAAAATGTTCAACAAAAGTTAGTTTAGAGCATCAAATCTTATTACTGACTGTTTTTTTATACATCATGTTACTGAGATATAATATAAAACATTTTTTCACTTTAAGCTCTCCTAGCAACCTTCCTTAGCAAAACAAAGAAGATGAACCATCTTCCATCCTCTTGCAGAGATTTCTCCAGTCGCCGTCGCTCCGTTGGACGCTCGTTTAGCAGAGTTGCAGCACTACGTGCAGAGAGAAACCGACGCGTTGGCGCTGGCGGAAGATGTGGTGAAGCAGCTGGAGGGAATCTCAGAGCTGGACCAGAAGGCGCTGGCAGAAGTGAGGCTCGTCACATGCTTCACCTTCATGATACATCAAATACTTTAATTGTACACGTGTAATTCACAAAATGTTTCCTTTTCTTTATTATTCCTTCTTAGTAATATTTAAATGTTATATTTCTAATTAGACACAACTTGAATCCATTTTTCAGGCTCATGTTCGGGTACAGGAGTCCTCTCAGAAGCTGGATCTTCTTCGACTTTCCCTGGAAAAATACCAAAAGGAAAAACCTCTGGAGCCTTTACAGGAGCCTGCAGAGGGAATCGAACCTTCAGAGGAACCAACGTCACCATTAAACTCCAAAACTGGGTGTCCACTGTCCACATCAACCTCCATCTTCTCCATCAGACCCGCGTCTTTAACTGGTATCAGCACAAACTGCATTATTTAAAACATTATTATTATAAAAGTTTGGTTGGTCGAGTGGTTTGAATTAGGAAAATATAAAATAATGTACATGTTTAAGCTATAATTTATATTTCTAAACTTGTTAGTGCATCTTTGCATAAATAAAATGAGTTTAATTATCTTAATTAAATAGAATGAACAAGTAATGAGTAATTCAACTGTTTATTCATTATAGATTATTAATTTATGTTTAGCTAACTGCAATCAATTAAAGTTAATTAACAAGAAATGTAATAATTTATAACTGTATCTGTTTTCTTTCTGATTGGTATATAATTCCCCGGAGATGTTAGAGAGGAAACTGACTGGTGCAAAATGTTGATCGGCCTGTAAAACTGACTCTCCTGCACCACGTCACCTGTTCAGGAAATATCCCGAACCCTCTACCAACAGCAAGCTGATTTTTAGAATCACCGTTTAATATCCAACCCCTTCTGTGGCATTAAAGATGCTGCGTGTTTGACCATGTTTTACCATATTCTGACCTCAGGCAGGATAATCAGGACATGTAATCTGCTGCTTTTGGACTGTTCTCTTTTAAGCTGGTCTGTCTGAGCTCGAAGCAGAAAAAAAAGCTTTTGATGATGTAAGAAGAAAAAACTCCATCAGAAGCAAATAATGAGATTCTGAGAAGAGTAAAAACACTTGAGGTGATTTTAAGCTCTATGATTGTTAACTCAACACTAATATGAAGAAAATGAAGAGGCTCAGCATGAATCGCCAGAGAACACTGATTAAAGGCTTCAGTCCAAGAGATTTACACAAATGAAAGGTCTTATTTTGAAATACTGGATCCTATTTGGTCTGCTGCGTCAAACAAGATCATCAAAACGTGGATTTTATACTGACAAATTGGGTTTTCAAAGAGCAATTTATGCTGTAAATTTAAAACTATCTTCTTGGTTTTATTCAAATAGAATTTTTGTCTTTTAGGAAAGCTTGAAGTTCGGCTTCTTGGATGTGAAGATTTACTGAAACCGCTTACAGAGTCGGAGCAGGAAAATAATCTGGCTTCCTCTGACGATGCTGTTCTTCACAAGACTGATGGCTCTTTCAGTGAGAAAACATCTTACAATTTCAAAGCTTTTGTTTTTTTAATTTTTCAAATTAATATATTTGTTAAGCTGGATTTTATAATGACGACCATCAACATAATTTAACACTTTATCTATAACTTAAAACACAAGGACAATTAAATTTCTTATATTGTACAAGATTTCCTATAATTTCTGAAACAAATTGAGACAAAGAAGAAATTCTAACTACAGGAAAGCAATAAAAAAAATTTTTGCTGTATTTTTTGATCAGTTTTTGATTTAAAGCTGATAAATAAGACATTGTTCTGCAACATGTACAACAAAATGAAAATCTTTAGAATTATGACATGCATAAATGCACCTTCTTCAGAAACACCCAAATGTTTCTGTTGTTTTTTTCTTTTTGTTTTTAATTTAGAAATATTAAAACCCGTTTTCAGATGCTGCCAGCTCAGCTCAGAAATGACCTGACTATGAAAAGAACTGAGAAGAAAAACAAACATGGCGTCATTATAAGCTTTGAAAGTCCCTGTGGAAAACAGCTTCAATTAAAACTAAAACTGCAGGTCTGGGTTTCACTAGAGTGATTCACATTGTGTTCTCAGTAGCCACACAGTATAAATTTATTGCTGTTTGAGTTCCTGCCTGTTGGTTTTTGGCTTTTAGTTTTGTGGATCTGTGACTGTCTGTCTCGCAGAAGAAATCAGTGCAGTTCTGCGCCTGGATGGCAGAGTGGTTGGACGGACACGCTGGGCGACTGTTGGCAGACTGAGCTGGGATCAGATGTTCTACATTCAGCTGGAACGAGTAAGTCCAGTCAGACACTAGCGCAGTGAGAATGGAACCTCCAGTTGTTATAATATTCTGCTATTTGATGAATTTAGAGCAGGATACATTGATCCATTACACAAATTCTTTCAAAACTTTTTACCCTCTTGGTGTTTTCTTTTTATTTCTTGGATTACATCCTGTACTGCTTCCTATATTTTTAACAGAATAATGCTGAATAATCAAAATTTGTGAAATTAATTTTTTAAAGGCTAAAAATGAAAAAGTCATAAAGAATTTGTATGATTATGTATTCTGCCCATTTCCAGACACTCTTTTACAAAAACACTGCTAAATATTTGTGCAAATCACAAAAAGGCATCATGAAAGTCTCTGTAAGTCCACCTCCACACACCTTCAGCAGGTTTCTGTACTAGAGGCCAAGATATACCAAATTAGTATCCACTGTAAAATTGAATAATTTGACCCAACTAGAAAGAACTCAGAGAGCACAACCCTCTTCCAAGCAGCTCTTTCCCCTCATACTGTAACATACAGTGACAAATAATTGTTCCAAAATATTCTGGATCCACACGGTGATACGGCCATTCTCTACCTATCCAGAAAATGTCATCCATATCTTTTCATTACAAGTTAAAGGAACTTAAGGCAGCTTTACATAATCTGACTCAGTGCTGCCGCGACAGGCGCTGTGGCTAACTGCAGCCACCAGCCAAGCCGGCACGGGAGCGCGCACAGACACTTTACAGACTGTTCGTCTTCACAGCACTGCACCGGGGAGGCTAACATACTTCACGTCAGGTCTCTCCACTCTGTTATTTGATTTGATCTCATCATTTTCATACTGTATCAGGCTCTAAACACGACCTATAATGTTTTCTCACCTGGTCACAAGGAAATGAGCCATGTCAGCATCCGTTTTCACTCCCAAATGCAGCTGAAGTTCCCTCCATGAACCGAACGCATATCCAATATTTATGCGGGTGCCTGCCCGGCTTCGGTCATATTTTTTTTTAAACTCACGAGATGCCGCTGATAAAGTCTTTTTTTTCTTCGTGGTGCCACTTTTTTGGGGGGTGAGAGTGGATGCAGGTCGTTTGCTGGCTGCAGAAACATCCATAAGTATACCTTCAGTGTTTGAATCCAAGTCCACGGCGGCCATGTACTTCCTGTTCAAGAGCTGTCAGCAACGCGCATGCAGCGTCAATTTACGTCACATCCCTACAACTGCGCGGGAAATTCCGACGTCGAACTGCAGCGCATTATGTGGCACACAGCGTTTCCAAGGCAACAGACATATATGCGGATGGCCTCGTTATTTTGGGTTTTTAATGCTTCATGACCCATTAGCATTGAATAAACTGGAAATGCATGTGTAGTTTTTCACAAATCTTGCCTTATGTCCCTTTAAGTTATGTGGTTAACAAACAAATAAATAAATAAACTAATATTATTGGCTAGTTAATTTACTTTTATTACCCCTGCCAACGCTCTTGTTGGAGGTAACACAAGGCTAATGTGAATATAATGTGAAAAGTTAGGTATCAAACACAGAACCCTGTGGAACTCCATGGCTAACTGTTGTGTGTGGTTTGTGATTAACTAACTAGAATCTGTCAATTAAATATGATTTCAACCTGTTTAATAATGTTCTTTCTTTGAAATAGAAGATTGTGAGGAACCTGAAGTATAAAACCCAAACCAACCTTCTATCAGTAACTGTCACCAGTTCACCGTCTTGCTGTGATGAGCTCAAGCTCTGCATTGAAACTATTCTAAAATAAATAATTTCCGTTAAAATAGTCACACTAATGACCAGCAATAGTTTTCTCAATTTTTTCAGGACAGACTTGATATTTTTCTCTTGGCTTTGGAGCAGGTTGTTCAAGTGAAGATGTGTTTACATTGATGTTAAAAAGCTGATCTCTGTGCAGCCTCTTTAGTCAGAATCCTTCCTTGGTTGGGTTAAAAACTACATTTGTGCCATTTCAAAGAAACTCCCTGGAGCATAAATGTTCCATCTTTGAAGCTGAAAACCTTTTTAGACATTTCATCCACAGTTTTCTTCAGCACATTCAATTCAATTTTATAAATTAATTTCCATCCAAACCAGATTGGACAGTTAAAACCCAGAAGGCTGTGCTTACCTGGGTAAAGAAATTCATTTCAAAAATGGTGAAAGTTGGAACTTGTGATTTGTGTTACAAACTAAATATAATCCAGTTTGCTTCATTCCAAGCTGTTGCAGATAACTGAGTTCCCCAGTTGAAGATTTTATTATCTGGGTTGAAAAGTTGTCCCTTTTTAAATTACACTCTTTAGTCAACACATAAAAAACTACTTAATTTCTGCTGATTGTGTCAGTTAAGTTGATGGTTAATGACGTATATACAAAAACAACTGAAAGCAGCAGCTTTCCAAACATTTTTCTGACTGTTTTTCTCATCATTAAAACCTTTCCTGACTTCTGGCTGGCCTTCAGCATTTCATGAGTCATTTTTCATGCTCACTCTAACTCACACCACCCACACTCAAACAGGCCTTCCTGTTCATTTAATTTAATCATTCTGTTTAAACAAATGTGTAATTACAGAGACAGGACGAGATCAGAACACTGTTCGGGTCCCACGGGGGAAAGAGATCAATTACAATACGATCTTGTTGTTCCACAAACGTTCAGAACTTTGTGTGGTGCTTGTGCATGCAGACATCAGCAGCAGCTGTAGCATCACTGTTTGTGCTGACATGCATAATGCAGCATCTGCAGAGACGTATGAAGGGCAGGGCAGAGATCAGTGTGCAGAACATCATGTATGAAAATAATATTTAACTCTTTTATGTTCTGGTCAACCGTTTGTTAGAGTTCTGTTTCTACATCTTACTGAAGCACTGAACCTAACTGAAACAACAAATACAAATCTGTAAAAATATGAAAAATGTGGGTTTCTATTAATAAAAAGTTCAACCTTATTACTTGACATAATTATAAAATTAAAATAATAAAATGTTGCATTATAATATGCCACAAAAATGTGATGAATCTTAGATTTAATTTATATTTATGCTTTTCTTTGTTTTTTATTCCTGAGAGCAAGAAAACATATTTTATAATTTTTTTTTACTAAGTAATTCCTTTAATTTAGTCCCACAACATTCCAAAAATGAAAGAAACACAAAATATTTCTGACATCCAATTTATGTTTACTAATGAGATAAAATAAGCTTAATTTTTTTTAATAGTTCTGAGATCTTCACAAGCAAAGATGAGCAAGTTGTAAAATAAATGCATTCTAAGATTATCAAATAATTTTATTTACAGGTACAGTATGAACGAATTAGACATTGTCGTCAATGTTGTTGTCTATTGTTTTTTGTTGTACTTCTCATTTTAACCAGCAGACGTCAGTCTTATACCTTCGAATTTTCACTTATTTGATATTTACAACAAAGAAAATGGTAAATGTCCAGTTGGATACAGGCATTATTAAAGGTGTTTCCCCCCAAAATCTTTATAAGGATCACAAATAAACTTTTAACTTTGAATCCTGAGAATTAATATGTTACAATAAACACTGTTTGTAACAATTCTAAAAGGTTTTCTAAATTCCTGCTGAAATCACCAAAGCTGTTTGAATAAAATAAATCCAACTTTTAGGTAAAAACAGTTCTGGTTCTAAACTAACTGTGATGTGTTTATCATAGAAACCTTCCTGATCACATCTGCAGTTGTTCAGGTAACGTTTGTTTAAATTGCTGACAGTCTCGAGAGCTGGAGGTTTGTGTCTTCTGGCGGGACCGGAGGGCGATGTGTGCCGTCAGGTTCATGCGACTGGAGGAGATGATGGAAAACCCGAATCACAACCAGGGTTTCAGGCTGGAACCACAGGGTCTCCTCCACATCAAGGTGCAAAATCTCATCAATTCTTATCTCTGTGAAGGATAAACCTGATGCTGATATGATGAGTCGATTAATAGTTTACTAACAGATCAAAAATTTGGAGAATTTATTCCATATATTTTAGGTCAAATTTATATCTGAAGAAAGTCAGTCAAAAAAGTTGTGTAATATTCTCAGGGTGTGTTTGATGCTTCATGGATGATGCGTTATGATGATGTTCCTGCCTTTCAAACATGTTGCAGAATGTTTTGTTTTGTTCCCTGCATCACCCTTCTGTTTTTTTAGTGACACGTCTAGAAAACAGATTAGTGAAAATTCCAAAAATTCTTGTTCAAACAAAAATCAACTGAAATGTTTATAACCTTTTTCTTCTGGATTTTACAGCTTCGCTTCTTCGACACAGTGGTGGAGAGACAACCAAAACTGAGACGTCAGCGATGCATTTTCACTAAAGAAAGAGGTGCAGACAGACAGCTGTGAAGCAGACAGACAAACAGCTGTGCAGACAGACAGACAGCTATGCAGCAGACAGACAGCTGTGCAGACAGAGAGCTGTACAGACAGCTGTGCAGCAGAGAGCTGTGCAGCAGACAGACAGCTGTGCAGCAGACAGACAGCTGTATAGACAGACAGCTGTGCAGCAGAGAGCTGTGCAGCAGACAGACAGCTGTGCAGCAGACAGACAGACAGCTGTATAGACAGACAGCTGTGCAGCAGACAGACAGCTGTGCAGACAGAGAGACAGCTGTGCAGCAGACAGACAGCTGTGCAGCAGACAGACAGCTGTGCAGACAGAGAGCTGTACAGACAGCTGTGCAGCAGAGAGCTGTGCAGCAGACAGACAGCTGTGCAGCAGACAGACAGCTGTATAGACAGACAGCTGTGCAGCAGAGAGCTGTGCAGCAGACAGACAGCTGTGCAGCAGACAGACAGACAGCTGTATAGACAGACAGCTGTGCAGCAGACAGACAGCTGTGCAGACAGAGAGACAGCTGTGCAGCAGACAGACAGCTGTGCAGACAGACAGCTGTGCAGCAGACAGACAGCTGTATAGACAGACAGCTGTGCAGCCGACAGACAGACAGCTGGATAGGCAGACAGCTGTGCAGCAGACAGACAGCTGTGCAGACAGAGAGACAGCTGTGCAGCAGACAGACAGCTGTGCAGCAGACAGACAGCTGTATAGACAGACAGCTGTGCAGCAGAGAGCTGTGCAGCAGACAGACAGCTGTGCAGCAGACAGACAGACAGCTGTATAGACAGACAGCTGTGCAGCAGACATACAGCTGTATAGACAGACAGCTGTGCAGACAGAAAGCTGTGCAGCAGACAGACAGCTGTGCAGACAGAGAGACAGCTGTGCAGCAGACAGACAGCTGTGCAGCAGACAGACAGCTGTATAGACAGACAGCTGTGCAGCAGAGAGCTGTGCAGCAGACAGACAGCTGTGCAGCAGACAGACAGCTGTATAGACAGACAGCTGTGCAGCAGACAGACAGACAGCTGTATAGACAGACAGCTGTGCAGCAGACAGACAGCTGTGCAGACAGAGAGACAGCTGTGCAGCAGACATACAGCTGTATAGACAGACAGCTGTGCAGCAGACATACAGCTGTATAGACAGACAGCTGTGCAGCAGAGAGCTGTGCAGCAGACAGACAGCTGTGCAGCAGACAGACAGCTGTATAGACAGACAGCTGTGCAGCAGACAGACAGCTGTGCAGACAGAGAGACAGCTGTGCAGCAGACAGACAGCTGTGCAGCAGACAGACAGCTGTGCAGCAGAGAGCTGTGCAGCAGACAGACAGCTGTGCAGCAGACAGACAGCTGTATAGACAGACAGCTGTGCAGCAGAGAGACAGACAGCTGTATAGACAGACAGCTGTGCAGCAGACAGACAGCTGTGCAGACAGAGAGACAGCTGTGCAGCAGACAGACAGCTGTGCAGCAGACAGACAGCTGTATAGACAGACAGTTGTATAGACAGACAGCTGTGCAGACAGAGAGACAGCTGTGCAGCAGACAGACAGACAGCTGTATAGACAGACAGCTGTGCAGCAGACAGACAGCTGTGCAGACAGAGAGACAGCTGTGCAGCAGACAGACAGCTGTATAGACAGACAGCTGTGCAGCAGAGAGCTGTGCAGCAGACAGACAGCTGTGCAGCAGACAGACAGCTGTATAGACAGACAGCTGTGCAGCAGACAGACAGACAGCTGTATAGACAGACAGCTGTGCAGCAGACAGACAGCTGTGCAGACAGAGAGACAGCTGTGCAGCAGAGAGCTGTGCAGCAGACAGACAGCTGTGCAGCAGACAGACAGCTGTATAGACAGACAGCTGTGCAGCAGAGAGCTGTGCAGCAGACAGACAGCTGTGCAGCAGACAGACAGACAGCTGTATAGACAGACAGCTGTGCAGCAGACAGACAGACAGCTGTATAGACAGACAGCTGTGCAGCAGACAGACAGCTGTGCAGACAGAGAGACAGCTGTGCAGCAGACAGACAGCTGTATAGACAGACAGCTGTGCAGCAGAGAGCTGTGCAGCAGACAGACAGCTGTGCAGCAGACAGACAGACAGCTGTATAGACAGACAGCTGTGCAGCAGACAGACAGCTGTGCAGACAGAGAGACAGCTGTGCAGCAGACAGACAGCTGTGCAGCAGACAGACAGCTGTATAGACAGACAGCTGTGCAGCAGAGAGCTGTGCAGCAGACAGACAGCTGTGCAGCAGACAGACAGACAGCTGTATAGACAGACAGCTGTGCAGCAGACAGACAGCTGTGCAGACAGAGAGAGAGCTGTGCAGCAGACAGACAGCTGTGCAGCAGACAGACAGCTGTATAGACAGACAGCTGTGCAGCAGAGAGCTGTGCAGCAGACAGACAGCTGTGCAGCAGACAGACAGACAGCTGTATAGACAGACAGCTGTGCAGCAGACAGACAGCTGTGCAGACAGAGAGACAGCTGTGCAGCAGAGAGCTGTGCAGCAGACAGACAGCTGTGCAGCAGACAGACAGCTGTATAGACAGACAGCTGTGCAGCAGAGAGCTGTGCAGCAGACAGACAGCTGTGCAGCAGACAGACAGACAGCTGTATAGACAGACAGCTGTGCAGCAGACAGACAGCTGTGCAGACAGAGAGACAGCTGTGCAGCAGACAGACAGCTGTGCAGCAGACAGACAGCTGTGCAGACAGAGAGACAGCTGTGCAGCAGACAGACAGCTGTATAGACAGACAGCTGTGCAGCAGAGAGCTGTGCAGCAGACAGACAGCTGTGCAGCAGACAGACAGACAGCTGTATAGACAGACAGCTGTGCAGCAGACAGACAGCTGTGCAGACAGAGAGACAGCTGTGCAGCAGACAGACAGCTGTGCAGCCAGACAGCTGTGCAGACAGAGAGACAGCTGTGCAGCAGACAGACAGCTGTGCAGCAGACAGACAGCTGTATAGACAGACAGTTGTATAGACAGACAGCTGTGCAGACAGAGAGACAGCTGTGCAGCAGACAGACAGCTGTATAGACAGACAGCTGTGCAGCAGACAGACGGCTGTACAGACAGACAGCTGTTTAGACAGACAGACAGCTGTGCAGACAGACAGCTGTGCAGCAGACAGACAGCTGTATAGACAGACAGCTGTGCAGCAGACAGACAGACAGCTGGATAGACAGACAGCTGTGCAGCAGAGAGCTGTGCAGCAGACAGACAGCTGTGCAGCAGACAGACAGCTGTATAGACAGACAGCTGTGCAGCAGAGAGCTGTGCAGCAGACAGACAGCTGTGCAGCAGACAGACAGACAGCTGTATAGACAGACAGCTGTGCAGCAGACAGACAGCTGTGCAGACAGAGAGACAGCTGTGCAGCAGACAGACAGCTGTGCAGCAGACAGACAGCTGTATAGACAGACAGCTGTGCAGCAGAGAGCTGTGCAGCAGACAGACAGCTGTGCAGCAGACAGACAGACAGCTGTATAGACAGACAGCTGTGCAGCAGACAGACAGCTGTGCAGACAGAGAGACAGCTGTGCAGCAGACAGACAGCTGTGCAGCAGACAGACAGCTGTGCAGCAGAGAGCTGTGCAGCAGACAGACAGCTGTGCAGCAGACAGACAGACAGCTGTATAGACAGACAGCTGTGCAGCAGAGAGCTGTGCAGCAGACAGACAGCTGTGCAGCAGACAGACAGCTGTATAGACAGACAGCTGTGCAGCAGAGAGCTGTGCAGCAGACAGACAGCTGTGCAGCAGACAGACAGACAGCTGGATAGACAGACAGCTGTGCAGCAGACAGACAGCTGTGCAGACAGAGAGACAGCTGTGCAGCAGACAGACAGCTGTGCAGCAGACAGACAGCTGTATAGACAGACAGCTGTGCAGCAGACAGACAGACAGCTGTATAGACAGACAGCTGTGCAGCAGACAGACAGCTGTGCAGACAGAGAGACAGCTGTGCAGCAGACAGACAGCTGTGCAGCAGACAGACAGCTGTATAGACAGACAGCTGTGCAGCAGAGAGCTGTGCAGCAGACAGACAGCTGTGCAGCAGACAGACAGACAGCTGTATAGACAGACAGCTGTGCAGCAGACAGACAGCTGTATAGACAGACAGCTGTGCAGCAGACAGACAGACAGCTGTATAGACAGACAGCTGTGCAGCAGACAGACAGCTGTGCAGACAGAGAGACAGCTGTGCAGCAGACAGACAGCTGTGCAGCAGACAGACAGCTGTGCAGACAGACAGACAGCTGTGCAGCAGACAGACAGCTGTATAGACAGACAGCTGTGCAGCAGACAGACGGCTGTGCAGACAGAGAGACAGCTGTGCAGCAGACAGACAGCTGTGCAGCAGACAGACAGCTGTATAGACAGACAGCTGTGCAGCAGAGAGCTGTGCAGCAGACAGACAGCTGTGCAGCAGACAGACAGACAGCTGTATAGACAGACAGCTGTGCAGCAGACAGACAGCTGTGCAGACAGAGAGACAGCTGTGCAGCAGACAGACAGCTGTATAGACAGACAGCTGTGCAGCAGAGAGCTGTGCAGCAGACAGACAGCTGTGCAGCAGACAGACAGACAGCTGTATAGACAGACAGCTGTGCAGCAGACAGACAGCTGTGCAGACAGAGAGACAGCTGTGCAGCAGACAGACAGCTGTGCAGCAGACAGACAGCTGTGCAGCAGAGAGCTGTGCAGCAGACAGACAGCTGTGCAGCAGACAGACAGACAGCTGTATAGACAGACAGCTGTGCAGCAGACAGACAGCTGTGCAGACAGAGAGACAGCTGTGCAGCAGACAGACAGCTGTGCAGCAGACAGACAGCTGTATAGACAGACAGCTGTGCAGCAGAGAGCTGTGCAGCAGACAGACAGCTGTGCAGCAGACAGACAGACAGCTGTATAGACAGACAGCTGTGCAGCAGACAGACAGCTGTGCAGACAGAGAGACAGCTGTGCAGCAGACAGACAGCTGTATAGACAGACAGCTGTGCAGCAGAGAGCTGTGCAGCAGACAGACAGCTGTGCAGCAGACAGACAGACAGCTGTATAGACAGACAGCTGTGCAGCAGACAGACAGCTGTGCAGACAGAGAGAGAGCTGTGCAGCAGACAGACAGCTGTGCAGCAGACAGACAGCTGTATAGACAGACAGCTGTGCAGCAGAGAGCTGTGCAGCAGACAGACAGCTGTGCAGCAGACAGACAGACAGCTGTATAGACAGACAGCTGTGCAGCAGACAGACAGCTGTGCAGACAGAGAGACAGCTGTGCAGCAGACAGACAGCTGTGCAGCAGACAGACAGCTGTATAGACAGACAGCTGTGCAGCAGAGAGCTGTGCAGCAGACAGACAGCTGTGCAGCAGACAGACAGACAGCTGTATAGACAGACAGCTGTGCAGCAGACAGACAGCTGTGCAGACAGAGAGACAGCTGTGCAGCAGACAGACAGCTGTGCAGCAGACAGACAGCTGTGCAGCAGAGAGCTGTGCAGCAGACAGACAGCTGTGCAGCAGACAGACAGCTGTATAGACAGACAGCTGTGCAGCAGAGAGCTGTGCAGCAGACAGACAGCTGTATAGACAGACAGCTGTGCAGCAGACAGACAGCTGTATAGACAGACAGCTGTGCAGCAGAGAGCTGTGCAGCAGACAGACAGCTGTGCAGCAGACAGACAGACAGCTGTATAGACAGACAGCTGTGCAGCAGACAGACAGCTGTGCAGACAGAGAGACAGCTGTGCAGCAGACAGACAGCTGTATAGACAGACAGCTGTGCAGCAGAGAGCTGTGCAGCAGACAGACAGCTGTGCAGCAGACAGACAGACAGCTGTATAGACAGACAGCTGTGCATAGACAGACAGCTGTGCAGCAGAGAGCTGTGCAGCAGACAGACAGCTGTGCAGCAGACAGACAGCTGTATAGACAGACAGCTGTGCAGCAGAGAGCTGTGCAGACAGACAGCTGGGCAGCAGACAGACAGCTGTGCAGCAGACAGACAGACAGCTGTATAGACAGACAGCTGTGCAGCAGACAGACAGCTGTGCAGACAGAGAGACAGCTGTGCAGCAGACAGACAGCTGTGCAACAGACAGACAGCTGTATAGACAGACAGTTGTATAGACAGACAGCTGTGCAGACAGAGAGACAGCTGTGCAGCAGACAGACAGCTGTATAGACAGACAGCTGTGCAGCAGACAGACGGCTGTACAGACAGACAGCTGTTTAGACAGACAGACAGCTGTGCAGACAGACAGCTGTGCAGCAGACAGACAGCTGTATAGACAGACAGCTGTGCAGCAGACAGACAGACAGCTGTATAGACAGACAGCTGTGCAGCAGACAGACAGCTGTGCAGACAGAGAGACAGCTGTGCAGCAGACAGACAGCTGTATAGACAGACAGTTGTATAGCCAGACAGCTGTGCAGACAGAGAGACAGCTGTGCAGCAGACATACAGCTGTATAGACAGACAGCTGTGCAGCAGACATACAGCTGTATAGACAGACAGCTGTACAGACAGTGAGCTGTGCAGCAGACAGACAGCTGTGCAGACAGACAGACAGACAGCTGTGCAGACAGAAAGCTGTGCAGCAGACAGACAGCTGTCTGTCAGTATTCAGTATTTGACCTTAGTGTTTGTGTTTTTGTTACTGTTGTCTTCTTCAGGTAAGAACTTCCTCCGAGCAGCTCAGATGAACATGAACTTTGCCACATGGGGTCATCTGATGATGAGCATCCTTCCTCGCTACAGCTCCTTCACTACCTTCAGCTCACACCTCTCCATGACCTCTGACCTCATCACCAACAGCACCCCACATCTGGCTGAAAAGAAACCTCCAACCACGTCACTGCCAAGGTCAGAAACCAAAACACTCAAACCTGAACTCATTTTGAATTTGACGACAGCAGCACGTCTCAAAAAAGTACCATGTTTCTGTTTGTGTGACTTTAAGCAAAACTCCAGGAATCACACTCAACATCACAGAAGATCAGCCGCCTCCCAACAGCCTCAACCAGGAAGAAGAAACTCTGAACTTTATCACAGCAGATCACAAAGAATCTGAGCCTGAAGCTGATCGACTATCAGTGAGTCAATATGAAAACTTTTACCACTCAGAATGTTTTTATTTCATCTTTATAGAGACTGTGAATCAGATAGAAAAACTGGTATCTGTAAAAGTTAAATGTTCTAAATTGTGTCTGCAGGTATCAATAAGCTCTACAGAGGACTGTGAGGATCCGCCTGTATCTGCTCTCAAGTAAATACAGTGCACTCAAATCTGTTTTTACTAAGTGTATAAACACAAAAATACATTTATTTTTTTCTTTATTTGTCACTTTTAAGGATGCAGATGGAAGATTTTAAATTTATTTCAGTTCTGGGACGTGGTCACTTTGGAAAGGTAACAGATTCAAAGTTTGTAAATCTTCTTCTCTCGCTCGCTCGCTTACCGTCTGTTTTTAAATGAAGGTGCTGCTGGCAGAGTTTAAGAAGACAGGAAGACTGTACGCCATTAAAGCCTTGAAGAAAAGAGACATTGTGACTCGTGATGAAGTGGACAGGTGTGTGAAGCTTTAAGATGCTTGTTTATATTCTCTCTTCTATTTAAAGTTCTCAGTTAAATGATATTTACTCAGTTTGATTGTAGAAATGTGTCTCGGATGTTTGGGTTTGAGGATTTTGGCGTTTGTTTTTCAGCCTTATGAGCGAGAAGAGGATCTTTGAGATGATCAATGCTTCCAGACATCCTTTCCTGGTCAACCTACACGGCTGCTTCCAGACCAGCGACCACGTCTGCTTTGTCATGGAGTACTTACCAGGCGGTGACCTTATGATCCACATCCATAACGACGTCTTCTCTGAGGCTCAGACCAGGTGTGTCCTCTGCACTCTCAGCAGACAGCACCACTGGGTACTTTATCATGTGTATATTATGTGTACGTTATTTTGCACAGGTTTTATTCAGCTTGTGTCCTGCTGGGTTTGGAGTTTCTGCATCTGAATAAAATCATCTATCGGTACGTCCGACAGATCAAACTCCCGCCACAGTAACTCAAACTCACTGAAGCTTTCAGTATAAATTCTGTGTTTAATTCAGAGATCTGAAGCTGGACAATCTCCTGATGGACGCTGACGGATTTGTGAAAATAACAGATTTTGGACTTTGTAAAGAAGGTAAATAAATGTTAAATATTCTGATTCTTCCACCAAATGCAGCCAGTAAAACCTATTTTAGCTCAGATTTCAGAAGGTTCCATGTGATTAAAGTTAATTTCACTCTTGTTGTCATCAGACCCCGTTTAAAGTTAGAAATACTCAAATATTTATGCTCTTAAATATTTACCTAAAACTCTCGCTGAGATGTTGTTCAGTCCTGGTTCATGATCTTTTTTAGGGATGGGTCACGGAGATCGGACCTCCACTTTCTGTGGAACTCCAGAGTTTCTCGCCCCTGAAGTTCTGACGGATGACAACTACACCCGAGCCGTGGACTGGTGGGGACTGGGCGTCCTCATCTATGAGATGCTTGTTGGAGAGGTTGTTAAAACAAACTCAGTAATAAACTTGAAATACTTTAGATGTGATTATAAAATGAACTCAAACTGACTTCTGCCTTCCTGCTAGTCTCCGTTCCCTGGTGAAGATGAAGAGGAGGTATTCGACAGCATCGTCAATGATGATGTTCAGTATCCAACGTCTCTTCCTCCTGACGCGGTCTCCATCATGCAGAAGGTGATGAGATTTCATCTCTTTTTCCTGTTTACACACATTAAATATACTGAAATATTCTGATGATGAATACACGAGGGAAAACTTTACTTAGTAAAGTAAGATTTGAATTTGTAAAGTAATAATAATGTTACATGTTTCAGAATGAAAAAAATATTTCATTAAAATATTCATAATTTTGCAGTTGTTCACAGTCACTTTCTTTTTATGTGTTAATTTAACTTCTTTAAAACATAGTCACCTAATGAAATGCCCCTCAAGCTGTTTTCCAAATTTTTTAAGGTTTGTTGTCGCCACCAAATTCAAAATGAGCAAATATTTTTAAAGAAATTGTCAAATATCTCAGTTTTAACATGTAATATGTTGTTTATGTTTTATTTAGTAATAAAATAAGAGGTTCTGAGATTTGAAAATCACTGTATTCTGTTCTTATTTACATGTACACAGTGTATGTACCTATTTTTTGGAGTTTGGGTTGTAAAACAAAATTATTAACATTTTATGAACAACAAGAAATATCCAAATATTCCTAACTGGGCTGTGATCATTGATGCTGAAGAAGTAAATGAAGGTATTAGTTTAATAACATGTGAATCAGGGAACTTACTAACCTGTAAAACCTGTAGAAAACATCTGGAAACAGTTAATGATGCTTCAGTTAATCTAAGCTGCAGCAGAAAAACGGACACTTTTCTGTTTTTAGCTGCTGAAGAGGAACCCGCTGAAAAGACTCGGAGGTGGAGAGAGAGACGCAAACGAGGTTAAAGGAGAGAAGTTCTTTGAGGTGAATTACTTTATTTCCTATTCTTAGTAAAATTTTAGCTGCTAAACCTAAAAACATCTGTGTAGATATTCTGATCGTCTCAGTTTATTGAGAAACTGATTTGTGTTGTTTTACCACCAACTTAACCTGCTGAGACTCTTCAGACCTGACAAACACAGTTTATAATTATTAATTAATTAACTTTTGTAATTAATCTGTGTTTTTTTATGAATCATTTGTTGTGTGGACAGACGATCGACTGGGACGGCCTGATGGCAAGGAAGTTAAAACCACCGTTCCTGCCGTCGATCAAAGATTCGACAGATGTTGGTAATTTTGACAGTGACTTCACTCGTCTGCAGCCAGTCCTGTCTCCCCCCTCCAAACCCTTCAGCCTCTCTGCAGAGCAGCAGGAAGCATTCGGAGATTTTGACTTCTGTGCTTTGCACGGATGAAAGAAGAGCTGAAACAACCCAGAGAAGTTTGTGCGTGTTACGTTCTACCTCTGCAGGTAAACTAGATTTAAATATGCATGAACAACAGTCCTGTTGCCAAGTAACATACTTCAGTGTTTTCTTCAGAACTTCCAGGAACACTGATATAATCATTTGTTCTAGTGCTGTACAAGTTTATAAATAGTACAGTGAGCTGATTTAAAAATAATCCAAACTATCAGAACCTCACTTTGGACTCTCCTGTTGTTATTGATTGTTGAACAGTTTGACCTCGCTGACTGATTAAAAAAGAAAGCACTAGTCGAAACTTTCTGAAGTAAACAGCAGAAAGCAGCATTGATCAACTTCAAAAAGTAGAACTTTATCCTTTAATCAGTTAAAATTTCACTACGTGACCTTTTAAAGAGACGTTTCCACCCTGGTCTTGATAGTGATTCCAAACAAAAACAACTTTCTGGACGTTTCTTCTGTTAAATCATTTACAAACAGGACAATGCTTCCCATCGCTGCGCCCCGTCATCACACACATGGTGATTTAAAAAAAAAACAGCTATTTTTAACTGAGCAGAAGACGTGAATGTTGGGAGTCGAGCATTTATCAAAAACTTTTTCATCCTTTTCTTCTGCTTTTGGAACATAAATAGATCATATAGAGGTTGCATGAAGACTATGAGACATTATTACATCTTTTTACATGTTTTTATTTCTCTATATTTTAACAAACACATTAAATCTTGAATTGCACTTGTGTTGCAGCATATTTTTACTATCGGAGGATGTTCTGAATCCATTAAGTGCTCTTTTGTCTTGGTACAACAAATATTTAATGAAATCCTTTAAAGAATGAAATACTAATTTAAACTGATTCTGTTGCAGCACCAACCAGTCAAAGCCTTCTCATGTTAAAGACTGAATGAGCTTGCTTTGTGGCCTTTGCTTATTCCATTTATTCATAGTATTTATTCTATGCATCACTGTGACATGCTTTGCTCACTGCCTTGGATAAAAACAATAACACCACATCTGGTTTTAAACCTTTTTAAAAGAAAAATCTCACTTTTAACGTACTTGTCAAGTCGTTTCCTCGTATATCACATATCAGTCTTCAACACTAGAAGTACACGGTACTTTAGAATCACTAGCACTATTAAAGAAGCCATAGATCCTGTAATTTAGCCATATTAGTAGGAGAATGCACATTTAATTTAGCAACATGCTGTAATGAAGATGTGAAGGCAGGGATCCAGTTTGAGAAGGTTTTCTGTGAGTTTGTTGGGAACTTACTCAAAAAAACCTTCATACGAGGTCTCAGTCGCGCTTTAAGACTCAAACTGGACATTTTTCACAACTTAACTAGTTTTTCTGGTGACCTACAGAAATGTCTCAGAGTAAATATCTTTGGTTAAAATGTAAAAACTGTTATTCTAAAGTATGTTACTTTCATCCAGAGATGTTCCTTCATGTTCTAAAATCTGACAGATCTAAACTGACCCAGTCGGATGTGACCTCAGCTTCATTTTCTCTAAAAATATAAATTCTAATTCTCAATAATTGTTGATTCGTTTAACTTATTTAACTCATTTTGCACATTTTATTAATGTCATCCTCGCTGATGATAAGAAAATTAGTCTTTCTTCACCAGTTGACTAAAAGATTCAGATTAATGTGTAATTATTGAGTATTTTAAGCTTTAATCTCATCTTAATTTTGTTGCTATGACAACAAACTTGGATTTGGATTTCTAATAAGACAAAATCCAGATTTCAACACAAGAAAAAGTTTATTTATAAAGGGAAATATAAAAACGTCTGAAATGATCAGATTCTGTAAATGCAGCAGGATTAAAGCTGGTGGGAATGAAGATGAGGAGTCTGACGTTGTTCTGCTCTGAGCGGAACCACAGACGCGTCATTTTTACTCTCTAACACGCTCACTGAAATGTACCTATTTGTTTATAACTGAGGATTTGAGCGCACCAGTGCACCTTTAAAATAATCAGCTCCAAAAAGGATCCGGAACTGCAAACAATCAGTTAAAGATCTTTAAAGAACAACTTAACATTCAGTCTGCTGCTTGAATAATCCACTTTATTACTACAAATATCTATGCAGAATTAATTGCCTCAAACGTCTTCTTTATAAGCTGATTTATTCTAAAAGAAAGAAAAATTATTTTCTCGTGATTTACATTTACAAGTTAAAAGTTACAAGTCCGCTAAAGTTTCCTGTTTATGATCGCTGCCATTTTTGGAACCAGTCTGAGCCCCGCCTACTCTCACCCTCTCACACATGGTGTTTTTATAAGCCTCAAATAACTTATTACAGCTAAATGTTTTCAGAAAATTAATATTCCAACATGCAGCAACAAGATAAGAACTTTGTGTATCAACCTGGAGAAAATGATCAGAGGTATTTTTAGTCAAGAATTGTTCTCTTCATTTACGTGTTAGAGGGCGGGACTTAAGTGATTCTGCAGCCAGCCACAAGGGGGCGGTTCAGTCATCTCAGCTTTGTTCCATTTCTACATCCAGCCATTAGTCATACTGATGGTTTGTAGTCAAATTATTAAAAAATTCTCCAAATTCCAGAACAACAGACACCTGAAAATGTGCAACATAAAACATGTACTTCTATTCCAAGTTGTTCCTGATTATTTCTGATAAATCTGACCTGTATAATTATATTATATATTATTCTGCAACTCTACAGAAAACTTGTCCCTCTTTTTCTAATTTCTGAAAAATTGACCCATTTTCTGCTGGTTTTGCTCCATTAAAACTGAGCTGTAGATATTTACCCACGTTAGAGCTGTAAATACTTAATTATCTTCCAAATTCAAGTGAACCCTCCACACGTTACACATTCATTATGTTTATATAATAAGTATAACTGAATGTGTAAGGAGGGCATGTTCCAGCTGCAGCAGGTGTTAAGTTGCTCTTTAGAAATAAAAAATGTTATAATGATGTTCTGAAATCTCACTGAGCTCCTCCTGCTTTAAATAACAAGTTAGTTTAATTAAAAAACAGTCAGATTGTTTAGTTGTTGCACTTTATGCTGCTGAATGTTACATGTTCTTTGTGTGTCTGAACTGTATTTAAACATGTCTGTGAAGCATCCTGAGCAGTCTGTACACATGTTCTCTGTAACATGCATATCAAACGTGTTGTACTCATGTTGTCAATAAATACATACACAATACAGTAAAAATGTTTGTACAATATTTGCTTCTCAGTGCGTGAATCATCTCATTCTTACAGTTTAACAGGTAAATAAGTTATTTACATTCATAAACAAGTCATTACAGGCAGTTAGTGTTAAAATATCACAACTTTCTTGAATAAAATTTATAAAAAAAAAAAAAATCAATCACACATAAATCATTTTCTTTTTAACTCCCAACTTTTGGGGAATATTGGTGACTTACATTTTTAGTTTAGACAAAAGTTTTTCTTTTATCTGCTGAATCATTTAAAGAGTCTGAAATCTGAACTCAGATCAGTCGCCATGTTTATACGTTTATCATCCTGCGTGTAAACGCAGCAGAACACCCGCACAAACAGTCGTCTGTGTTTGATTCTGTAAACCAACTGCGTCAAATGGTTAAACTCCAACACTGGCCGGCAGTGATGACGTGAGTTAAATTACCTGTAAATACAGGAAAAGGTCTGATGTTGGATCAGGAAGCGTCAGAGGAGTCAGATCAGACGATTAACTGCTTCTTCCTTTCAGTGAATTTGTATAAAATGTTCCACTTGATCATATTTGGTAGAGTTTTTACATTTCACCTTTCAAATCCAGAATTTATAATGAATCCAGTTTTTTCAGGGACCAGGACCAAACCAGACCACCATGAAACAGCTTCAGGGTGGTGGTTCAGGACTGAAGCGGTCCCAACAACCCTCCTTCAGAAACGTGCATTTAAAACAAACATGCAGCTTCCATTTAACATCAACTTTCATTTGCTGGATTTACCTTGTAACTCAGACTTTAATGGAAACCCTGATGATTTTCCTGAATTTCTGGGGTCTTTCAAAGCTTTTTATTTTGGCTTTGGCTATTTCTTTATTTTTATTTTGGTGTTTAATCTAGCTTGAACAATTTTTAGAGGAATTCTGAATCAGAGTTTAACCAGAATCACATCAACACAAAACTGGATCTTCATACATTTTAGTTTTTCAAGTGGATCCAGAAATAGAAACAGCTTTCAGATCTGCTGGAACACGTTTTCACACCTAGTTTAAAATGTGAATTTACTCTCCAAACGAGCTGCTTCAGCATCAGAAGTCTGTCTTCAGATGGAATACGAGGTGCTTTTCTTGTAAACTTGTTCCCACATCACCGTCCTGCAGATGCAGAAGAAATCCCACAGGTTGCAGAAAACGCCGCGGTCGAACGGGTTCTCTTCATCTCCACAGTTCTTCAGGTATGAGATCCTGTGACGGGACATGAACTCCCAGGTGGTGCAGTTGATGGAGATCAGGTAGAGGTGACAGCCCAGCAGCAGCAACACCACCACCGTGAGGATCCCAACCGCCCCGACCGTGGCGAGCAGAAACCCGTTGGTTCTGAACCACAGCTCCCACGTCGAGTTCGGAGAAATCCCCGAGCTGAAACACAGAAAGGACACGACTTTCTGATGAGTCCCTGTCCTAACCTTAGACCTGTAGATCTGTAATAAAAGTTCACAACGCAGGAAGTTTGGAAAACATCAGGATTGGTGGTGTTTTTCATCAGAATTATAATTTATTTTTTGAATCTCTGTCTTGTTTGCAGATGTTTTTATCTCCTGTCTTCTGTCTCAGGTATCAGTCAGGTGTCCTCTCACTGTCTCAAACTGCTGCAGCAGACTGAGGAATGATTCAATCACCTCATGATCTCATGCTCTGCTGCTCTGGCTCCTCGTTCAGATTCACTATTGATTTTGACTGAGACACCTTGAATGTGTCCTCTGAATCAGTGACAACTGAGATCCAGCTTGAACAGAATGATGAAGAAAGCTGGTTCTGTTCTGGGGACGGATCTGGATGGATCTGGATCTGGAGTACCCTCTTCACAACACAGTGATTCAGAGTATCTCCAGTTCCAGGAGAACCTTCCTGCCCACAGCTAGAACCACCTGTAAGACTCAACTGAGGGTTTAGTTATAAAACTCTCGACCCACTGACACGAAAACCGTCATGTTAAACGGTTCCTGTGTAATAACCTGTAAAAATAAATGATTCTAGTTATTCATTGTTTTTCCTGCAGATTCTTAGTGTTATTATTAATATATTATTATTATTATTCTTATTGTTTAGTCTGAAACCTGATTCTAAAAGATTCAACTCAGCAGCGTTTCACTAAAAACTAACACATTTCTTGTTGAAATCTCAAAATTGTGATTTGTAAGAAGTTAAAATTTGTCGAGGTCATCCTCCGTCAGCTGAAAAGCTTCACATTCAATCTCTCAATCAGTTGAACTTTCAAAACGCACCTGAGCAACAAGTTACACAACATGTTCTCCAAAAGTCAGGAGTTACCTAATTCAGCTCAACACTGACAAGATAAGGCTGCAGAGCAGAGTGCACTGTCAACACATGATACTGCTTCTCTCACTCATGACTGCAGGACAAAGTGAGGCCACAGATGTTCGTTCCTGCGGCTGATAAGGACGTTTATCTGAGAGGTTAGCGGCGCGTGTCAGACATACAGAGCGATGTGAAGAGCCCACAGCAGAGCCAGCAGCTGCACCAGCAGGTAGACAACGAACCAGCGGTGGTTCTTCTCCCCAACGCAGTTCTCGATCCAGGGACAGTGATGGTCGAAGCGCCGCACACAGCGTTTGCACACCTGACAGTGCTTCGCTCTCATTGGCTGCTGCTTGGAAACAGGCAAAAAGAAAAATGAGCCACTTTAAACCAAAACTTGGAAAAAACTCATTTCAGACAGACACATGAACGATTCTGAAACAAACAGCTGATAAATGTCTAACCAAACGTCTTTACACCAACGATTCAAAAGGCCCAGAATAAGAAATTAAAAATTAGAAACAGTTTTCTTCTGTGTTGATGACACTGATTCGTCTCTTGAGTTCTGGAATCTTTTTACAAGTTAATTGACTCAGTAAATCAAAAACATTCGAAACATATTGAAACTAAGCGAAAATGCAGCCAAAGTATTAAAATTTTTTTTAAAGATTTTTAAAAACCTGAAGAACTACCGATCTGAGACTCCAGGTTCATGATTAGAACTCTGAATAGAAACGAGGACTGGACCCAGAACCCAGTACTGTGTGTTCCTACATGTTTGTGCTAACGAACAGGTTACCTGTAGCAGACAGTACCCACAGCGACGCAGCCGAGGGGTCGACGCCTCCGTAATCATTGACTCCATTTCTTCATCTGACCTCTGACCTCCCTGCGTAACAGACAGATGTGGGTCATATGGCTGTGAGTCCTCACACCCAAGATGACCTTTCACCTGAAGCAGTGTGGTACGATGGTGCTAGTCCATATGATTCAAATCCAATAAACTTTAAAACTTGGGGAAATATTTTTTATTATGAAAATATATTTTTTCTCTTGGAAGCTGCGTGTTTTTATTTAAATAAACAAATATGTTTAAAAGCAGAGATTTTCTTGGAGTTCTGCTCAGTTTGAGGATTCTGTTCCTGCAGCGTACCTTCTCAGTGTCCGTGAGAACGAAACCAGGATCCATCAATGAGACCGTGAAGTACAGCAGCACCGACAGCATGACGAGCAGGAAGAAGAGCGCCGGCTGCAGCAGCTCTCCTCGTTCCTCACACCTCCGCAGATCTGCAAACATTTCAAACTGCTGTTGAACTCAGAAAATCCAAAAACTTCTGACACATTTTCCTAAAACTGGAACAAATATTTACTGTGAGGCTGATTTGGTTCTGCAACCAAACTAGACAGAAACAGACTGCAGAGAACTATAAGTTCTGCAGAGAGGATCACTGGTGCTGATATGCCCTCCATCCGGTACCTTCCCTCCTCCTCCATCCAGGACCACAAGACTCAAGACCAGTTTCTTCCCCCAGACCGTCACCATGTTGAACAAACATGTTTAACACCTTCATGAAGAATGAAGGTGTATGATGGTGGATGATACTGCTGAAAGAATCTCATGTGTGTCTCACAATGCTTATTTATCTCACATAGTTCTAAGAACAAATGTGAATCCTTGTGTGTAACATACTGAGCCAAATAAACCTGATTCTAATTCTAACATTAGAAAAAACAGATAGTTCAACTCAGGAATGTCCAGACCCAAATTTAACATCATTTTAATGTCATAATGTCATTTTGCCTCTAACTAACATTTTACAGATGAAAATCCAAAGCTGCAGCCTGAATACAGAAACAGGAAAATATTTTATGATCACAGAGTTTAAAGAAAACACAATAAATTATAAAAGTATACACCAAAAAATCAGGAGAATAAGAAACTTCATATCTTTAATTATAAAAGATAAAGAGAAAAGTGATTGTAAAAACTGTGATGTAGGTGTTTAAACTGAACTCACCTGTGTTGTGTAGAAACAGTATGAGAGTTATGATCCAGGTAAACAACGTGTGAGCGGTTCGGACCAGAAATCCCGTCCGGAACATGTTCTGCACCATTTTAACAACAAATAAACAACATATATGTGCATTTAAACACTGACAGCTTTCAATTGTGACAGAAAACAGAAGTTAAACTCATTTCCAAGACAGATTTGGACAGATACATGTTGTAAAAAGACTTGTGTCACTTCCTTGTTTGATTACGGAAGCCTTTGTAGGACAAACCGCGAGCGACGTTCCGCAAGGGATTCATTGAATCAACTGTAAGAAATTCAAATAAGTGATATTAAAGTGAACCGTGTTAAATTCAATTCGAATCTGTTTACACCGGATTAAACTGAAAATACTGGACTGGAATTTAAATCTGAACTCAAATCTGCTTCATTTGATTTGATTGGACAGTTTGTTTGTTTTACAGTAGCCTACATTTACCTTATTAGAAATAACTGGATTAAAATGAACATTTATTTCATTTGTATTGAATTTTTACGAACATTTTTTAATGTTTTCCAAGTCTGTCTTTATTGTTTTTGTTTTATTCAGCCATCATGTGGATACATATTTGTACAACACACCTGAACTAAATTTTCAGAAACCTAAATAGTTTCTTCAGAACACAATGAGACATTTATTACAAGTTTAATCTGTCCTTCATCTGTTTTCTGAACATTTCTGATGTTTCTAAGAAACAACGGACGTGTTTGAAGAACAAGAAGACGTTTTCTCAGAAAGTTACCAGTAAGTCTGTTTTAGTAAATACATTTTATGACTGAGGAAATATGAAAAGCTTTTCATGTTCCGTTGAGCTGATAAACCGCCTTTATCTGATATTATTGGGAAACAGTCTGAATTATAGAGGAACTGCTGTAAATCTTTTACGGTCTTAGTTTCATGTGAAAATCAGGACACAGTTTAAAGATTACTTCAGATACATTTTATTTATGTATATATTTTTACATATATTTGAATCTCTGAGGGTGTGTGTGTGTGTGTGTCTGTCCCCCACAAGCAAAAACTGAACAACAAAGTCAAGGTCAAGAACTGGACAGGTGTGTGAAAAAGCAGGTGAAGTCCAAGAAAAATGTTCAAGACTTTAAGAAATTCTGGAAAACTGTTGAGCTTTAAAAAAACGACAAAATATTTTCAATGAATTTAGTTTCTTTGGAACATCAAACAACAGCTGATCAGTCAGAAATGGAAAAGTTCACTTTTTTAACTCGTGCTGCACCAGCAGCTGATCACCATATAACAAGTGGAGATACATGAAGATTTTAATCCTGTTTTGTTTCTTTATTGTAATAAAATTAAGTTTTGATTTCAGAGAAGCTGAAATCTCATCCTGCATCTCTGTGTTTGAGATTTATGTTTAAAGTTTGTTTTACTGAAACGTGTTGAGTTTTTAATCACATAAATTCAGAAACAACTTTATCTTTTATGAACTTATATTTTGGAACTTGTCACGTTATCCATGCACAGTACTGCACGAAAAAGTTTTAAACTGTTACATTTCCAAGTCAGATTTATTTACACACACAAAAACACTTGATTTGTGTGCAGAACACTGAAACAATAAAGACATGAACACCCAATATTTATTTGAATGTGCATTTATTTTCATCAAAATGGTCCATTAAAACACTAAAACTTATATCACAAAATACTATCCTGCATTGATAAAGTCATTTAGAGGCGTTTCTAGATCAAAGTGCATTGTAGCTTGTTTTTCTCCAAACTTCTTTTTGAACATGTGCTTCTCAGTGATTTATCCTTTTCCCAAAACCTGAGATGAACATTAAACCCTTTAAAGGTCGTCTAAACATGAACAGATTCAGTTTAGAAGACAGAACATTTTCATCACATTTAGTGTTTGATAGACGTTAAGGCGATAATCCCACACCGTGAATATCAATAACACAATTGGCTCTTCACACAAGAATTACTTATTCAGTCTCAACTGGAGGATAAAAATAAATACACAACACATGGAAACAAACAAACATTCATTCGGTTAACCGTGCGAACCACTCATCCACTCAGGACAGGGACGGAGAGGAAGTCAACAGTTGTGCAAAATCCTTTTCTTTGGACGTAATTATTTCTTTCTAGAGGCAAAACCATTTATAAATAATTTTATTAATGCTACATCTGCCTCATGAGTGCTGGTGGTGCACGTTTAACCGACCAACCATTGAAAGACACGGACTCACAACAACAAAAACTTTTGGTCCTCAATTTTCATTCAGTCACTTTTCAACCCACGGCTTCTCTTAAATAACAAAATAGCAGCAGTTATATTCCTGACAATCTGAGCTCACAGAGTCCGTAGTGTCCTCCTCAGCTTTACATCAGCTGACATTCACAGAATGAGATGGCTACTTGAACCTCCAGAGGGGCCCCGAAGGGTCCCGGTGATTCCTAACTTTAGTTCTGGTAGAAGGTTGGGTGGATGGGGGGTGTTTGAGGGTTTCAGCGTGACGTCACTCCTAACTGAGTCTTCAAGTGTTCGTAAACCACGTAACTGATGCTGACAGCAGGGATGACCTTAAGGAAGTTGGGGGCCAGGCCTCTGTAAAGCCCTGCGGGGCCTTCGTTCTGAATGATCTGCCTGAAGAGTCCAGTCATCGACACCTGCTGGTTCCCGTCCGTCACAGCTGAAACACACATCGAGAGATTAAATTTAATATTTTTCTTTTAAATTAATTATTTTATGAGTTTCTAACACAGATGACTGACTCTCTCAGACCACAGAAATGAGGCCTCACCTTGTGCTTGCATGCGAGTTCGGATCAGAGCCAGCGGGTAGCTGGCGAGCTGACCGCAGGTGCTCGATACGGTGCCACAGGCCAGCAGGACGAACACACCGGGGTTGGTGCTGTTGGTGCCGTACTGCTGCAGGTAGGTGTTCTTTAGAGTCTGTTAAAAAGACATTACAGGTGAGATAAATCCAGTTTTTTTTGTGTTTGAAAGATGGCTGACTCTTTAAGAACTGAATGAAATTCTGATTTAATGGCGAGTGACTCGGCTCACCTCATAGATTGCCAAGTCGATGCCTGCATATGGGATGATTCCCAGCATGTTTGGGACGTAGCCTTTATAAAACGCTCCAAGACCTTCTTTCCTGAAAATCTGCTTTGCGCAGTCCGAGATGCCCCCGTACTGCCCGGTCTTCCTCAGAGCAAGGCGAGTTTTCAGAACCTGGAACAGATGAAGACATCGTATTCAACACAGGTTTCTAAAACCTTCAGGTTTTCAGAAGAGATCTAAATTAAAAGATAATCACCTCCATGGGGTAGATGGCACTCTGAGCGAGCACCCCCGCCAAAGAACCTGCAACAAAACGCTCCAAGATACTCAGAGTCTCTTTCTCGCTGCCAATTAGACGCTTAATCTGGAAGAGCCAAACAAAAAAGCACATTAGTGAGAAGCACCAGGAACACGGTGTGTCATTTACAATAGCAGTCACTTCATGTACCTGCTCATAAGCCATGAACTTGAGTGCAGATTCTGGGGCGATTTTGATGACATTCACTCCATTTCCTCGCCACAGTGACCTCGTTCCTCCTTCTTTGATCATCTGCATGAGTCCGGTCATGATGCACATGTTGTTGGTTCGGGATCCATAAACCTGAGAGGAGAAAAGGTCAAACTAGTGAACTACATGCAGAAGAAACAACTTTAAAACCAAAACCTTTCCTTTATTTCTGCATTTAGGTTATACTGGCTGTAAATTTGGGGGGTATGTTTGGAATGATACGAAGATCATTCTGACACTGAGACTGAGCCAACTGGGTCAGGTTTAACATTTTAGAAAATGATTGATGAGTCAGAGTCTGACGTAAACCGGTAGAACATGAATTGACACAGGCGGACCTTAAACTCTTTGGTGACGGTAAATACTACAAAGTTGAGGGTGTAACGCCGGGTCGGGAGCCGTCATTGGTTAAATGTCAGACACCTGGAACAGACTCTGCTCTCTGAGCTTGTACGCATCATTCATTAATCATTAATTTGTTTATGGCTGTTAGGTAACTTGCTCTTAAGCAACAACTTTAAAAAAAAAAGTTTAGTCTTGACTGACTGATTGTTCTGCCTGGAGCTGTGAAACATTAAAGATAATCAGAAGGAGAATGAGCCAGTTTTTAATGTTTGCGTAAAATCAGACACAAACTGATTAAACTTTCAGCAGTTAGTGACACAGACAACCCAAAGGCCCAGAAACAATCAATCTAACCAGAAGGCCATCTTACCTGCATCATGACTTTGAGCCGGTCCAGCGGGGCCGTGCAGGTCCTTGAAACAGCTCCAGCTCCTCCACCTGCAACCAGGTGTCTCCACCACATGCCGGTCTGCCTCTCCTCAGTGGTGAACTCATCAGGCACCATCAGGTTCTCACCCACATCAAATATCTGGCAGAAAGACAGAATAATGGATAAAAATTAGTAAGATCTATCACAAGAACAAGAAAACATGTTGACAGTTTAGAGGTCAGCACTATGAGGGTGAGTTAAACAGTGTGGCTGAACTGTTGTTGGTTTTTGTTTTGTGTCACTATTTGAAAACATCCAGGTGGTAAAATTCCTTTAAAATGCTCCACCTCGCCCTCACTCTGTCCTGGGGACGTTTCGTGTCAGTAACATGTGACAGAGTGATTCTGTGAAAGGAAACTATGAGTCAGATTCTCAGGGTCAAGCTAAGTGACTGTCACGGAGCACTGACTCTGAGCCTGTCCACCTTTAATTGGTTCTGTGGATTATTACAGCAGCTTTGACGGGGCTCTTTATTTGGAGTAATTGGCAGACAGCTGACCTCTGCGACATCTTGTTCCAAGCTGATCGACGTCAGGGCAGGAAACAGTCTGAGTTAAGCCTGTTTCCGCAGTTTGATCCCATTTACAGGGAATCGGAAATGAACTCAAAGTCTTGCATGTAGACAGTAAGCAGGAAAATGCAAGACAAGATGAAATTCTTACTCTTATAATTTAGCTCATTTGAGCAGCTGGGTATAAAATTTTGTAAACTACACCCCCCACATCAAGTCCCACCATCTCTGAACTCGTGATTACAGTCGTTATTCAACATCTGACTTTTTACACACTGAAACGCTCCAGCAGCTTAAGTTTCATTAGTAATTCACAATGTTCTTGGCCTCCTGTGAGGGTCAACCTCAGCTCTATTCTCAGCCTGTCAGTTTCATCTGCACCAAGTCCAGGCTGGAAGGCTGCAAATGGCACAGAGCTGAAAATAACATCCTCACAGGAGCTGAGCAACAGGTCTGCACCGGTTCCAACTGACTGACTGCTGCCCTTATTTACATCACACAGCCACAAATCAGAAAATCCTTCCAGTATAATCCCCCTGGAACAGGCCTGTATTCTTTTCAGAGTCTAATAGAGCTTAATTGATGACGCACAACTTGTGCCAATGATACCTTTCAAGTAGCCGGTTTATTCCAGACAACAGGAAGGTAACAAGAGGCAACACCCAGAGCGATTGATCGGCTTCAGTTTGAGTGATAATGTAACAGTAGTGATACAGTCAGTGAAAAATAGGACACCAGGAAAAAAAAAATATATAAAAAAACTAATATGAGCCTGAACTTACCGTGGAGTGTTTCCAGTAAAGAATGATCTCAGGAATGTTTTCAGTCTTCTCCACCACGGGGTATTTACTCCAGTCTTCACTGCTAATTGTAATCATTCCATTCTTATCCATGCTTTAAAGAAAAAGAAACAAAAACTTAAACGTTGGAGTCTAACAATCAAAGCCAGCAAGCAGGAGGTCAACTGGATGAGAAAATAGTACCTTTTCAGTGCTTTCTCTGCATTCTGCAGGGAAATATGAACACCAAGGTCACGGAGAGACTCCATGAACTCTTTGGGATCAACGTGACCTTTAAAAAAAGGAAGAAATTTAAGTCACATTTTGAAGCTGAACTAATGACGAAAAATGAAACTGCAAGCTGAAGTTCAAGTCATCTGTAAACTTACCAGCGTTCTTCCTACTCAGACTCTTCACCACAAGCTTCAGGTCTTTCTCATAGTCTTGTAGATAATGAATAAACTCCTCGAAGTCCAGCTGCACATCTGCATCCTTTTCTTCCCTTTTTAAGGTTTTCTGTAAGGAAAAGAAGAGCTAATGAGACAAGGTGTGATCAACAGTCACAGCAGTGGGAAAATGTTATAAAACATTTGCATACAAAAAACATGACAACTGTAATGAATCAAATGTAATTTCCAACCAGACTGTCTTTTTTAATTCAAAGCAGAAAATCAGAAATATAGGACATCTTGCAAAACTATTCAGGGCAGTGATCAGATACTGCTGCTAATTACACTGCTTATGAAACTATTACAGGCAGTGAAGGAATGTACTCTATGTCAGACCAATGATTAGTCTTGACACAGGAGACTCCCAGACCCCCAGATTGATGAGTCCTGGCCCATTTGCCAAGCTGCAGGCCTCCGAGCTTTCCTGCCTAACCTCCATTTCTCCGTGACTCTGATGTACATAAGAGACCATCTATCTTTAACCTCAAGTGCAGGCTGACCTGACAACTGTTTTAATCTTGTCTGGCTTCAAACCTGCTGAGCTAAAACAGGGACAGTGGGACTGGCTGTTCTCCAGGCCATGGGACAGCAAAGACACCTGACCTGCAGCCTAAAGTGCATGACTGAGTACCAACACCCTGCAGAACATTCTTGTCCAACTCTGCAGCTCCTGCAAAAACTACCAGCATAAATGCATTCAAATGGCTTTTGTGTCTTTAGTTTGCTTCTTTTAGCTCCATCAATTTTGCATAAGTTTCAATAGGTAGTTTTGATATTTAGGAATAAATGCATTTGCATTATTTTAAACAAGTTTAAGCTATGAATTCATGCCTATTGGTAAATCATTGTAACTTTTCGTGAATCTGAAATTAACTGCTTTGGATAAAAGTTGTCACATGTGATGATGAGCAGAGAAAAGTGAAAAGTTTGGATGATTAAAATCCAGCTAGTTGCAGGAGATGCATGTAGCATTCAATACAAGAGTCAATCTGAATGCAAAAAGAATCAAATAAACCACAACCAGACGTTTGATGGTCACAGATTACTTTTAAAATTAAAATTGGCATTATTTTTGGAAGCATTTTGTCAGAAATAAAACCGATCTTTCCTCTTTCTTGACTTTCATGCACCAAATTCCTTTTAGGG
This sequence comes from Pachypanchax playfairii, assembly GCA_006937955.1. Lineage (NCBI taxonomy): Eukaryota > Metazoa > Chordata > Actinopteri > Cyprinodontiformes > Aplocheilidae > Pachypanchax > Pachypanchax playfairii. The sequence continues at coordinate 1,851,055 of SSNP01000099.1, forward strand.
TGGATTTTCTCTGTGAACCGCATGACCCGCTGAGGCGCGCGCTGGTTCGTTTCACTTTTAATATAACACCAGGATTTCAGATAAGATTCAAGAACAATAACCTCATGGAAGTTAATATTAGCTGAGACCAAGTTTCATAATTGCTGCCAATTATGAACATGTAAGTAAAATTGTACGTCACGAACTTTCTGGAAACCATTTTTTACCTCTGCGGCCTAAATCCTCCACTTCCGGCCGCCGAAACTAAAGTATTTTACATTACAATCGAGTCGTAATTCATAACGTAGGTTAAATTAAAAGTGTATGTAAGTTTGTTTTCAAGCAATGAAAAATATTTATCTTACGTTTCGCCATTTTTGGTAGGTTGAAAACTCCTGAGACGGCAGAAACACGCTGAGCTGGTTAAAGAGGGACTTCAGCTCCGACGGGAGGCCGTTCGATTCAAAGTATTCCACCTCAACTGGGTCCGAGTTGGATACGGGCACGTAAAGGCACAGGCTGAGCATGTTTGATTCGGATTAACTGTAAAGAAACTACAATAAATAAATAAATAGCAGACTACAGTCTCACTCTACCACGGGAGACGACTGAAATGCCGGTAAAAGGAACAACCGGCTTCTAAAAAATGTCACGAGGCTCCGCCTTTTCCCAGAACAGTGACGCATTTTACTACTGACCAATCATCGAAGCCTTTCATTCACGCGCTCAACTCCGCCTCTTGCGTAAGGCCTAGACAACCAATCCTGACCCGTTCTGTCCCTCCCTTCTTCCTGCACGTGAAATATTGACCAATCTTGTGTTTTTTTAAGTTTTCAAACTGCTGCTGTTTGCATGACCGAAGCTCAATAAAAATCCTCCAAAAATAGATGAATCAGGTAATAAAATTAGAGAAAGGCAATGAACACATAATCATACATTAATTTGCATTAGCATGTAAAAGGTCTTAAATTGTAAATTGTTGTTTAAACGTTTAATCTTTTATCTGTAGACTTTGTTTATGTTGGACTGATGAAAATTTAAACTTTCACTGTGCCTCTGCAATATAGATGAATTTTCTTTAATCATATTTTAAAAAATAAACATGAAAAAAATCTATAAATAAATGAGTAATACATTGGCCCCTAACTTGTGCGACCTTTCAAAAGGGCCCTTACCCCCCCCCCCCCCCCCCCCC
>SSNP01000099.1:1852238-1873553 GCA_006937955.1 Pachypanchax playfairii
CCCCCCCCCCCCCCCATGCTGTTTACACGTTCCTGCACCGCGTATTAATCACCATGATGTAACATTCTAGAATAAAATGATCACTTGTTCAATAAGTCCATGTCAGTGATGTTAGCCCAGATAAATGTGGGACTTTTACTCCTGATAAAGTATTTTCAAACTTCATTTATTCTATTACAGGCAACATGTTCAGTGTTTCATAACCAGAAACTTCATGTCTTCACAGAAATCGAGAAGGATACAGACATGTAGATTTTATTGTATATTGTGTGGGATGTTGAATTGTTTGTTTTTGTTTTGCTCTGAAGCCAACACATTTGACTGACGGGGCTGGTGCACATGGACGGAGTCAAGGACGAGCGCCAAAACCCCAAAAACACGCTGAGAAATAGCCAAGATCCACCAACAGAGGCCAAGAGGAGAGGAGATCAGCTGATCCGCTCAGAGTTTACATACAGCATGCACACAAGCACATACACACTCATCAACCCATCAGGGTTCACCTGATGAAGACTCAGATGACCTTCTTCTGGTTTCTGCCTACGTGAGGGTTGTATTTTGGGCCGAGTTCCTTCAGCTGGCAGCTCCAGTCATCTCCTGTGGTGAAACATGACTTTCATTTCATTTTAAAAAACAACCTTTGCTTTTAATCCACCACATTTATTCAGATGCCACTGTGCAAAAGTTTTAATCTTTCTTGGTATTTTGCTTCCAAGCTTTCTTGTAACCTTTTAAGGTGGTCTTGATAAAGAGTTCCACAGACTCTCTCATGGTTTTTGTTGGACATCGGCTGTTTTCTCTCTCTTATATTTCTAATTGTTGACTATGACGACACAATATGCAATGAGTTTAAGAAAATAAGACAAGATGATGAGTTCAAAAGAAAAAGTTTCAAGCTTCAAAAACCATTTTCCAAAAATAAACATTAAAAACAGGTCAAAACCCACAAAAAATCCAGCAAAGACCCAAAACAGACCTGATGTATCATCTTCTGGTGGGTTTCCGGCTAACGGATTTTTAAGAGTCAACCTTTTGATGCGCAAATGATTTTTTCTACCTCTAAACTTTTGTGTTTGGTATTTGTTATAAATGCAACTTACGTAAACAGCTGTTAAGAGAGGAGTGGAATCTTAAAAAAGGTTTGATGAGTGGGCTGTATCATCAACAAGCTGAAATCTCAGTACTTTACATTTTGTTAAGTTCTACTGTACACAAAGTTCTGTAAAAAGAAAAAAAAACAATAACAACTTTTTAACAGTGGAAAAATGTTTCTTAAGACAGAATTCTTGTTGAAGGCAAAAATCCATCTGAAACGTCACAAAATCCTCTTGTTTGTCCCATAAAAGAGATTCAACTCTTTAGATTTATAATACAAGCCAGATTCACCAGATTCACGACTCTTACAGAAAAGACTAAAAAAGAAGTTAATCTCTTTTTTAAAGGTTCTCTTGTGTTTAAAACAGAGAGGCAGATGTAGAAACTTATTTGCTCGCACATACGGCTCAACCTCTTTCAAACTAAAGAAGGAAACAAATAAAAACATATGACAAACTGAAATCACACAATTTCTGTCAAAGACAACATGTCACACCTGTAATGGCACATTTATCTGTTATTCTTCTCCCTGTTATTTATATTTTAAAATTGATTTTTACATGTTATTTTGAACAGGTGTTTGGTTTTTACTTTATTTTATTGCATCAGAGAGACTGTTCCATAATTGAATCCCTCAGATTGAAATACTTGTATTGACTAAAGTTGTTCTTTAAGAACACATTTTATTTTAGCTCATGTTTTAATGAGTTTCATGTTGAATGTGGGAGTTTTATTGTTCCATTACAGCGTTAAGAGTCAACATACGTAGTTCCCAATAGATTCATGTTTGTTAGAATTAAGTGTAGAGTGTATATTTAGCTGTCTGAGGATGCCAAAGTTCATAAACACAGCCTGCAGGTGAAGAGCAGCAAACACAAACATGATGTGAAGCAGCTGTTGTTGAATGCGTCACATATCAGGGGTAAAAGGCCAGAAGCTCATGTGTTTGTGACAAACAGGATTCAGGAGCACTTTAACCTGCAGGAATGGACAAACACATCGTATCATCCAAGAATAAAACAGGTGAGAGGTGACAGGATGCATCGTTCACAGGAACATCTTTATCTGAAGGCAGCATCGTTGTGTCTTCCTGGAAAAAAAGCTTTATGGTGTTTTATGATTGTTGTTTTAATAGATGATAAATAGTTGAAGTTCACCTGGTTTATTCTCTGCTGTGAATACGGAGGAAACTTTACGTTCTTTTCAGTGATTTCACAGATCTGCTGTGTTTATTAGAATTATTGAAAATTTCAAGGAAAAGGAGATCATGTTTTGTTTCATGATATATAAATTGTCAAAATTATGTAATGCCATATTTATAATAAATAAATGAAAATAAAAATGAAAAAGTAAAAATTGTCTGACTTAACTTGTTTCAGTTTGAAGTTTAGGTTATTAAAAAAGTCTACCAAAACTTTCGAAACACAATTTATTATTTTGTGATTTTAAACCCTAATTTTAATAAAATAACATTACATCAATCCTGTTATCAGACAAGTCACAGTCACATGTTCATTCTTTAACAAATCCTACAAAATAAATCTAAAATAATTGTGAAACTTGAAACTAAAACCTGTGTAATATGTTGACGACCACTCTGAGCAAGTCTCCGTTTCCATCAGCTGAAACAGCCAAATCAAACCAAACATCTGCATTTATTCTGAAACACTGGTTTTTCTTCTGTACACTGTGCTGTTCCACTGAGAACATGACAGTTACATTTTCTACATCAAGGTTCACTGACAAAGAAACTGAAGTCAAAGAGCTTATTTTCTTCAGCTCGATGCTGCCATCTGCTGAATACACAAAAAGATTAAAAACAAGGAAATTAAAACATTTACAGTTATAAAAATACAAACCTTATAAAGACCATAAAATACTCAATTTTTATAAAACTGTGCAAAAGTAGGGAATTATTTTATACTTCTTTATATTTCCTTTATATATTATCAACATATGTTGATAATATAGTTTATGTATTCCAGGGGCTTGATTAATAGTTCTTCAGCTTCTCTGAAAGTCATTATTTTCTTCTTTGGGTGTTTTGTTTGTTTTTATATCTTTTCCTGTCAAGTGACTTCCAAAGAACTATTTGCTAAAAATGTAGAAAAATGTAAATGATCAACTCATGGATGACACCTGGGTCACTGTTTTATTTCTTATGAACATGACTTTTAGTCACTGAGCATGTGCTACAGATTTTTGGCTGGGCCCAAGACTTTTATTTTCTACACCCCAAGCTCAGTTTCCCCAGAATGTGACCACTAGGAGGTGCTGTTTCCATTAAAACTGCAGGATCATGTTCACACAGAGAAGACTGGAATGGACCGGAAGTGCAGAGATTTGACTTTTAACAATATAAAAGCATCTTTCAACCCAAAGACACCTTTTTTCTTTATGGTGTGTGTGTGTTTATCTATCTATCTATCTATCTATCTATCTATCTATCTATCTATCTATCTATCTATCTATCTATCTATCTATCTATCTATCTATCTATCTATCTATCTATCTATCTATCTATCTATCTATCTTATAACATAATCGGCCAAATAAACTTGATTCAGATTTAATATGAAATCTATAATACTAGCTAAAGGCATTTTCACTAATTGCTTTTTTTATTTCAGTTGCTCCCACATGAAAGAAGATTAAATGAATCTGAAAGATTTCAATTGTCTGGGTATCTTTACAGACAAATGCACTGCAGGGCATTTGTATGTCAACAGACTGTATTTTGGTCATTTTATGATTGGAAAATACAAGAAATACAAGGAATGACAGAGAAAAAAAAAGACCTTTTGGAACCACAAGCTTTGGCAAAAGTATTTATTTTTGGTGTAGATTTATTGTAATCTTGAAACAGTGGCCCACTCCTGGATATTTTAGATGTTTCCCTGCTTGAAAACTCCAGAGTCACATAATTGCAGCGCAATAGAAGCCTGATCAGCCATCAATTGAAATCAGGTGTGTAGAGGCAGGGACAAATCTGGAAAACAGGTATGACAAGTCCAGGGAAAGATCAAGTATGTTATATCATGATAAAACAGTTAGGAAAACAAATGAAGTTAAAATTATTGGAGATGTATAAAATATTATGGGAAAAAGGAAAATTACTTAAAAATTGGAAAGAAGCTATTATTATACCAATAATTAAAGTAGGAAAAGAATCAAGTAGTCCAGATAGTTATAGACCCATTGCATTAACTCATCATATAGGAAAAATATTGGAAAGGATGGTAGTGGAGAAATTTACATATTATTTGGAAAGAAATAAAAAGAAATCACAATATCAAAATGGGTTTAGGAAAGGGAGAGGCACAATGGATGCAATTGTTTATTTAGAAACCGAAATTAGAAAAGCATTAATTAATAAAGAGAGTTTAGTAGTAGTCTTTTTTGATTTAGAAAAGTTGTATGACATGGTGTGGAAAGAGGGATTGTTTATAAAATTGAAAAAAAAAAAAAAAATAGGAGTAGGAGGAAGAATGTATAATTGGATTCAAGATTTTTTGAGTGAGCGAAATATTCAAGTTACACTTTCTAGGGGTTGTAAAATAGAAAAAAAATAATGAAGTATGAAAAATGAAGTATTTCCAGAAATTTGTATTGATTATAGTATTCATGATAAAATGAGAAGTAGTGGAGGGGAAGGAAACTGGGATAAAATTACAGAAGATAGATTAAGAAGATATGAATCATTTTTGCAAATATTTACTGTTATAAAAACTGCAAAAAAGTTTGAATTGTCTTTTTGGATCTGTTTTTTAAACTTTGTTTAAACGTCAGCCTTTATTCTGAAAGTTTCTAACCGGACGTTCCGTGACGGTTTCAGTTATCTTGACGCTGCTAACAAAGTTCAACCCGCAAAGAAAAAAGATTTAAGCGTCTTTACCGAGATTTTCTGTCATTGACAGTCTGCTTGTGACATTCACAAAACTCACTATGTGTTCAGGTGAGACTTCTTAAACATTAAAACCTTTTCTTTTCACATTCTCTCCATTTGGTTTTGTTATTAACCGAAATTTGTTTCTGATTATTTTCAGATTTCAGCTCTGAATCACGTCTGAAGAAGCGAAGTTCGCTTGAAAAGACGAATTAAACCCTCCAGAACGGCCGGTTTGTTTCAGCCTCGTCTGCTTTAACAGCGGGTTTGTTAGCGTCAGTTTTATGCGAGTGGAGTGAGTTAAATAATGGCGTTCTTTGTGAAAAAGAAGAAATTCAAGTTTCAGACCCATCTGACTCTGGAGGAGCTCACAGCGGTACCGTTTGTCAACGGGGTTCTGTTCTGCAAACTCCGGCAAATGGATGGAGATTTTGTCGCCACTTCTACCAGGTAAAAACACTCCGAAATATTAAAACATGCACAGAATACCCTTTAAAGTCTGTTTCTTCTTCTTTTTTCTTCTTTGATCAGCTACAAACACAGAGAGCTGCTTAAATGACTTAATGAAGCTTTACAGTGAAGTTTGACCAACCTTTAATGTTAATATTGGTGCACATGGTTCCTAAATGTGTTCTTATTTAGCAACATTTGTTTGATTTTTATCACAGCTGCATCATTTTCTCCCTGAACTTCACTGGCTGGATTAATTTATCATGGATGATTTTCTACCAAAATTATAAACAAATACAGTTTCTTCTGTCAATTTCTATATAAACTTGGTATTTAAAGTACAATAGTCTTTGATGGAGTGTTTCTTTGTTTCATCTTCAATTCTTGGCTATACATTTTGAAAGTTCATGTGGAAAGTGTACTAGTGGGTTGAGCAGCAGAGTTTTTGGTCTTCTTCAGGACTGTCCCTCGTCTTTGCTCCTGTTTGTGGTGTTCATGGACAGGATCTCGAGACGCAGCCGTGGTGGGGAGGGGGTCTGGTTTGGAACCTCAGGGTCTCATCTCTGCTGTTTGTTGATGATTTGGTTCTGTTGGTATCTTTTGAACCATGACCTTCAGCGTGCACTGGGGTGGTTTGCAGCTGGGTCTGAAGTGGCCAGGATCAGAGTCAGATCCTCAAAGTCCTAGGTCCTGGTTCTCAACTGGGAAAAGGTGGAATGTTCCCTTCATGTTGAGTCTTTCCCTTAAACAGAAGAGTTTTAAGTATCTTGGCATCTTATAGACAGATACAAGCGGCTGAAATGATCTTCTGTAGGCCGGGCTCAGTCTTAGCAATAAGGTGAGGAGCTTGAAGTAGAGCGTCTGCTCTCCTCATCGAAAGGAGTCAGCTGAGGTGGTTCAGACATCTGAGTAGGTTTTCTCCTGGACGCCTCCCCATGGATGCTTTCTAGGCATGTCCCACTGGGAGAAGCACATTTTTCGAGTGCACATTGCAGACACCAGTGTAAAACCAGAGCAGTTCCGTTTGGTCTCTTGGCAGCCCTTTAAGACCAGAGATTGTTTGTTCCAGATGCGTTGGGAAGAGAGCTGTTGGCCATACTGTCCTACAAACCTGTAGAAGACTGTTTACAGTTCCTCAGTGCTGACAGGGAGGAAACTTTCTTCTTGATCACAGCCCATCTCAGATCCCTTATTATATGGAACTTGGTCTTCAACTTGTATAGGAATAATGCTGATGCCCTGTGGTGCAGGTCCTGTCCTGATCAGTCCAACGGGCCTTTCTTGTGTATATATATATATATATATGTATATATACATATATTTTTAGAATCCAATTTGATAGAACAGTTTCATTTGCAGTGAAGCGTTCAGGTTCGTCAGTTCCTGCAGCTCAGGTTGTTTAATGGATGGCTAGTTTTCTGAGTCACATTTAAACGCAGGGTGTTGCCATGTGAAGTGCTGGTTCTCTGTTCTGGGCAGTAAACACAGCAGGAAGTTCTCCATCTGGCTCCTTCCAGCTACAACCAGATGAAACAAAGTCCAAATGATTCTCAGCTGTTTTTTTGGACTTTTATCTCATCATTGTCTTTACGCCTTCATGTTTCCTTCTCATCAGTTTCTAACATCAACAACTTTCATCTCTCCTCCCTGATTGGGTTGTTTTGCACTCGTTAGCAGATAAATGGACTCAGTGGGTGCAGAACCTGTTTGATCTTAAAGGGATTCTAAAAGCAGCTCAAACTTGCAATACAGATTTCCATTTGTTCTGAAACAACTTGTAATGACACCTTTTTTCATGATTCTGCTGTTTCCATTCAAACACACCCTGACGAGAGGCTCTAAAATAACCTTATTGCGTGACATAATATAATATGAAGTGTTGTCTGTTTTCTTGGCAGAGAGATAATCACTTGTTAGAAAAAAGGGGCGTCTCAGATTTAATCAGATTTTCCAGCTTTGGTTTCTTCTAAAATAAAAGCAGCCCCACATTCAGGGTCACATCAGGTTTTACTTGTTGTGAAAGACTAAAAGGAAACTTAAGTTTGTGGTTGGTGTCAGATACCAGTTTGACACGTAGTTTGTGTTCTAAAAGACTGAACTGACAGTCTGCATCTGCTTCATCTTCTGTAAAAACCAGCTCATCTTTTCATCTGAGTCTCTTGTTCTCACATGGCATCATCCTGCATCCTGAGAGTGCATGAAAAGGTCTGCGGAAACGTAAACATTAACAGATGAGGATGTCTCGATCGGGTTTCTTGTGAGCAGATGTTTGTTTTCTTCCCCTCATCAGTGAGGAAAAGCTCTTTGAAGCACCTCAGCAGCCATTTTCTCTTTCCTGGAGCACATTTGAGACTGGGCTGCACTGTGACACGGTTGGTTAACTGCTGCCTTGCTGCAAGAAGGTTGTGGGTTCGGCTCCCATCTGAGACCTTTCTGTGTGGGGTCAGTCTGGTCTTCATGAGCGTGCATGGGGGGTTTTCTGGGTATAGAAAGGGCGTATGTAAATTGGTATGAGGTGTGAACATGATGGACTGGTGACCTGTTCAGGTGGAATCCCGCCTCTCGTTTGATGGCTGCTGGAGAAAAGCACCCCACAGGCGTAAACAGGAGGGGTGGATGGATGGATATCATTCCAACTAATGATTATTTGAGTTAAAATGGAAAAAGCTGATTTTATACTTGATTTCAGGAGATCTTTGTTTTTAGAATCAGCCTCCACGAGGCAGGCGGTCTCCTCATTACAAACAGTGTTTAAACATCTGATCTGGGATGTTTTCTGAACAGCATCATGCAGACATTTCAGTGACTTCAGATTTAATTGTAATAGACTGATTATAGTTGTTACTCTGGTCAAATGGAGACATCAGCATGATGTGTTGTGGTTTACTAATTTTATTCTGAGTGCTTCCTTAATGCACAAAGTAATAATTCAAGTTTCGTTCTTGACAGAAATCCCAGTTTTTGCAGCGGAACAGTCAGTAAGATGTTAAGCACATATTTATTTTACTTATTTTTATATATAGAAATATACAAACAATACAAATGAAAAGTTTTTATATAATTGTTATTATGGTGAAAGACTGAAAGTGGGCAGAGCCCTGAGTAAAAGGTACAACTTCACTGCAGGAATAACACTGGAAGAATTAATATTGAGATTAAATTAATTAACATGAAGATCTTGTTGGATCAGAGCTGGAAAACATCAGCTGAAGGGTTGAAGAGAGTCATGATCACGGATCAGAGAAACAGGGTTTTTGTGGTTGATGTCTTTATTAATACTGTGTAGCTTGAATAAAATGAATTGCTGCTTCCTGGAAGATCCCAGTTCAGATAAAACGGTTTATTTGTTTAACTAAATCTGTTGGGAAATGACGAACCCTGTCGTGCCTCTGTCAGCTCAGCTGAGTGATGTCTTAGGTGTCGGGAGGTCGCTGTCCTCTCTGATGGTTATATAACAACTCTCACCCCCCTCTTCTCAGTTATTATCTCTGCATTTGAAAACAAGGCTCCCTCAGAGGAGAAGGCGATGGCACAGGGAGGTTCCCGCTGCTTCGTACTGAGATTAGAGTTATGTCACAGATCTGACAAATGTGGCTTTTGTGCGGATCCTCGGCTTGTTGTGGGTTGGGAACTCTGTGTTTGTGGGAGGGGGGTTAACATCGAGCTTATCCACCGGACCGTTCTGCCTCGCATGAAAGCTCTAAAGTCCCGGTTGGCTATGAATCTGGTTGGAAGTACAGAAGGTCACATGCTGCGAATGTGACCGTCGAGTTCTCAGGAAAAGTTAAGTCTGGCTCTCCTGATGTCGGCCATCAGCAACACCCACTTCAGATATCACCTTCTGCAGCAGAACAACACTGCAAAACATGTCTGTGTTGTTTCCCATCACTTTTCTCTCTGCATCTGTAAGAGCCGAGAAATTCATCAGAATATTCATGTGTTCTGAAGAAATACCAGCAGAAAACTGTTATGCAATCTGGTTCTGTTGAGACACGATGATGTGAGCTGCACCATGTGGAAAGTTTTGTAGAGGGAGAAATGATGGATGATGTTTGCCTTGTCTTCTGGTGACAGGAAAGCTCTCTGAGATCAGTTATTAAAGCTAATTTTGTTAATCATGAGACCTCAGTGAGCATTCAAACAAGCACAGGTCTTTCTATTAAACTGTTCTACTTAAATACTTCATGATGATTCCATCTTTTGAAAGTCAACAGAAAAAAGCCTGAAAGTGATTCATGATAGAAATATGATTACAGAAAAATCTGTTTGTCCAGCAGGTAAATTTTAAAATAATAAAAAAATAAATATATAATATATATAAAAATAAAATATTCAAATGGATGTAAACATGTTTGAGGTGATTTCCAGGAGTGTTTCAGTCACGCTGGCCTTTAGAGTTCAGATTAAACCTTCAGTGAAACCATCAAGATGCTTATCACTGAGTTCTGTCCACCACGTCCACACGGACACATTTTCATGTAGAAATGTGTTTTCACTTCATGCAGCTTTGGAAACCAGATGATCAGAATTTGCCAGAAGTTCAGTGCTGCATCACATTTGTTCCAAAATCTACTATGTCGTGCTTTTAGTTCCACATTAAACGTTTACATGTAATTTTATTTTTAATGGTTTTATTTCTGTTGCTTGTGACTTTCCAGCACAGTGTGAGTTCTGGTAACACAATCATCTCTGTCATGGCTGTGTGAAGGATTTAGAATCAGACTTTATCATGTTAGAGAAGAGACTGAAGAGGAAACGAGAGCCAGCAGAATGAAATCAGAGGGTCAGTTAGAAGTTAAACCCATCAAAGAGGAGGATGAGACTAGAGGAGGGTTGAGAATAAATAAATATTCAGAACATTGATGAAACTCTGAGAAATATCTTTTAAAAATGCACATAAACAAAAAACCTCCAAAGAATCTTCTGCAATTACTCCAGTTTGTACAGCTGATTGAATTTAACTTGGCTTCAGGTTGAATAAAGTTCCTGAGAGTTTCAAACATTTTTCATCTCTGGGAATGTTTGTGTGACCAGAACTTTCAAAAAGGTGAAACAAACAGCTGGAAATAAATGTAATCACATTTAAACTTCCTCATATGTTCAACTTTGAGCTGAGTTTTAAAATATGAAGCATTAGTTTCTGTATAAACTGAACTTTGTTCTGCTACATGTGACTTGTAGAAACTTCTTACTGTTTCATTCCTTTAATTCACTTTCACCCTCAGCAAGAAACTACACACACACACACACACACACACACACACACACACACACACCTACCTGTAAGTATTTCAGGATCAGTCTTTTGACATTTTTACTTGTTTAATTTTCGGTCATAACCTTTTTTTCAGGCTAAAAATCACAGTCTCGTTCCACAGTCCTGTGATGTGATCACTGATGTTAAGCTGTGGTATTTGGGGTCTGGGGGGTTCAATACAAAACCTGAATCTTAATTTTGTACTTCATAGGATTTAGCCACCAGACCAGAGGAGGATTTGGACTAGAATCTATCACTCTGTTTTTATATAAACGTAAAGGTCCAAATGAGATGTTGCTCCAAGGAATCAGGAAAAAGACAGCTTGAACTTCTGAAAGTAAATCTAATGCTTGAAGCGGACAGGTGTCCTGTCCAGGTGTGACCCCGCCTCCCACCCACTCAATGACCACCGGTGAAAGACACCAGCTCACTTTGACTCTGAACAGGAACACATGGGTAAAGAAAATGACTGACTGACGTTATCAGGTCTTAAAAGGGCCAAAACATCTCCATCCGTCATCGAGCTTATCGGGCGTCGGGTTGCTGCTGATCAGATGCTGAGTCATGATGATGATGATGTTGTTGTTGTTGTTTTGTTCATCAGCTGAGTCGGTTTTTCCCTGCTGCATTTTCAGGATGTAACCCTCTAAAGCATCATGAACTTTTGGGTGGAGTTGGTAAAGCTTCCAGACTCTTGAGGTTTTAAAGTGAATCTCTGTCTCCATGTTTATCTAATATTCAGTATAAGTAACAGTTGATCGAGATGCAGGGAGGATTCTTTTGTTTTTGTCTTACTGGAAGTGAGTGACAAGAAAAAAAAACCTCTCATTCTTCTTTGTCTACAACATGAAAGTAAATAAACACACGAGATCTTTTCTAACTGAAATCTTATTGTTTATTGAGAAACAATCATTTCTGCTGACATGAGTCAGTGTTCTGTTCCAAAACCTTGTGACATGAGGTAAAATGCTTTAGACAAAAAAAAAAACCTAAATGTTAAAAGTTCCAGCACTGATGGGTTTGGCTTGAATGAATCAGCCCCGGGATGGAGTGGAAACACAAGCAGGAAGCCATCACTGAAGGTCTTTTGTTCTCCAGAGTGTTTAAACTGAAAAAAGGTGCCACTTTTTTCAAGTCTTCAGATATAGTTGTGTTTGAACATTTGTCCTGTGAGACAAAGACAGAGACATGTTACAAAAAAAAGGCAGGAACAATCTCAGAAAGGAGTGATTTTGGGAGGAGAGTCAGAAATCGACGGGGACGAGCTGCTCCTCAACAGCTGTTTCCTGTTTTCATCAGACTTTTCCATCCGTTAGCATTTTGATGGGATGCAGGGGAAGGTGAGTGGGTTGTAAAAGAGTTTTGGAAATTATTCAGCCGATATGTGAGCAGGTAATCAGAATGGACTTCCTCCAAACCAAGAGTTTCCTGTCCAATCAAATGTTGGAGCGTCTTTACTCCGTTTGCTTTAACTGGATCTGTTCTAACTAAATAACAGTCAAATTAAACAAACTTTAGATTTTTTTTTTAAACATGCTTGATATTGATCCAGATAAATTAGTTTCCATATAATGAGCTGATGCTGATGGCTGACAGATCTTTGGTGGTACTGAATTCTATAAAGTCTCATTAATTAAAAAAAAATAAATAAAAAAATGTCCTCTGCTTGATTGAGATGTGCAGAACTTGGGTTTCCACGTTGATGTGTCCACGTTTCCACCTGCGTTTCTGAGGGTGTTTGAATGCAGCTCAAACTCTGTGTAGTGGAAACTTGTACATATATTCAGTAACACGTGTCCCTACAGCTGCATGTAAAGAATCTTAAAAATAAAAGTATTAACCAGATTTATGTTAGTTTCCTTTAAAGTCCTGATGAGTGTCAGCATTAAATACATGTGGTTTCAGTCTGAACATGTTCATCAGTTCAGTGAAGTTCAGAAAAGTTGGTGAAAAATCATTTAATGTTTCTAAATGTTATTAGTGCTTCATTAATCTGATACTTTTAACTTGCTCCATGTGCATGCCGACTCTCTGATGGTACTTTAAGGGGTCCAGTGGTCGCTGATCGACCCAGTGACGTTTAGGAACATCCTCACCGACTCATCGCCTGTTCTGACGTCAGTGTCGGAACCGGCTGAATCCTGTTGCTTCCTCAGCACTTATCAGAGGCTCCGACATGACTGGACCCAGTCGGGCCGCTGTTTGTGTTTCTCCAGCAGCCGTGGCCTTTAGGAGTAGCCAGGATGAGAGATAAGATCCCATAGTGCCTTGCTGCTGACATGTTGGGTCATGACATGCAGGGGTCCAACAGGGGGGCGACTCACATCTCGAACAGCATGTTTACATTTCGGATTTCATGCTGAGGTTTAGGTTATCAGTCTAACTGGAGAGTGTTCCTTTGTTGTTTAAACTTCTTTTAGCTTTAGACTTCCCCGATTTTAACTCTGGTTTTCAGTCCAGCAGGACACACCTGGTTTATGTCATACTCTGTTCTTTCTGTGTATTAAACTCTGTTTCCACTTCATCTTTTAACATAAAATCTTGCTTTGAGGTGTTTCTCTTGCTTCGGTTTTGGATTTCTTCTGCTTCTGTTACACATAAATGAGCTTCTTTGTAGATTTTGGTTGTATTAAATCTTCAGTTCCGCTTTCGTTCCTACATTATAAGTGAAGAGCTCAGAGGTTTAATATTTACCCTTGTTAACCAGTGAGAGCTTGTGTGCAGACATTTAATCTGCTGCCTGTTAGTCTAACATTGAGGATGCTTCTATGGTTTTCTTTGTAGATGTTGGTTCTGAAGGCCTGTTGTAGAGACCTGACTTCTTCTTTTTCTCCTCAGGGTGATTTATTAACAGGAAACATCAGGCTGTGGTCAGCGTTCAGCTGATGGAGATTATTTTATAAACTCTGCAGACATTTTCTTTTAAAAATGCTCCTAATTTGGTTCCGTTTTACGACGTGATGACAGAAGGCCTCCAGGATAAACGCATGGATGAAGCCCAATGACAGGCTGTGTGTTGGTTTTCATGTTGAATCTCTGCTTGTATCAGCTCTGTTTCTTTAATCTTATGCCCTACTATATTCTTACGTCTGAACATTTAGTGTTGGGAACTTTAAAGTTAGGATGAAGGTAACCAGCAGCACAGAACAGGCGGTAGAACAGACAGGTGAGTTCAGTTTAATGTTTGGAAATAAGTCTCAAGTTGTGGTTTTATAGAAAATAAAATGGATTTGGTATTTGTTTGAATTGGTTTTTGATAAAACTGATGACATGAATGTCCCAGACAGTTTTATGTGACTATTGGACCTTTTTGTTGATGTTAAACTTGAATCTTTTTTGCTGCGATATGTGGCACTTTTACTTTAAGGTTATTTTGCAGGCTGGCAGCTTTCAGGGTTCATGTGCAGGTAGAACATAAAGCTGAAGATTTAATATTAGATATGTGGAACAGTGAGACTCCCTGCAGCTTTTCTTCTTGCTTAACGGCTCCCATATGAGGCTGAAGTCAGAGTGGGAATAATCAACATGAGCAGATCCAGATTAAATCACTGACTTCAGAATTCCTGGTGAATGTTTCACCCTGAACTCCTCCGGCACTAAAAGTCCAGGAGATTTAAAGAGGGCAGGTGGGGTTCGAAGCAGCAGAGGGCTTATAAAAATGTCTGAAGCATTGACTTTAATAAAATTTAAAATCTAGACCCCAGAAGGGAACCCTGAAGTTGAAGCTGACATGACTGGGTCCAGAACACAAAACCCAACATGTCAGTTCCTGTAAACTCGATTTTGCAGCTTCACAACAGAAGGAGACGTTCAAGCTAGATGTTGTTCATGTTTACGGTCTCAAGCAGAAACTAAAGAGTGAGTGTGATCGCCGCCTCCTCCTCAGAGCTGCTCGACGGCCTGAAGTTTCCATGGAGCCTGAACAAAGCCATCTGGACTGAGGAATGTGATTTGGGAACGCTCCACCTTACACTCTGGAGGACCAAGAGTTTGGGGTCTTGATAAGAGCTGAATGTGTGTGTGTGCTCTTGTGTTTGGCTTCTTCTCAGAACCTCGCTTGTTTCCAGGGATAGATGCATCAACAAATACCCTCCCAAACAAGAATCTGTTCACCTCCCTCCACTCTAACCGACCAGAACTTTGGTTTGAGGCTGAACAAAGGACAGCTTTAACTTGATGTCTCCACTGCCACTATTTATTTTTAAATTAAATCTAAACCTAATCTATTTTATTTAGGTAATAATACCCGAGTATTCAATGTGACGGTAAATAGAACAGTTTTTGTTTTTCTAGCATTTTGTTTTTAAAATGTTCCTTTAAAGTCGTCAGTGTTCAGAGCAGCTGTGAGAAGTGACTTCAGCTGGTTGAAGAAGCGACAAAGTAAAGTGGTGAAAATCCCAGCACATTGTGGATAATGAATAACTTCAAGGGGGGAAGGGTGTGTAAAGAGCAGCTGCTGTGTGTGTGTGTGTGTGTGTGTGGTTGTGTCATTTAGATATTTTTCCACTAACAGTTCCTTCAAACTGAATCATTTTTACATATCACAATAAACCAAATAATGAAAATATGTTACAATAAACAGATTCAGACACATTAAATTTCTTCTTCTGCTTTGAGGAATCTGAACTGAGGTCACGCTTCGTTAAATTCTGACTGTTTTGTTTACAGGATTCTGCTTTCACTTAGTTTTAAATGCAGAAATCCTTCATAATAACATCAAGATTGTTTTGAGGTAAAGAACATTTGAACTAACCTGTAAATGGGTTTATTTCTATATAAAAAACACAACTAAATGTTTTATTATCATTCAAAAAGTCTTAAACTACCTTGTTTCTTTACATTTTCCCTACTGCAGCCAGACGGATGTGTGATGTTTTAGAGTGATTAAAGGATCTTTTAAAACACGTAGGTTTTTTGACATTAGCTGCTTTTCTCTCAAACTTAATGAAGATTCAAAGCCCCTCCCTGCTGATGTAAATGAAATAGGCGAGTGTTCGTTTAATCACCCTCTTTTGTGTGTTTTGAGTTTCCAGATTACTCGTCTTTGGCTGACAAAACTTTATTGAAATGACGGGTCTCTTTAACAGATTTGAGAAAATGATAGTGATTCACAGAACACTAGTTTACTTTGCAGTGTGGATGAAAGACATGCATGTGGTGATTTTGCTCTCTGTAATGTGCACGTTCTGTTTTAGACCTTCGAGAACAACGTAAAACATTTTGATTCAGGTATTTTTGAAAGTGTCACTTTTTCCTGGAACTGGAGGAACTTGGAAAAAACCAACAAGTCAACCCTCGAGTTATTTCTGCTCATTGTGGGAACCAGTAGTATATTTATAAGTTAATATATTGTCAGCTGAAGAACAATATTTTGGTGTTCAAACATCTAAAATTAACTTAGGATTTGTCCCAATGTTCTTGTATTGTGTAGATCTCATCTTGATGCTGTGTCCAAATATTCAGTTTTATTAGAGTTACTGATTCGATGATGAAAAAGAAGCCCTTTGCTGGAAAGTTCTTTAGAAATAATATAAAACCGCATGGTTGTGTTTAGGTGAGTGGGCGGGGCTTTCAGCCATGTGACTCTGGTACAGCAACTAGTTGCACACTAGATCTGTTCTTAGAAAGAACCCGATACGCAGCCTTGTTTTTACTGATTGTTGGATGAATGAGCTCTTAAAAGCTGATCACTCACTAGTGTTTCAGCAGCATCACTGTGTCTTAACAGCTTTTCTTCTCGACATTCTGTTAAATATTGTTAGTTGTTGTCTCTCAAATCAAACAGTTTAATAAATCTTCAGCTTTTTAAAGATGAAAAACGTCACTGCTCTGTAATGCAGGTGGAAAAACTGCAGTCAGGCTGAAGATCTGATCCCACATGGACTCACTGCTCACATGCATGTTTGATGCTGATGACATGACTGGAAAATCTGAGTTGTTTTAAAGACAAACTCAAAGTTTTGTTTTCAAATAGCTGGTTTCTTAGCAGGTTATCAGTCATGTTTCATCAAAAACTTGACAGGTGAGAACTGGAGAGAAACAATAAATTGAGGATTCAATGAGACTGTTTTTCTTTTACAGAGAGGAAGTTCAAGAGAACTGCGTCCGCTGGAGGAAGAGGTTCACCTTTGTGTCGAAAATGAGCGCCAACCCCCACACCGGAGTCCTGGATCCATCCGTCTGCAGGGTGTCAGTCAGGAAGGTAGGACTCAAAGTGCTGCAGAGACCGATGGCTTTCCCTACAGAATGATAGTGTTGTTATTAAAGCTCATTGTTCCTCCTTAAGGGGATGTTCCTGTTTGTTTGAACTGCGGTTCTTGTGAGGTGAAAAGGGTTCGAATCAGCTGTTCAGCTCAGGGATTTGTTGAATAGAACATATAATACAAGCTGTAACTGCTGAGATGGCAGCAGCATGTTGGTTATTACCTTGCAGGATCCATCAGTGTGATCTCATCCTATAATTTAATGTAATCAGATGTAGTTTTAGTAAAAACTGAATCACCGGGTTCATAACAGTCTTGTTTTCTCCACAGGAACTCAAAGGAGGAAAAGCATATACGAAGGTACGAGTCCGTGCCTTCCTCTTCACCTCATATTCATAAACACACAGTTAAACACGAGCTCCCGTCACCTTCTGTAAATACAAATACTATGTGATGTAAACAGAAGTTTCTCCTCCAGCTGGATGTAGACATGGCGCTTTGTGTGGAATCTGAGAAGATCTTGGCACCACCTCTGTGACTGTAATAACTCTGAACAGATGAGTCACAGCATATGAATGTAGCTACAAGGTCAAACTCCTCATGAACACAAAATGAAGCTGATCCGTGGATGCTGGTGCCTGACAGGAACCATTTCCTCTGTTTTTACCCGTTCTCCATTTAGATTTCCTTGAGTTAAATTTAACCAGCTTCCCTCTTTGGAAGTTGGCTTCCTTAAATGCACACCTATAAAAACAGAAGCGCTCCTGATGAAAGGGAAACCTGGGAAATGAAGGATGGGAATCTTTTAACCTGGAAGAGGTTGATTTTAAAATAACAGTTAAGACAAAGAGTCATTTCCACCTGATGAAGAAACTTTCTGGTTCCATTTCTGTAAACGGGGTCTTATCTGAGTTATCTGAGGCACCTTTGGAATTTAAACACTCCTGACCTGAACTTCTGAGGTCAGTTTGGAAAACGGCAGCAAGTGTCACATTCTTGGCTCATTACAAGTTTAACAGAAGAGGAAAACATGTTGATAAAAGAACAACTGATTAAGGTTCAACAGTTATTTGATTCATGTTTTTGTCTATAACAATCAGAAAATTAATGTTGTTTTTAATCTGATTTGGCTTCAAAACTGCAAAATAACTTGAATGTCACAAAACTTTAGCTGTTGCTCCAAATCACAGGTGATCAGATTGTGTTGAAAGAAATAACAGATTTTTCAGTTTTGCTACTCCATTTGTTTTTAAAATGTGGAATATGTTTCTGTTTTAAACTTCAGTTAAAGGACGGCATCTGATGGCGCTGCTCTGATCTTCATAAGAGAAATTCTTTAAACTTTAAGGTCTCTGGTTGCATCACATTGATCAGTGGGCCACACAGATTGCTGCAAGGGTCAAACCCCTCTGACACCTGAACATGCTGGTGTTGATTGATCACCCGACATCTGAAACAGGATGTCTGGACAACTCCACCTCGTTGTTTTATTTTGAACTCGTCTTGCAAAAAGAAGCCCAAATGAAACAACATGAAACTGCCTGCAGATACGATCTGAACAAGAAAAGAATTCTCTCTGAAACACGCTCACACACACGTTCTTTTATTAACATGGATCAACAGATTACTCAGTGTGTGGTCCGGCTTTAAAAGGCAAAGGATTATTATTTTAAATCTTTGCCTCAAGTTTAACAGCCAAACAAGAAAAAGAACAAACATTCTGCTGTGTATAACCTCTGTGACCAAACCATAGCTTAAAGAAAGTCTCGACTTCAAAAATAGTCCACGTCGTCTTTAAAGACAGACGTGGTTTTTGCACCCTGTCATATACTAAAACTTCAAACGCTGGTGACGTTAACGAGGTGAAACTGCTCCGAGTGCTAAATGCTGGGTGTCACAGAATCCTCTCTTTTCCCATCATGAGCCCAAAATAAAGAGCAGCCAAGGCCTCCATTAGTGAATCTAGAATTAACTGTGTTCAAACTCTTCTTCACCCTCAGCTGGGCTTCACGGACCTCAACATGGCAGAGTTTGCTGGTTCTGGCTCCACCATTCGCTGCTGTCTCCTGGAAGGATACGACACCAAGAACACGCGGCAGGACAACTCCATACTGAAGGCAAGGAGGGACAAACAGGCGCATTCTGTTAAAACTAACAGGAAAATACTTCATGAGTTTCATCATTAACCTTCACACTTTGACCTTTTAGCTGTTTCTGATCCATAAACGTAGAAAGAAAAGAAGGTAAAGCTGTTTCACAGAGTCGATTTTAAGAACAAGCAGCTGTTTTACAAAATAAAACCTTTTGATTCTGTTTAATAAACTTGTTTTATTGGTGTTAAACAGACATTTAATAACCCGAGCTGTTTAGTTCAATGTTCAAGATGTTTCCAGGTGAGAGAAACATTTATAACGGTTTTATGATTTTTCTCTTTAAGGTCATCATCGGAATGACACTTCTATCTGGAGATCCATGTTTTAAAAGGTAAGGAGTTCAGTTTCTATACAGTTATTTATACATACACACTGTGTGTTAACACATTTTTACCATAGAATCAGACATGAGGATATAATGTAAAAATCTGTCGCCAGTTTTGAACATTTAACCAGATAAAAATCTGAAGTTTCAGTTTAAATGAAGGCAAAGTAGAAAAATGGTGAAAAATCTGTTTCCTTATGTGGTTATTGATCTTCTACCACCTTGTTTACGTTTTTTAAAAAAAATTCTGTTAAATGAGAACTTAATAAATGTAGCAGAACTGCTCTTCAGATCTTCATCTGGACCATCTCGATGTATCTAAAACTGAAGTGGATCTGAAACGAGCTCGTCTTCATAACATTTCTCATTTTAAAGCTTGAAATGCAAAAACCCAATTTAATTTATTACTTTTAACAAAGTCTGACAATAAATTGAAATATAAAAGTGTCTGTTCTGCAGCTGCTTGTTGTTCTTACTGTAAAGATGACTCCATATTGATTTTAGTAACATTATTGAATTGTTAATAAACATGTTGTTCTAGCTTTTCTTCAGGTTTTTAAACACGTCATCTTTGAGTTTATCCGTCCTCTGTTGCAACGCTGACTCATTTTTTGTCCTGGGTCCATAAAGAGAATCATCTGAGGGAGCCAAGCTAAACAGAGCTGCACCTTTCTGCTCCTCCAGTCTGTTCCAGACTGATTCAGCTTTGTTTTTTCTTTCCTTGCAGGCCTCCAAGTACAGCAAAGTCCATCTCCATCCCAGGACAAGAACACACCCTGCAGCTGGACTGTAAGGGGGAGGGGACTGAGGGAACCGGGCTTGCTGGAGGGGTTTCTCTGGGCCGAGCCTCGAAGCCTCGGCCGTCCATCATCAGCTCGGGTACGACTCACGTTCTGAAAAAGATTCACATTTGAGTTAAGACGAGAAAACTGCTGCTATAGCCGAGTTTTATTCTGGGCAAAGTTTATGTTTTGAATTTAGCTCCAAGTTGGTCAGTAAATGAAGTTTTGGCTGGAGATGGAGAGATTTTAATGGTCATATCAGTCTCACCTCAGATCTTCTAATCTGTCCAATAGTCCTGAGTTTTAATCTTCACTTGTTTTTAAACAAAGAATTTTCATTTTTTGGCAAAATGTTCAATTTCTGAACTTTAACTGTGAGACGTGAGCGGAAACAGAAACCTGAAAACGACCCAGTCTTCTGTGTTTCAGTCTGAGATTTAATGGAGGATTTGAAAGTGTTTGAATTTAAAGACTCAAGTTTCTTTTTGGATTCTGATTCAATAAAAAAGGTTTTCAGTATTAGAGTTATTTCCTGGTTCAGTGAAGTTTCAGTCCAAATGGATTTGAGTCTCATTCAGTTAGAATTGAAAAGAGTTTAGGTGAGTTTATATTGGTGCCACTAAGTCTGTTTTTAAATAAATTAATTCCAACGTTATTCAGGGTTTGATTTGCTGAAAAAGCAGATCTTAGGTTGAGTGTTGAGGAGGAAGCGGGTCAGATGAATAAATTACAGCTGCTGTGAGTCAGAAGAAGCCGCCATCACTGAGTTCTGCATCTCCTCTGTGAAAGTAAACAAAGTCAGCCTGATGTCTGATCTCTCAGAAATGTTTATACACATGAGGAGCTAACAGTGATGTTTGTTTCTTCTGGTGCCTCCAGGTCTCCTGGAGGAGTCGGAGATGAATCAGAACCAGTCCGGTTCTGCTGAAGCCTTCCAGTCCGGGCACTCTCGAAACTCCAGCTACGCCAGCCAGCACAGCAAAATCTCAGGTGACCCGGTTAAGGATGGAGTTTGATTGGATCTGATTGTAATAAATTAAAAGACAATGATTCAGTAATTTAACAGAATATTTAAATTTAGCTTTAAAGCAGAACTAAGTAAGTTTTGCTCTCGCTCTCCCCCTACTGGTCCCCTGTGAAAGCTCACTGTCGTAACGTTCCCCC
>SSNP01000099.1:1873563-1897880 GCA_006937955.1 Pachypanchax playfairii
CCCCCCCCCCCCCCTCACCGCCGCCACCCCCCCAACAACAACACAGAGAACGCTTTTGCAAAAAGAAAGAAAAACAAAACCAAGAAAATGTCTCGACAGGTGAGTATTATTGTCATCTTTGCGCTCCTAAGGGTGGCGTTGCTAACAACGGCAAGGGCTTCATGCTTGTATTTATGTACGTGAGTGTGAGTGCCGTAAAGCAGGTTTGTTCTCGCGAGATTAGTCGGGTCCGATCCACTGAAAGTTGCAAGTGCTGCTTTCAGGACACAGACCCCGGAGGGAGGGGAGGGACCCACGAATCACCCCACCAAGTCCTTGTTTACCCCCACAGGGACTCTAGAAAACATTTATTGAGGTGAAAAAACTTACTTAGTTCTGCTTTAAATAGAATTCAGACCTCTTACCGCCATCATCATCAGTGTAGAAGTAATTCATTGATTCTGAAGTTAAAACAATCTGTAAGTCTGCAGGACGTGACAGTGAAGTACTGGACTGGATGTTTAATCGTGGAAGATGTGAACTCTGAGTTGTTGCACAGCGCAGCCAGACCAAACTTTATCTGATGTCATATCCTGTCTGGTGCCGCCTTGCAGGCTACAGCACCGAGCACTCCTGCTCCTCCAGCCTGTCGGACCTGACCCATCGCAGGAACACCTCCACAGGAAGCAGCGCCTCCGGGGGTCTGTGCTTCACCACTGACACACCCTCAGAGTCTGACAAGGACGCTGGGCGTCCAGAACGTCCCCCTCGACCCCCACGACCTATGTTGCCTCCAAACAGGCCTCTCAGGTACAGACACATAGTTTTGAGTCATTCAGAGTAAAAAGAAGAACTCAGACTCTGAAACCATGAGCTGATGTAAATAATTTCTTACAGAATCAACTCAATAGGTTGAAATCCGGCTAAATAATCAGACTGTTTATTTGTCCTGCTGTCTGTGTTTCAGGAGGAAGCAGGACTCTGTGGAGAGTCACCCGTCCTGGGTCAACGACACTCGCATGGATGCTGACGACATCGTGGAGAAAATTGTCCAGAGTCAGAACTTTGCAGATATCAACCACACTGAAGGTGCAGCACGTCTCAGACCTTAAAGTAGCTCGTTACAACGAGCTGCAACACTGATTTCATCAGAGTTTTAATCTTTACACACATAGCTGAAGCAATAAATCTCAGGGGTTCGAATACGAGACGGTGAACTTTGTCACAAACATGTTGAAACTCTTTAAACCCACAAAACTTATTGCAACATTTCCTGACGTTGCATTAAGGGACATTCTTACACCTTAACTCGTTCCATTCGATAAAATTCAATTATATTGTGTTTAAATAATGACTGTTTTTCATAAGTTAGTCGAGTCTCTTCACTGCCTGAAAAATGAGGAATGTTTCAAACCATTCAGCTGAAAAGTGATTAATAAAGTCATGGACCATTGTGAGATGATCTGGAAGGTCCTGTAGAAACTCTGAGATGATTCAATCAGAAGTTAAAATGTAGCAGAAGTGAAACATTTTGTTTCCAGTGAGAACAAACTCAGTGTTTCTTTAGTTTTGTGTTAATTTCTGCTGGTTTTTCTTTGCTTCTGGTTTCAGACAGTAACCTTCGACTGTTCGTCAGCAGAGATGGAAGCACCGCGCTCAGCGGCATCAGGCTGGGAAACAGGTGAGGAGAACCGGCTTCCCATCACTTCCTGTTTCTGTGTCACTTCCTCAGTCGCTCACAGTTCTGCTTGTCCTCAAATCCATTTCCCTGTCTGAGTGTTCAGAAACAGAATATTATATTTTATATATATATATAAAAACAGAATTCTGACTGTTTTCAGTTTGAATTCACGGCAGTTAAAGTTCATTTTAAATTTAAATCTTTTTTCAGTTTTATTTACTTCCATTTTAAACAGTTTGTATTTATAGTTTTTAAAAATATTTTTTATTTTAACAAAATATAGCCCATCAGTTCTTTGATTTTTATATATTTTTTCAAAAGCTTTTTAAACCTGCATCTATTAGGCAGTTTTAACTCCATTCCTGCTTTGATTTTAAAATCCAAAGCTTTGAAATAAATGTGTAGGTTTTATTCATTTTGTAATGTTTATATTCTTTTCTATAACAATTAGTTTCATTGAATCAGTGTATTTATATTTGATAGCTTACAGATGGAAGTGAACTGAACCGTTTCCCCAAACCTGTAAATAAACAGCTCAGTCCGATAGTGAACAAACCAGATTTTTACTGATTCTGAGTCTCATTCCTGTTTGTTTGGATCCATTCAGAGTTTCTGCTGGCGGCTACGAGCCTGTCGTGATCGAGACCCATTGAACGGCACGGCGAGGCGGGCAACATGCCGACCTGAGGACCGTCTTCTGTCTCACTGGTTTTACTGGAGCTTCAGCTGGTCTGAAGCCATGAGAGGAAAAACCCTGTCTGTTTGCACTTTATGTCGAGTCTGTTGCAGTATTCGTCTGCACCTGTTCAGCTGTCTGTTGGTGGCTTTAAAGCTTGAAGTGTGTGTGAAGTTCACTGAAAATCCTCCATTTGTCCCCAGTGTTTCAGTAAATGATGTCATACAAAAACAGAACAAGCAGCTTAATAACATGTTGGAGATAAACGAACAGGAAGTTGCTACATGACACTTTAACTACATAGTTTTTTTTTCTTGCTGTGAGAAGCTGATTTCTTTACTTTGATCACTGCAGACTGAAGCTGCTAAATGACAGTTTCTTTAATGTGGACAAAAACATCATGTGGATCCTGCTTTGATTTTCACTGGTTCATCTTTAGAAACTGGACTTTAGCACAGCGTGATCCTGTTAGTATTAATAAAAATCCACCGCAGTTTTTATGGGACATTTAATGTCAGCACAGTTTAGTCCTCTGGCACCTTTTTCCTTGTTGCCTTTCTTGGCAACCTTAACATCAATAAGCAGAAAACAGACTGTATCAGAAATCAGCTGTGATTCAGGCTGAAAGGATCCTGTTAATTGAGTTTAGGAGACTTCACACATCCGTTAATTTAAAATGGTGGAAATGGGAAGAAAAAATTGAACCACAAGAGAAGAAGAAATGTTTTCATCTTTGTGTTGGGGACAAATGGATGATCATCAGCATCATTGAAGTCCAGAAAGCTTTTTATTTTATCTGACTGAAACCTGATCCCCGTTTCCTGGAAGTCTAAACTATAATCCTGCTGATCTGGATCTAATGGTCATGTGATCAAACTTCTCAGCTGAGGCCCAAACGAAAACAAACTAACTCTCCATGCAGTTTTTGCCGATTAAAGTCCCTTACATTTGAAATGTGCCCACACCCGTTAAAGACACTACATCACCACTTAATGACATTGTGTTTATCTGAAACGTTTTTGTTTTTGTTTTGTTTCCTGTAGATCAGGGAATTTAGGAGAACCACTCTGTGCCTGTAAAGTTTCTCTTGAATGATCCGAAAGCACCATAACTGTGATAAGAGTGCTTGTGATGGTGATGAGAGAAATGCTGTTTGTTTATTTTGTCCCAACTAACCTGTGAAACCAACAGAAATCCACTTGTGCACTCGCTGCGTGCATAAACACTGAGCTGCTGCATCATGTCCGTGAAGGCCGATCAGTCTCACACTCCTTTAACTCAACAACAACGTGCAATCAGCTAAGAAACAATAGTTCAATAGTACAAACTGTTCTGTTTTTTTATTGTCTCCAGCTGCAGAAGGAGGTGCCTGCATCTGTGAGGTTGTACTGCCCCCTAGTGGAGCAAATCAATGCTACATTTTACATTCCCAAATCTTTTACAATAAAGTCTTTATTTAGCAACATTTTTCATATTTTTGTTCAAAATATTCACCATATGGTGATATATTTTTGTAGATTGTTTTCTTTTACATGATTCTTTTAGATTTAGAAGTTTTAATTTAAATTTGTGCAGAGAATTTTTTTTTGTCAGCCACAGAAAATGTCTTCCATGACAATCTGAATCCAGCGCTTGTTTTTTTTTTTTTTTTATTTTAAATCTCCAGCTGAAAAAGAGCGAAATAGTTTGAAAATATTTCCTCTTGTTTGCAGCAGAAAAATTAGAGTTTAATCCTCGTTATTTTTCGAGTTGTTGAACGATGGATGCGGTTTTCTCCCTCATTGTTTCACACCTTCACGGCACCTGAACGCAGCTCATTTTACACCTTTTATCACTCGAGTTTACTGCAGCTACATGTTAGTTAATCCCACTGATTGTCACGTGTGGGGATGAATCACTGAACGTTTAGTCTGAATTTGGGTTTACATCACCGCAGCACTTTTAATTACCATTTTAAAGCATTTATTTAAAGGTTTTAGTTTAATTTTTTCTGGAGGTTGTTAAGCTATGCACACAACACGCCTCCCAGAGCTTATTTTAGTGATTCTAACAAAGGATTCTATAAACACAACTAGTATGACTTCAATTTATAGAAGATGGAGTCTGAACAAAGCTTCTAGGCTCTACATAGATCATTTGATTTTGTTTTTTGGATATTCGTGCAGAACTGACTTATAAACAATAAAAAGTTAAACAAAGTTTGTGTGTGTTTTTATGTTTGAAATATTTGTGATCAGTGTGTTGAAATGGTCATTTGCTTTCACACTTTCAATATTTACATTTTGGTTTTACTACTACTACTACTACTACTACTGTCATTTAGCAGACGCTTTTATCCAAAGCGACTTACATTGAGAGAACATACAAGCAAGAATTCAAAGAGAAGGAAAAAAAATATAAGGAGGCGGACTGTTTGGAGTCCAGTTTAATTCCGACGCTGATACATCAAGTGTAACAATTTTTTTTTTTTGTTTTGTTTTTTTTTTGTTTTATTGTTCAGTGAATAACTTCCTGTGTTCAACAGTCCGATAATCAGCTCAGAATGATTCAGGAAACTTATACAGAAGAACTGAAGGTGGCGCTGTTGTATTGGGATTCTTTTATATAACGTTTTCTTAATTTAGGAATTTCTTGCAAGCCATCAACTGAAATCAGGTGTGTGGAACTGGGAACATCTACAACATGCAGAACTGTGGTTCAGGATCAGATGAAGGTAGAGGATGAGAACATTTACCCAGCCAAACTTTATAGAACATAGTGTTTTTGTTCTGCTAATAATCAAAAGTGGGTGTTAAAAACCTCATCTCATTTTCAACATGTAAAGTCTCTTGTAAGTGTGTGACATAATTATTCCTTCTGATAGAAAACATACAAACCCACATAGAAAAGTCGGAAGGTGAGGCAGACGCCACCCTGCCTCACCTGTAGGGGGCGTATGTGAGCTAGCAGGTCCTCATTGCAGCCAACTGATGTTCAGCCCTAAGTGTTAGCTAAAGTCAACAGGTCATGTGACCTACAGCAACCTGAACATTTTAAAACTAAATGACAAAAAGGATTTTTACAACCATGTAGTATACAGTATTTTCACGGAGAAAGAGAGGAGACTAAAGGTAAGTGCCCGTTAGCACGGGAAGTGTCCATTAGCATCACATCTGGGAAGTATTTGTTAGCACGAGAAAAGGCTGTTAGCACGGGAAGTGTCCATTAGCATCACATCTGGGAAGTATTTGTTAGCACGGGAAAAGTCTGTTAGCACGGGAAGTGTCCATTAGCATCACAACTGGGAAGTATTTCTTAGCACGGGAAAAGTCTGTTAGCACGGGAAGTGAGGCGCTGCCATAGTTATAGATATAATAATAAATATTAAATATCTTAATCTCTGGGTTCTGCTGAGGCTGGAGCCCCCTTGTGGTGACTGATAGTTATTGCTGAGCTGCTGCGTCATACCCCGTCAGTCCGAGATTCACGTGTGGGAAGGAAAACAAACACTATCATTTTCTAAATTAACTTTATGTTTAGCTTGTTGTTTTTTTCTTCTAATAAGGGATAGTGGTAGATGTTAGGTTAGAGTTAAGGTAGGACATCGCCTGTAAGAGGCCCGAGAATGTTGTCTGCTCGTGCCAGTTTTATTTCATTATCTTTAAATGTTTAACGATCAGCATGTCTGTAGTTATCTAGTACAGAATTCTTCACTCATGAGTGGAAATCTATTCCTACCCATTCACACCTTTATATTTTTTATTAGAATGACAATTTGTTGCAGGCTGCATGGTGTTGCAGTGGATAGTGCGTTGCCTTGCAGCAAGAAGGTCTTGGGTTTGAATCCGGGCTGAGACCTTTCTGCATCAAGTTTGCGTGTTCTCTCCATGCATGTGTGGAATTTCTCTAGAACTAGAGCTTCCACCCACAGACCAAGAACATGCTTGAGTTTAATTGGCAGCTATGAATTGTCCCCAGGTGTGAGTGTGACTGGTGACCTGTCCAGGTGTAGCCCCGCCTCTCACCCAATGACAGCTAGAGACAGACACCAGCTCCCTGCGACCCTGAACAGGAAGAAGTGGATGATGAATGGATGGATAACTTGTTGTTTATTTATTTAATTTATCAGAGAGTTGGGCCCAGAGCAGCACGTCATCAGATGCAACAAGTTTTCTTTTGTTTCTTTTCAGACTAAAACTGTTTCACACTGTTTTTTTGCTGATGCAGAAGCAGACGCAGGCTTGTGGTTAACACTTTGGATTGATGACGATTGTTAACATTTCAGTCTGGAAAATTCAGATTTATACAGCGGATGAGCTCCTTCCTGTATCTCTACAGTTAAAATTCATATTCTCTAACGGTTTAAAGCAACTGTACTTTGAAGTTACAGTGAAGTGAGACAGATGTGTGATGTTTCAGGGAACATCAGAACGCCAATAAAAGTTTCAAAAGAAACCACAAACATTGTTCTACATTTAAGATGGACCATTTTTAATCTCACATGAAAAATAACATTTTAAACTTTTTCCTTTAAACATATATTTTTTTAAAAAAAGGTCACAATTAATTTGACTATGAAATGCATCTAAAAACATCATACATTATTGTATTTACTAATATTATTACCAGTGGGTGGCGGTCTATAGTGTGACTCACTGGAGTCCATTGCAGCTTAAAGATCTTTTTTTTACTTTATTTCCTTTAAATTGAGATGTAAAACACTAAGTAAATGTAAAAAAATCAGAAGTTTGGGGAATAAATTCCACATATTTAATGGTTTTAGGCTCATAATGAAAGAGAGAAAATCTTCGATTTGACTGAGCTTCGTGTTTATTGAGTTAAAACAGTGACACATTTTACTCACACGTCTTCATACTTTAATTCAGTAATTCAGTTTAATTTCAGTAGAAAGATAATCTTTTGTTCTTGTTTCACAGAATTTAGATTATTTTTGAACCCACATCCTACACTGAGTAAAAATACATTAATTTCTCTTCGGAGAGAGATATATATTTTTTTTAAAGTAGATTTTTTTTTGGTATCAAGACTTTCTTTTTTTCCCATTTCAAACACAAACACACACACCGGACTCACCTCGGCTGATGATAAGAAGAAATATTTTTGTTCCATCTCTGCATCAGTGGGATGTTTTTCCCACAGGACCTGAATATTTTGAGTTCCTCCCGCATACCATACAAGGTGTTATGAGTTATCGGGTCTGGGTGGGGGAAGATGTTTGATCCAATATTTTTGGAGTTTGATAGCTAACAGTAAGGATCTGGTCTAAATTCGAATGTCACAATTCAAAATACCCATAAAATATTAGAATGTGCTGCTTAATTACTTTCTGTTCTGGAAGAACTGACAGTTTGTTTTTAGAATGCAAATGGTTGTTTTAAAACTTAGAAGGCCCCATGTCGGATCCCTGTGGAACACCTTTTGTAAAAAAAAAAAACTGAATTGGGTTATTTGCTACTGCACAAATTCAGTGTATATTCAGATTACATGACAACACAGACCTTAAGTATTCAGCAGGAATATTTTTTCAGCAGTACCTTTCTTAGGAGCTGAGATCTCATTCAAATTTCATGGTTTCCTTTATTAACAAACAGATGGCTTTCACTTGAGGACACAGCACCCTGAAAAAGCCAGTTATAGAACGCAAAGTCAGCTCATTTTGTGGGGTTGCGCTGCCAGTGAGGAAGTGTCTGCTGATAAATGTCAAGTGTTTCTTTTCTCTGAAAAAACATTTGTTTTAACTTTTGTTTCTGGAGCAGCACGACTTGGAGAGAGGAAAGTTTCATATTATCTTGAAATCAAGAAGAAATGAAACAAAGAAACACTGATACAAAGTTGTGTTTCTCAACACATCTTAAATGTGCTGGTTAACAAGATTCTGCTGAACTAAAATCACCTGAATCAGGTGTGTTATCTACATGCAAGCGAGTCCACAAACTCCCATGAGCTGAACATAAAGTTGATCCTTCAGAGAGTTTCAATCAATTCATCAAAATTTTTGCAGTCAAAAACTAAATTTGCAATGTATTTTCAAACATTTCTGTCATCTATAATTTCTGTCAGATTTGTTTTAAGACAACTGTTATTTGAAATCCTCCATGTTTTTATGCTTGTTAGTTTGTCTTTTAGCAAGATAACTCATACAATTCTGGATGGATTTAGATCAAATTTTCAGGAAAAATCAGAAATTATCCAAAGAAGTGTGTAGATTTTTTGGGGGGGAATCCAGATCATCATCTAGATCCAGGATTGATTGATTGATTTTAAGGATTCTATATGGAGGAACTGAGGTGCTTGATGGAGGTCTGAGGTCTATGAGTGATTTTCTGGTTACTTTTATTTTCATGTTTCTTTATATGAAGGTGATTATGTCTTTATGCTGTTTCGATCTGAGTTTTTTCGGTGAAGCACGTTTGTTTCCTGGATGCTCGTTTTAAAGTGCTTATAAATAAAGATGCAACGAGATGGAACAGTGTCGTGTTTGCAAACATAGAATCAGGAATAGAAACAGACAGATGTGGTTAATCAGGTAGAAGACGGTTACCATATTTTATCAACCTTTTATAGAAACATTTTAAAGTTTGATAAGAGATAAAGAAATGTCTTGAACCAGATCATTGAATCTGGTTTGTGTTGGCTGATGAAGGAACCACCGTCGTATCCAACATCCTCATATTTTAAGTAGCTGAATATATCTGAAGTTTTGTCTCTCTGTATTTACGGTGAGTTTCAGCCTCATTATTTCAGATGCAGGTTTTTACTTCTGATGAGCAGAAACATTAAAATAAAAGCAGTTTTCTTCCTGCTGATGTTACTCACTTGAATAACTTTTGCACTTTGACTACTGAAGTTTAAATCCTTCTGCCAACGTGTGTCGTTTTACTTTTGTTTTCACCTCCCTGGAGTTCTGACTGGTAGCACAGATGTTTTTACACATCTGTACTCATACCAGAGTTTGTATTTAGCTCCAAAATGAATGTTGTGTCTTGCTTCAGTATGGACCAGGGAGCTGAATCAGCTTAAATTGTCGCTAACTGAGACTCTTTTACTTTGAAAGTTTCATGATGTGATGCCAGAAAAGCCTGGATTTGCTTTGAATATAGTCTGAAAACAAATAGTTTTGACTTCTAGTTTCTTGTGTCACAATCACAATGTTTACTACTCAACATTGTTGTGCAATCAAACTATGAATCAATTAAAAAAACAAACTTTTGATGAGCCAGTAGGTTTTTGGCTGAATCATGTTTAAATGGACAGAATAAAGCAAAACAATCAGATTATTTTTAAGGAGTTTTATTTGATTTAGTGACTCAAATAAAAAAAAACAACTTTGTTTCCTTTCTTCAGTTAATCTGAAATCATTTTATCTCTGTAATAAATCTCGACTACAGTTTCAGCTTTGCGTATTCGTGCTGTTATTGCAACACAATAACCACAGGATTGTTCAGTTTTTCACACATTTTCTGCTTCAATCAGTAAATTTTCTGTTTATTACTGAGCAGGTGAGAAGTATCGATCTTATGCAAAAGCAATGACTCATGAAAAAAACTGCAGCTGAGTGAAACTTTTGCCTTTTGGCTCATCATGACTGATACGAAGATGTCAATCAGGATTTTATTTTGGGTTATTAATCAGGACAATAAAGGATTTTACTCAAAAATATAAGACAGTGAGCACAAACACACACGGTATGTGTGTATTATATGAATTTGCATATTTTTATAAATACCGATAGTTAGTAAATGTTCCAACATACCACTAAATATTTTTTAATGTTTAAAATGAATAAATTTGAGATGATTCAGAAGATTCAGAGATCTGAGTAAATAAAGATCAGCATAACTTCTTCCATCATAGAGATTAGAGTTTCTAACTCCATCACTGGCCAGCTGCATTTTACACAGTCCTTCAATCATTTTTATTTATTTTTTTTCATAACTCTGCTTCACCTTTCTTAATGAATCCTGTTTGCATGTTTTATTTTGAAAAGCTGATCCCCTTTGAATGTTTTCCTCTGAGAAATAGAAACAGTTTGTGTGAAACATCTAATAAACACGTTTCTGTAAAATCCAACCATAAACTGTATTTGGCGGTTTTGGCCCAATCTGAAACATTTTAGTAATTTGGGGGGTTCCCAGTTAAAGTATAAAAGTCTTGAGTCTTTATTGTAAAAGTGTCCTCTCTAGATTTAAAACTGGAAGACATGTCTGATTTTCATAGATGGGAAATTTGGTCTAATTTAGTCGAGACCCGAGGGGATTAGTTTCACCTCAATTAATGACTTCCCAGAACAGGAAGTGGTAAAAAAATAGAGAAGTGCTCTTGACTGGTGTTTGGTTCCTGGTTCTCTGCAGCATTTAGCTAAAACTCTTCTGTTCCTGATTCAAGCTGGTCTAAAACCATCCTGGTATAATTATAATCTTCCTGTAGCTGGACACAATTTCATCACTTCAATGTGGAATTGCCCATTAAAAAAAAGATGATCTCAATCTGATTCAAACTTTTTTGAATGGTTTATTTCTATTTTTATGTTTCTGTATTAAAATGCTCAGGATCAGGGGGAACTTGATGAAGACAACAAGCCAAACATTGTTTGTCAATAAAGTTCATTTACCAACTTATTTAACTAAAAATGTGACGGGAGCTTCTAAATTTCCAAAAGCAGCAACAAAATTCAAAATTCTTTTGATGAGAGACCTGCCGTGTTCTAAAACCTTGGAAATGTGCTGTTTTGGGTGTAAAGACTGATAGTTTGACACAGTCATAGACAGAAATGTGAGACATTTGCAAAGATCCTCTGAAGGACGTTTAAGGTTCAAAGCTTTCAGACTTTCAGAGTTAATTAAATCAACAGCAGCTGCATTAAATGAGCAACAATCAGATGAACTCACTAACAGGAATGTTTCAAGTGGATGTTTTGGTGGCAGAAAAGAAAACAAGTGAGCGCGGTGATCTGAATGTCTTTTTGTGATGTTTAACTCAAACATTAAATTTATGTTTGGTAGAACACAGTGCATCACGGTTTTTTCTGCTAATGGAGCAGCGAAACTCAAGATCTATAAGGGTGTTCGGGCTGACTCATATCCCCCACAGAGAGCGACAGCAGAGAGGTGGCACAGGCTGATGATTCAAGTTTTCTTTTACATCATGTGGCTGGTTAATGCACATCTTTAATCGAACAGACCAACTTCATGGAAATGAGATTCTCAGATACATATTCCTCTACACATGGTTTAAGAAGGGTGTCAGAAAGTTTGTGATGTTGATTTGGCCTCTAAATACACAAAAGTGATGCAACAATACCAACAAACCAATACGATTCAGGTTTTATTTTCTTCTCCTTGTTACAGCAAATGATGGTTAAGTCAATAAAAACAAAAATATTAATAAAAAATGACCACAAAAATAAAATTCCAAGTAAAAAATGAACATTTTCTGTGAAATTATTGCAGAGTTTCCACAATTCAAGTATTGGTTCATGGTATCAGTTAACTAACTGATACTGATACGAGTACATTAGAATGGTATCGGCCCCAGTATGGTGCATCCCTACTAACAAGGTCTCAAGGTGAATAAAGTGAAAAGGTTGTTGGTTTGTTTTCCAGGTAGACCCGTTTCTCCCACAATCCAAAAACATGTCAGATTAAAGGCGTGGTCACAATGACCCGTATGAACGGCTGCAAACGTCCTAGTAATGATTTTTGGATTGTTTCCTACAGCCGGTTTGTGGTTCTGTCAATGGTCTTGTCCAAGATTTTTTATGATCGCATCATGAAAACCCTCTGCGTAGGACCACCGCGCGTATGCCTCAGGAACAACCTGAGAACAGCATGTGATGATTGTGGATTATTTAGATAAAACAGATATCAATTAAATATTGTTGCTTCCAGAAAATTACATTTACTTCTCATGTTTCATTATGAGTGAGGTGACATGATGTATTACTCTCCATCCTGTGGTACCCATATAGTCATCTTCTGACCTACGGTCCAGCTCATGGAACAGAGTCTCTGGCCGTAGAGGTGCAGCTTCTGAATCCATGGCCACACCATGAAATTTTTAAGCATATGTGATAAGAAAGACAGAATTTTAGAGCTATTGGACGGCCGCCATTTATAAACTGATGATGTGACGAAACCCGTAGAATCTTCCTACCACTGAGATCCCTGTGAGATGCATGTAGAGGTGTCATATGGCCATACAGTCTTACAACCTTACAACAGTAACCATGGTAAAATCAGTAGATCACACAAAGGTTCCAAGGCACCTTTACGAACAAAAAAAAAAAACATTTTCTCAAGGATGCCACAATTTGCTCTTATCAACTTCCTAAATTGGCTGTAGGAAACTGTACTCACCTCCACAAAGGTCTATGAATTCCAGATTTTGTCGTAATTCTGGGATTTGTAGGAACCCATCGTTCATAAGAAGCTTAGACTGTAGCATGAACCAGTGACTCTGGGTTACATTTGTTTCATGTATCCTGTGCTGACCTTGTGATGTACAGGTGAGCTCTCTGGTGCTGAATCCACTCAGTGACACCTGTGCCAGGCTCCTGGCCCCCAGTGACCCTGAACAGGAGAAGAACACAGGAGAACGCCATAGAAGCCCAGAATAAATAATTTACAGACTCTAATGCTGCTGCAACATTTTGATGCCAAATGTCCCACCAGACCTTTGGAGGTCTGGAGGACTTCATACCTCAATGAATCCACGTTGTTTAGATGGTAAAACTTACTCACAACTTAATTCCTATGATTTTGGCTAATTTTTATGTACATTTATTTGTGCATATATAATCTGCCTTGTCACAGAAAACATTAGTACTTTTAAAAAGTACTGTATGTACTAGGAATTCATCATAAAACCTTTGGCTTAAATATTTTGAAATCTAGACTGTTGTTTAATATGACACATACAAAGTTGTACATAAAAATCATTTTCTTTTTCTACATGCTTAGAAAACTTGAGAGATACAATAAAACACAAATAATTCATTTTAATTCAAAAGTAAAGAAAGAAGAAGGAAGAACAGTTTCTAAAACTAAAATTATCCTTCATATTATCATGTCTGTGGTCAGCAGACAGTAAATCTACATGTTTCGTAATTTTATTTGCATTAACGAACAGAGGTTTGTAAATCAGTAAGAATAAACCCAGGAAAAACCCCAATTTTGTTCATTCAGCAAAAACATCAAGATGCAGGTTTTACCTTTTTTTTTTAACCATGTCGAAACAGGAAAAAGTCAGAATGCTTTCCACACACATACAGTACTTCCTTTTTTACAGCTTTATAAAGCCAAACTCCACTTCATTCACTTTCACATCACTCTCACATCTTCAGTCACGCTGCAAGATCAAAACAAAGAAGAAGATGAACAAAGCGCTGATTCTTCTGGCTGCTCTGACTCTCTGCTGCTGCTTCACCAGTCTGCATGGTGAGAAAACATCAGACCCTTCTAAAATTTTATTACAAACACAAATGTATTTGGTCATTTTTACTATTTTGGTTTGGATTCATTTTGAAAAATTACATTAAGTGAACATGTTTTTTTATGTGTGGTTAGAATTTAATATGTGAATAATTTGTGATGAAGATAACTTTCTGCCACCAGGGAAAAAGATAATAATTCATGTACTTTTTGGAAATGTTTGTTTCACAGGTGCTTCCAGATCCGGATGTCGCTGCATCAGAACAGTTCTTTATCGTGTTGATCCCAGAGTCGTTGTAAAGGTCGAGGTGACGCCTCCATCAGGACGGTGCCGCCGCACAGAGAGAATGTGAGAATTTTTATATTTCTGCACATGCATGACATCAGAGTAACATCTGAGGACAAAACTGCTGAACACTGAAGAAGAAACTCCAGTCACCAAGTACCGAATCTAATTGAAAACTGTTTAACATTTTATTTTTCTTTATAGCATCTACAGGAAGAATGGCTCCAAAATCTGCATCAGTCCAGACGCACAGTGGTTCCCGACATTCCTCAAGACTTTAGAACAGTAATTACCTTTAAATTATTTCATCATTGATCGCATTTTTATACCAAATGCACCGAAAGTCTACATAAAATATGAACATATGGTACTTTTATCATTCTAATTTATTTATTTATTGTTTTTCATTTATATTGTGTGCTGGTGGTCATGGAGATGTTTAATAATTCTTAGTATCACCCCAAAATCCACCTTCAGTTTCAAAACTGATGATCTGAAACATAAATATAAATAATTTTTTAGTTTAAAAAAAAAACAGAAACAGATTTTCTGCCAAATTGACTCATTGGTTTGTTGTGTGTCTGAAGGAGGGGCTGTCAAAACGCAGGATCTTGTGCTCACCATCGATTATTGTGATAATGGTAAACTACATTGTTACACATCCCTGGCCACCACAACAATAAACTGTTCATGTCAGCTTTCACTTTAACTTCATCTTGTTTTAATTACAGGAATAACGAGATGTTTGACTCGACCACCTTCCCGTCCGTTTCTCCAACAACCTCCTGAGCAGCTGAAGCTCAGAGTCAAGCTGTGAATTTACTGAATTGTGTTTTTTTTTTTACTCATTTTACAACATTGTTTTAATGTCTGACTTTATTTTATACTTTTCTAACTGGAAATTTGTGAATAAAGTGGAACACCTTTTGGTTGGTGATGTAACTTCTAACAAGCTTCTGTTTTATTTTAATAAAAACATGAAAACAACAAAAAGATTCTTCCAAAATGACGTTTTTATTGCCTACAAGAGATGATGAGATATGAAACAAGCTCTGCTCAGCACATTCTGTTCAACTCTGACCGACATGCTCAGAAATAAAACATGGACATGTCCTTTATAGAAGTCCTCATTCATGTGTGTGAAGACACTTTATTACAACACAAATATTTATTTCAATTTCTGAACAATTTCTTTTGTCGCTTTGTTAAAACTGTTTGAGCTCCAATTTAGAATCAAATGTTCTTAAATCTTTGAAAATCATTCATGTGGTTTTTTACTTTTTTAGGGTCTAAATGATGACAGAAACCAGAATCAGTAGAACTTCCAGAAAGGACAAACTGATATTACCAAATTAAGAAAAAAGTTTGCACCTTGATGTGTTTAACAAACTTTCATTTGTCTTTGTAGGAAAATCACCTTCTGTTGCTGCAGCTTTGCACCTTTTGTGACATAAAGTTGAGAAATCAAACCAACACGTTACTTCCTTTAACACACAGTGACAAGTTGGTTTTCTGCTAAAATTCCTCCCATTTGCCGTGAATTAAAAACCAACAAGAACACGAGCTACACTGAAAACACTTGTTGCATTTAAAGTGCAGCTTTTACAAATAATAATCTAACAGCTTTGTTAGTAACTATAAAAATTCACCCGCTTGTTCCAGTTCACGGTAGCTGGTGCCGTCTCCAGCGGTCACTTTACAACATCTTTTAATAATATTTATTCTACCAGAAACAGTTTTCATTGTTTATTTGTTGTTCTTTGAATTTATTTTCCCAATAGATTAAAATCTGATGGCAGTTTTTTTTTCAATTCGTTTCAGCACAACCCACCACTGGAATAACGGTGTCGAAAATAAACGTGACTAATTAATCAGGATTAAAGATCTATTTTTAATCTGATTGTTTGGCAGAATTCTGGAGCGTTTACACATACAAATTAATACTCAAAGGGAAAACTACTCCTGCACAATCCTGTGAGTTCAACATTTTCTTAAAGATTTGAATACAAGCTGTTTAAAAATAATCTCAACTCACTTTGCTGCAAAATTTAAATTTTTACAACTGCCTTTGTTGAATTTTCCATCCAAGACTGAACTGATCAAACTAAATCACAGCCAGAAATGCAGCAATAGTTTTACATTCATGCTGTGAGGACTTCCAACCAAACCCCCAAAACATGTGCACGTGATATTATGAATGTTTAAAAACAACAACAAGGAATTTTTTTGTTTAAATTCCTCATAATCCAGTTAGTCTGGAGGGATGAGAAGATGAACGGGGAGAAGAAAAGAGGGCTGGTTAATCTCTGAGCATCGGAGTCTCGTGGGCAGTGCTGCTGTTGGAGAAATCGTACAAACGAGGCACGTTGTTCGTAGAAAAAAAGAACTGAGAGAAAATTAATTTCTTTCATGTGATGACAGGATGCAGCGTTGGAAAAGACAGAAGAAGAAGAAAGAAAGCAGAAATGTTTCAACATGATCTCAGAACATAAAGCTGTGAGACGATCCTTTAATGTTCAAATGGACAAACTGCTTTTAAACCCAGAAGAGAACCGGATTTGTTTTGTTAAAGAACATCGTGATGCTGAACTGTAGAGACAAAATGTTAAAAAAGACAGAGACGTTTGGTCTCTACAGGAGAATCAGAGACAGGTGGAGGTCTTAGTGCACCGGGCAAAGACAAACTGTACAACACCAAGTACATCCTCCACTTGTGAGAATAAAAACACCTCCCCATCATCATCAGATTTATGTTGTATAAAATCACTGTGAGGTTAGTTCAGGAGTGAAGTATCAGCCTCCAAAATGCTCCCAAATTTCACAGAAAAGACGATTCATGTCATAAAAACTGCAGCGAAGCCCGAACTGCTTGTTCAGGCCAGATTATTTAATCTCCGACACCTTTAATCCCCAAATCAAATAATGAATCTAAACAGCAAAAGTAAAGTGAAACGTGTCAGACGTGTAAAACTTCCCGGCTGAGTGTCGATCTGTAAGAGTTTTACTTTCATCATTAAAATATTTTAAAACTTCACTTATATCAGATGAAACATTCAAATTTCTAATGAATCTCCTAGAAATTAAGTGATTTTTCTGGAATAATTTTTAAACTAGTGGCTTCAATATTTCTTCACTTGTTGCAGTTTTTATTTCTGAATTTTGTCAAATTTAACAGAATCATATTTTGGTGACTGTTTATTTGTTAGAAACAGCCACTAGTTTAAACAAAATTTATAAACATCTAGAATTTAATCATTTTTTTGCACAGAGTTGGTATCTGAACTAATTTTGACGCAGCAGGCGACTCATTATTTTAGCAAAGCAGCAGACATGTACTGTTGTTTAAAAATAAACTGCACAGAGACGTGAGATTTATTTAACAACAAATATGTATGTAATAAAATACATTACTTGTGCTTATAAAGAACTTATAAAGAATAGCTTCCTGTTTGGTTCTGTAGTGAGAGGTACTGCTGGACAAGCAGCAAAGCCCTGAGGTCCACGTTACATAAAAGGGCCGTCAGTTTGAATCATCTGAAGCAAAAAGTCCAGCTGATTTCATCACAAGCCTTTTTGGTAAATACATTCTGTTTATGAATCGTTTACAGATTCTTCTCACCGGGAAATAAACGTTCTCTAACTCCAGGCGGATCGTGAGTCTCTCGGTCTTTGGCCGGCCCGCTCATCTAAAGAGAACTTTTGAGATGGCGGGTGATCCAAAAACAAAAAAATAAAAAGCTGCGAAGAAGTTTATCTGCAAATTCCATTAAGTGTTTCATGTTTAAGCAAATTGAACAAAGATGATTGTTTTAAATTTGTTTTGTTGTGAAATTTGTTGAATATTTTGGTGAATCCGAGAAATAATCCTGTTAAAGAAACTAATATTCAGACTGGATGAGGTGAATGAAACAAATTGTTCACTTTCGTGCAGCTTTAAGTTGAGTTTTATAAGCAACCAGGATAATCCCAAAAGAGGTGATATAAAATCCAGAAAAAGATAAAACATGGATTACAACTATATACGTACACAGGGCAGATTATCAGCCTGAAAGTACCCAAAATAACTACAACATTTAGTGTGTTGTGATTTTAATCCTTTCAATTTTGTTTTTTCACGTGTTAAATACTCTATTTAAAAACAACAAATTGGAACTTTTCTTCTAAAAAACTCAAAGTTTTCCTGAACATGTGTGTTTTTCAGGGCTGATCAAAGTGAAAGAAACCAGGTGTTAATAAACCTTGTGTTACATTCATAACTTCAGCTGTTTGACGTGGGATTAAATTACCTGTAAAATCTGTGATTTCAGCACAACATACATGTTGTAGTGCAGCAATAAGGTTTCATGTTACTCCTATTAAAGTACTAATTAAAATATTTATTTAATAAATGTGTGAAATGACAAAAAAAAACAAAAACAAAAAACAGGTCATCAGACATTTTGTGGAAAATTTCTTCTAAAACAGTTGTTTGTTTTTTGGTGAGTGTAGAATCCACCAGCTGTTATGATTCTAAGGCAAAAAACATTGACACTGGAGATTACTTTAACAATTTCATCCCAAGAATAATATTTGGTATTAAGCTTTTTTCCAAAAGGAGGGAGAAAAAAAAATTATACAATGTGCAAAAACATGAAAAGGAGCAACAAACGGGGCAAATACTTCACTCCTTTGGGTGTGTCTGGGTGGGAATCAGATGTTGTTACTGTACAGGGTCCTGTATAAAGCCTGGAGACGGGGGAGGGGACTGTGTTTAAAAGCAGGGGAGGTGGAGTTGGAGAGGCGGGGAGGGGTCTTTCTGGTTGCACTACCTGTGGACCGGCAGGTGCAACCCATTGAGGGGGTTGAGCAGGTGGGGCAGGGGAGGGTGCAGCTCCAGCTGGGCCAGTAGGGAGAAGTGGTCCGAGGGGATGTGTGGGTGGGGGCAGCCGGTGATGTTGTTGTCTATGAGCCACTGGCTGTCGAGCGGCCCCAGAACGCCCAGGACGCTCATGTGTGTCTTGGAGAAGAAGATGTAGTCGATGACACCCTGCAGACATAAAACACCATCATCTCACTGTGGTACCAGATCCACTAGCTCCCTCTGGTGGTACACAGAAACATTTACAATTCAATGAGTCTAAAAAAGCCACAGACGTGTAACAGTCAGGACAAAAACAAACCAAAAACACTGGTCCGTGAACATGATGATGGAAGCTGAGACACATCATCCATCTTTATGTACCATCTATATCTTAATGTAATCTAACCTGCGAGCTCACATGGAATAGTGTCATCGTTGTTTGGAGGCACCTGCACACAAGCACCACCTTTAAACATCCAAGTTATTATTCTGCTTAGTGGCCACAAAACTCTGGGCTGCACACAGATACAGAAGAACCTGGTCAAACCTGTTTGAGATGTTTATGTTAAGAGATGATTTTATATGAAGGGTTCCCCAGCAAGCACATTGTGTCCTCATTTCTTTATATTTCCTTCCAAACACAGATTTTCCTGTAACCTTTTAAACTGGTCGACTTTCTGAAGGTCTCTGGCGGCTTTTTTTCTCAGTGAACAAGACGGTTTTCAGATGAATATTTCTCTGATCTATGAATCACCCAAACAGGGATGAACTACCTGAGCAAAGAACTGGTTTAAATTGGACCTTTTGGCTCTTTAGTCAAATCCACAAAATCAGTGTTCAAGGGCTTTATGAACAAACATATTCCTGTGAAAAGCATCTGAAAAAAGGTTTGAAAATAAGTGAATAAGCAGATAATTAGATAAAAGTCTATAGTCATTCACGCAGAATTAGAAACCCATCGGTCTGATGAATATTCTACCTTGAAGTCGTATGTGTAGTTTGTGTAAGGCATCAGGTTGCTGTCGTACGCGCTCTTCAGCTGGAAGCTGTGTGTGATGCTCCCGTCTGAGTTGCCGTTCTTGCCGTTGCAGTTAAAGTTGGTCAGACATTCGTTGTAGCGCAGCTCTTTAAAGTCCTTGTGGTTTTCAGCCACTCCTCCGTTGCTCAGGTACTCCACCACACCTGGATCCAAAAACATTAACCAACATTTATTATATGGAGTCTCATCCATTAGGTAAGACAAGCAAACTGGAGATGAATTCTGAGCCCGAAGCGAGTTCAGGTTCTGATTCAGGTTGACCCATCAGGATCAGGTCTTTGTAATCGTCCCTCATGTCTCTGATTGTGTGACATTTTTCAGATCAGATAACAAACTGTAAAAACAATCCAGATGTTTTTGCTACATCTGTAGCAGCTTTACTACATCCAAACAGCCACAACAGATTTGGTAAAACTTTTTGTTTATTTTGTTGTGAAACTGGGCGACTGAAACAAACCGTGGACGCCTCGTTCAGTTTTCTGGACTACAGAAAAAAAAAGATCCAGGTTTTGGTTTTGAACTGACGTTCATGAAAATCCAAGAAGAGGAACTTCACTCGAGCCTGAACGACTCGTGTTCTTCGTGGTTTCAATCTGAGGCAGATTTTCAGAGAACCTTTTTTTCTACTTAAATCAGTTTTAAGTCATTTAGAAAATTTCTCTGATTTTTATCTGATTCAGAAAGTTTAAAAAATTCTAACTTTCTGAAAAAACCAAAATATTTTATGTGTATATGATGGAAAGTTTTTAAATGTATTTTTGAATTCAGAGTCATTGAATGAGGTCATATCAGCTCTTTTTTTTGATGTGGGATGGAATCTGGTCCTACCAGAGTCAGGCAGTGAGTTTAGGTCGGCACACAGGACGATGGGGATGGACGAAGGGTCAGAGGTCGGCGAGCCTGTCGTCACAGAACCAGAAGCTCTTTCAGCGATGCTCTTCAGTTCAGACAGGAACATCATGGTTTGGATCAACTTGACATCCGAGTACTCGGGGTCCCAGTGCATGTGAGCGTTAGCCACAAGGATCAGCTGCCTCTCCTGAGGCGGCTTCATACCTCAAGACACAAACACCAGAAACAGGATGGATTTCACTTCTTTATAACATCTTTCAACACTGATGGATGTTTTGACTGTGACATTATGAGGTCACAATGTTTCTGTCAGATGAAATAATCTTTAAACATCAGTGATGTTTTGTTCTTACCACTGGAGAACACGTCCTTATTGACCTCGAGCAGAACGGCCACTCCGATGTTGTCTTTGGTCATCACTCTGTTCAGCATGACCTCTGACCCCTCAGAGTTGGCCATGGCCACCTGATTGAACTCCACAGTGTGTTTTTGTACCAAAGTAAATCTGCAGACATCAAAAAAAAGCAGCATAAATTTTCACAACTGCTCTAAATCAACTTCTGTAGAGAACAGCAGACAAATCCTGCAGCTTCTGTCTATTACTGAAGTTCTTAAACTCACTTTTCTGTCTTGAAGAAGATTGCACAGCCATCTACGTGCTTCCTCTCTTGTTCAGAAACCAGTTTGGCACGAGATTTGGGACAGAAGTAGCCGTCGTAGCCACGATCCTTTAGTGTTTCCAGAAACAATGTGTAGTACTGCTCAGTCTCCACC
Organism: Pachypanchax playfairii; assembly: GCA_006937955.1. Classification (NCBI taxonomy): domain Eukaryota; kingdom Metazoa; phylum Chordata; class Actinopteri; order Cyprinodontiformes; family Aplocheilidae; genus Pachypanchax; species Pachypanchax playfairii. Next base: position 1,895,120 of record SSNP01000099.1, read on the forward strand.
TCCTGCAGACACAGAGGAGAAACCGGGCTGAGAAACCAGACTAACATCATCTTATTCCACTACAGAGTTCTAAAACTTTAAGGGTGACGACGCGACGCCTGTTTTTACCTGCAGGCTGATGATTTCAGCATCACAGCTGGTGATTTCCTCCATGATGCCTTTCTTGCGGTACTCCCAGTTTAAAGCCCAGGATGGACAGTAGCCGTACAGTTGTCGAGTGGCGTATTTGTCACAAAGCACGTTGTAACACATCACTGTGAAAACAGCTGCAGGGAAACATAAAGAGAAGAAAGTTGAGTGAACAAAACAAACAGTGAATCAGGCAGGTTTACCTAAAGGATCGATCAAGAATTAAAACTAACAAAATCTTAAAATATAGATTTAAATTCAACATGTAACGTTTGACCTTTTCTTTTCATATACTTGCTGCCTGTTTGGACATTCAGGCTTCCGTAGTTGCACTCTGATTTTTTTTAGAAGCTCTGCTGAAGAACATTTTACTTGAACAGATTTGGTAACATAAAAAGTAAGAAATAAAGTTTATACAGTGCATAAACAAGTTATTTATACTAATATCTGAATGTTGTTTATTTGGTTTTTTTTTTTTACAAATATTTAATTTACCTTTACAAGCAGCTACAATTAAACAACCTGTAGGTTTACAACCATTATGTCTCATATGGTTGAACTCCACCACCTGCTGTGTACTTAAACATGTTTAGAATTTCACTGTTTGGTTTGTTGACGGTTCTGGTGCTTTTAAAACAGATCTGGGATCAAATCGTATCTGACTAGAAGAGGCATCGTGTTGTTTTATAGGTGATGTTTGTGGAGTTTATGACGTTATTGATAATGTCATTCATGTGATTCTGTGTTGGAAAATGCCTCTTCAGTTGTTTATCAGACCAGACAGACTGAATAAAAGATGGATAGTTGTGGATCAGAAGATTAAAAACCAAACACAGCAGACGGGTCTGATCCAGGTGGGGAATTCTCTGTCCTGTAGCTGCAGTGAGGTTTCATGTGTAAATGACAGTAACAGTTCTATGATAAACTGACCTGTGGGGATCATTTGGTCTCGCTCTTTCAGAGTGATCCACGGTCTTTGGGGAAGCTGCTCTGGGTGAACTAGAAACAGGACAAAGCAAAACAAGGATCAGTGTTCGTTAATGATGTAGCTGTTATAAAACACCTGCAGCTTGCAGGTTCACAATAAAACTGCTATTTAAATATGAACGAGATGTGATAAACAGCTGTGCAGCAAGGTGAAGCAGTCGAGTCTGTTACCTGCTAGATTGTCGAGCATGTAGTTCAAAAGCTTTCTGGTTCCGTCGGGCTCCTGGTAGATATTGAGGATGTCTTGGGACAAAGGATTTCCTGCAATTAAACACTTACATTTAACTAAACTACAAAAATCTCAATCAGAAAAACATTCAGAAACTTGAAATGTTTGTCATTTTTTGTGATTATAAAAAGTTAGTCTCACCTTTTAGTCCCAGTGTTTGTAACTGGAAAAGCCTACCAAGTTCATAAGGCAGAACTCGTAAAAGATTGTTGTTTAAAAGCAATTCCCTGCAAGAAATGAGACAAAGCATCCGTTATTGTTTCAAACTTTCCTTTCCTTAAAGGAGGTTCGTTCTTCTAACTCAGAGGTCACCAACCCGTCGATCGCGATCGACCGGTAGATCTTTGCCCAATTAAAAGTAGATCTTTAATCAAATAAATGATTAATTTGTTTTTTGTTTTTTTGTCAGGGCAATTTACACTCTTTATGTTACAGGGCTTAACATGGTAGTACAAATAAAACAAATGTGAATAATGTATGTCTATATTTAGAAAAAAACCCCATTATTTTCTATTTTACACCAACCACAGCCCTAGCTAATCTGCCAGTCTCTCTAATCTCTGATTGGACCAACCAAATATAGCCTCCGCAGTTTACAGAATAGCAGAGAAGAAGAAGCCGCTAAGCATAGGAAGATCCAGTTGACGAGATGGCGGACAAACACAGAAAAAAGACGAAAACGTACCATTTTCACTCCGAATGGGAACATGAATTTTTGTTCACATTGGTTAAAGATAAACCTGTATGCCTCATCTGCCATCAGTCGGCTGCTCTGTCAAAGAGAGGTAACTTGGAGCGTCACCACGTAACAAACCACCATAAGTTCAGTGAGGACTACCCGCCCAAAAGCTCCCTGCGCGCTAGCAAGGTTGTCGAGCTTAAGACGGCACTGAAGGCCCAGCAGCAACTTTTCACCCAGCCGGTGGACAAATGTAAGGCTGCGACAGAGGCATCATTTCGCGTGAGTCATCTTTTGGCTCAACACAAGAAACCATTCACTGATGGAGAGCTGTTTAAGGAGGCAATGTCAGTCACTGCCGATATTTTATTCCGTGACTTTAAAAACAAAGATGAGATCAAGCACGCAATTGAGAGTGTGCCACTTGGTCCTGCAACGGTGGCAAGAAGAATCGAGTCTCTTTCAGAGGACGTATCCCAGCAAGTGATGTCGGATCTTTCGTTGTGCGAGTGCTTTTCGCTACAGTTCGATGAGTCGGTTGACATGACGGACACAGCACAACTGATGGTGTTTGCTCGGATGACCTTTAAGGATTTAACTTCAAAAGAAGCCTTCTTGACTCTTTTACCACTGAAGGAGAGGACCAGGGGAGAGGACATTTTCTCCGAGTTCAAACGGTATGTGTGCGACAAGAATATTCCCATTCATAAACTGGTTGCTATGACTACAGATGGGGC
>SSNP01000099.1:1897890-1933775 GCA_006937955.1 Pachypanchax playfairii
GTGGCTACGTGACCTGGGATTCCTCACAGACCTGACAGCCAAACTGAATGAGTTGAACACACAGTTACAGGGCAAAGACAGAGACATCATGCAGATGATGAGCGCTATCAGCTCATTTAAGGCTAAACTCGGTCTGTGGATTTCTCACCTGAGAAATGGAAAACTCACACACTTCCCAAACTTGGAGAGACTTTCAAAATATAAAAGAGAAGCCCACCCTGAACAATTCTGTGTTCATCTGGATAAAGCGAGGGCTGAATTCAACAGGCGTTTCCAAGAAGTGCATAACATGGAGGACATTGGGAGATTCATCAGCAACCCATTTATTCCCACAGACATTGAGGCAGTCGCTGCCAAGCTGCAAGAGGTGTTTTCCTTACAAAATGGTGTGGAGATGGAAATTATTGAAATGCAAAATGACATTGAATTGCAAGCAAGAGCTACTGACAGCCACTTTTGGGGTCTTGTAAACAGAGAAAAGTTTCCCCTTCTTTCCTCCTGTGCTGCAAAGATGAAATCTTATTTTGGCTCCACATATCTCTGTGAGGTAGCATTTTCACACATGAAAATAATAAAGTCAAAGCACAGGACACGTCTGACTGACAGACACCTTGCTGACTGTGTAAGACTAGGTGTCTCCAACTATGAGCCCAACTACAGTGCATTAACTGGGAAGCTGCAGGCACAACCATCACACTGACTGTGACTGTTATCACTTAGAAAGGCAGAGTGGCGGGATGATTTACCTTGTGCATTGATGTATGATTTTTGCCATGATTTGATGATTCAGTTTTAAATGTTGCAATACAAGCAACAATGACTTATATTTGAACCACTTTTTTGCTGTTGAAATGCATATCAGTTGTCAGATGTATGTTCAGAATGTTTTTGGCAATAAAATGATAAAGCATGATTCATAAATTGATATCTGTTTTTCTAAATTTTATAATCTAAAAGTTGTAAACTATATCTAAAATGAATGGTAGATCTTTGCATTTTGTCCAACATGAAAAGTGATCTTGGCTTGAAAAAGGTTGGTGACCACTGTTCTAACTGATGGTTAGAGAGTCTCTCTGAAAATAACTGTTTATTTCGTCTGTTCTCTGATGAGTCGAGTAAGATTATTTATATCTTCTTTTCCTTTTATGCTTCATGATTGTTTAGACGTCTAAAATGAATTGAAAACAGATTTAAGCTGTTAAGTCAGAGCTTTGTGTAATTTAGGTGTTTAACAACTTTCAGATGTAAAAAAGGTTTTCTATAATGCTGAAAAAGAAAGATCTCCAGCCTGTTTCAGTTAAAGCAGCAAAGCATCTATTTAAAATCTACAATAATCTTTTTTTATATTCAAACTTCCCCTTAAGCTGCATGTGGGAGTAATTTTAAGGCTGCTTGAATGCATTTAAGTGATCGTATATTCAGCCTGAAGCTGAACAGAAAGTCTGCTGAAGGGGCCGACCACAGATTACCTGAGAGTAACCATGTTGCCCAGTTCTGCGGGCAGACTGCGGAGCTTATTGGACGACAGGTTCAGGTAGACCAGGTTGGGCAGCTTGGCGATGTCTGGTGGGATGCGGGTCAGATTGTTGTCGTTGATGTGAAGCGCCGTCAGGTGGGTAAGGGTCCATAACGAGCTGCTCAGACTCCTCACCCGTCCTGCACCAGCAAAACATATTTTCAAAACACTTATTTCCTCCTTTTTATGATATTTCAAAACAGTTTACATAGTTTATTCCAAACAAAATATATAATTTGATTCTGTCATGATCTACTTCTGTCCACGACTCAGTAGCTATTTAAATCAATGTGACGCCCCCCCTCCCAAACCCTGCGGGATTATTTGGGATAACTAACCAGATATCTCGAGCTCAGCCCAGTGAGACTTCTTCCCACTGGATGCCTCCTCAGCTGACATGATGGTGTAACATCTGCGGGGATCTGGAGGATCATATTTTTCCTTTGGCATACCTGTTAATCTGAAAAACAAAGCAGGAGCAGGGATTATGGATGTAAATCCCAAAGCACGACACATTCATTTATTTCAAGCATAAAGAAAGAAACCAGAAATAATGATGATAACAAATCCAAATACAATGTAGATATTAAAGTATTTTCAACAGGTTAAGTACTGGATGAAAAGTACAAATATCAAAAGAAGGGTTTTCTCAGTAAATAAAATCCTTGTTCTTGAATATTAAAACAGCTGATCTGAGAACAAATTTATATAAATTTACTAAGTGCCATTTTCAAACTAGTTCCTGCAGAATTCCTCGTTAAACAATTTCTTAAACAATTAACTAGCTAGTAAATTATCGGGTTTGTTTTAACAGATTTTGTACGTTTGATAAAAACAACAATGATGGTTCATTTAAAACAACTTAATCAGAACATCATGAAAACTGATATAAACCTCCTAAAACATCTTTATGCAACCAACAACTTCTATAATCATTAACCAAATGATGAAAAAGTAGAAAGCAAACAAACAAACAAAACCAACAGAACCAACGTATCAGGTCACAATTACACAGATTAACACAGAGTTCATCGGTCTCACAAGCAGCAGCTACACATCAGATTACAGCAGCAGTAAATTTAGTAATGTCTTTTAAAACAGATCGAATTATGTGACAGATTGAAAAAATTATTTAAACTCGAGATCTTAAGTAGACTGATGAAATGATGAACAGAGACAAACTTCAGTAATCCTAAAAAAAACTATCACAAGTTAACATAAACTACTACATAATTAAACCTCAGTAATTATTTAGTGTATAAATAATACAAAAGTCTTATTTTTGTTAGAAATTTGGGATTCCAATTTTGTGATTAGAAGAAATAAACATAATAACTGAGAATTGTATTTCAAGGGGTGTTATTAATATAGTAACTTCTTTGGTTTATCACAAACCAATTTATTTTTAATTAAACATCAGTAAATATCCTGATTTTGTTTAATGTAATTTGCAGCAAGTTTGGATTGACATGATGTACATCACCTTAGCTGGAATATTTTTCTTTTTTACATTTAATCTGATTTAAAGGAAGTAATCATGTTCTAAGACCTGCCAGTTTGGAAAACACATTTCTCAGCTCGCCAGGAAAACATACATGATGCTACATGCAAACAGTTACCCCCAGTGTCACCTGGAGATAATCAGCATGATAGAACATATTCAAAAACAAGGTTGCAAGAGGTCACACACTTTTATCTGTACTAGAATTTAAGATGTCATATTAAACCAAACTGAATTACTGTGTAAATAAACTCTTATTCTGAAATTCAATTATTCAGAACATCAAGTCAAATGTATAATAGTGCATGTCCCACCTGTTTTAAGATGTTTAGAGGATTTTCAGAAACACTACACTCAGCAAATAAACACACACACAGCTCTGAAAGTGCATGTAACAAACGTATAACAGTGAAGAGTTCCGTGCATCAGTAGAGAACATTACAACAGGAGAACAAGATGATTTAACGGCCGGTGAACAAGTTTGGAAAAATTACATAACATGTTTACACTCTTCGAGGTCACAAGTAAGAAGCGAGAGCGGCTGCAGGCAGTTATATGGCCTGCTGGCATCGACTCAGATCACAAACACGATCATTTCACAGCTTTTCACCGATTCACACGCCAGCGGTTGCAATTTGTTGCGTTTAAAGACGAAAAGTTTTTTTGGTATTTTTTGTTTGTGTAATGTGTAAGCGTGTGGGGGTTTTAAATGGAAACTATGCAGCAATGACAACTGCACAAACAGCTGAGCGAAGAGTGTCCAAACATAGCTGTAATGTCAAAAGTGATGAGACAGACCCGTTTGGGGAGAAGTTCGACCCAGCAGCTGTCACACCTGACCCCAAGGTAAACACGCCGTCTGAAAATCCGTTTGTCGGCAGGTACTATCGATACATTTAAAGCTTAGCGGTACCGCAGTCACGGTAACCGTACAGCGCTTCCGAAGCACGGGGCTGGATTAGTTTTGCTCGCGGCGACTGGGCTCACGCTCCCCGGGCTCACAGGGCTACTGCGGGGGAAACGACGAGGCATGAACCGGGACGGAATTAACGGTGTGATTTTACATGTAACTTCCTTTTCAACACGAGTTCTACATGAATACAAATTCAACTTGTTTTTACCTTCATTCGGGGGCGGTAGAAGACGGTTTATTGAGGGAATTGGCAGAGACATGCAGACGCGGGTTTTGAACCCGTTTAGACCCTGAACGTCTCGGAAACACAAGGAAGAATGACAAACGCGACTTCCGCTCGTCACCGTCACTTTAGAGCGCGCATCGCAGCGTTTTATTACTTTTTGCAAAACGAAATAAAAACTGCTGCTTTTGTGATTTTTACTTAGAAAGTGGTATTTAACTTTAAAGGGTAGAAGTTTAAAACCCAAATATGAACGAACGTTTTTAAACCTGGATTAGGATTTTGTTTTTAAAACTCTGACGGCCTTGAATATATGACATACAGTTATTATAAATTATGTTTAACAATTATGTGAATGATAATATAATACAGGGATGCCATCTCAATACTTTTTAGATATTCATACTAGTCAAATTGTAATCAATATAAATTAAACATATGTACCAAATTTAGGCTTCTAAATAATTAATTTGTTATACGTTATTTTCGAAAAAAACATTTCTTATGATTCGGAGAAAATAAGTTAAAATACAAGTTGTCTTGGCCAGTCTCTTTGCATGCGGAACGTTTGAACGGACTGCTATTTTCACACGGACCAGCAGCAACCGATATGGCAACCTGCACGCGCACTGTGTGGAAAGGTCAGTTATTTTTATTAAAGGTGTTAGTGTTTGTAATTCAGGACATGTTTTAGTTAAAATGTGGCAGTGCTTTGACATTTCATGTTTGTTTTGAACAGAAGTGTTTTTACTATTCTTTTTATCCGTTTTCGTTTATTATGTTCAGATTCAAAACACGGAGAGAATAGACTGAAAAAAGACGTTTCAAACCCTGGAACATCATCAGCGTTTGAAGATAAATAAAAATACCACTAGCACTTAAATCTAATTCTGTCGGCGTCCTTAAAAGGCAATCTAAATACCCCAAAACAGGGAAACGGTTGACACTTTTCAGGTTCAGGAGAGAAACCCGGACATCCTTCACCCCAGTGACAGTCTCCAGCTTTTCCTTTGGGATCCTGAGACATTCCCAGGTCAGACGTTCCCTCGAGTGAGTTCTGGATCTGTCCAGGGGTCTTCTTCCAGTGGGATGGGCCTGGTAAACCTCCATGCGGAGGTGTCCAGGAAGCATCCTAACCAGATGTCCGAACCACCTCAGCTGACTCCTTTTGATGAAGAGGAGAAGTGGTTCTACTTCAAGCTCCTCCCCTGATCTCTAGGCAGAAGAAGCTCATTTCAGCTGGTTGTATCCAGCTTCTTGTTCTTTTGGTCAGGATCCAGATCTCACAACCAGGTGGAAATCAGAATGTAGACAGACCAGTAAATCCAGAGCTTTACCTTTCAGCTCAGCTCTTTCTTCACTTCAACAGACTGAAGCAGCTCCCTCATCACTGAGGATGAAGCCCCAATACATCTGTCCATCTCTCGCTCCATCCTGCTGTCACTCATGAACAAGTCGATCAGATACTTAAACTCATTACATAAAACAACACTGCCGCTAACTTAAAGGAACATTCTACTTTTTTCCCAGTTGAGAACCAGGATCTCAGACTTTGAGGATCTGACACTGATCCTGGCCGCTTCACACTCAGCTGCGAACTGTCCCAGTGCACGCTGAAGGTCATGGTTCAAAGACGCCAACAGAACCAAATCATCCACAAACACAGCATCTTATCTTATCTTATCTTATCTTATCTTATCTTATCTTATCTTATCTTATCTTATCTTATCTTATCTTATCTTATCTTATCTTATCTTATCGAGTTGTGGTGACTCCACATTGAAGGGTAAAGATAAACAGACCTTTATTAAAAGTCTGTTTGGATATATTTTGATGTGATGTCCCACAGATCAAGTATTTCACAGAAAGATGGAAGTAATCAGCAGTGATTTTTTTATGTGAAATGAACATGGAGTTTTTTTGTTTTTCATTTAGTTTTCACAGGATGTCAGAGACAGCTGCTGAGTTCCAGCAGTCTGGTTTACTTTACTCCATCCCAAATCGGGCCAAAGATTCTTCCCATCAGATCTTTTGCAGCAGTCAAGTAAGTTAACTTTGACATTTTTTTCCGATTTTACACAGTAACCCAACCTCCGATGTCCCTCTAGGGATAAAAAGGTTTAATCATTAATTTCTCTAATAAATATCTCCTGTTGATCATCAGAGCACAGAAGAAAGATAAAAAAGATGAAACAAAAAAGGAGGTGACGAAGGAGACGCGAGTCATTGATGACAAAGACAGAGTCAAACCTTTTGGTAAGACAGCCTGGGTACCCGTGGATGACGTGTACATAAAGAGGTTTTATCCCAGGACGATCCACAGTGCAGCTGATGGCATCGACTTGCTGAAAAAATTCCAGGAGTTAGACTTCACCCCACATGATCAACCCGTTTTTGTTGACCTGAAGCTGGACATGAAACTGGAGAAAAAGGTAACGACTAAATACTTCAGCTGTTTTCTTTGCTTCCTTTAGGTGAGCTGTGCTCGAATTACTGTCTGTTGTTTATGTTTCCTGTATTTATTGTTAATTCCCATTAAATAAGAATCAGAATGACCAAAATCTTTGAAACATCTGGAACATACTCCATTTTCACCTGACTGCAAGATTTGAAACAGATGTTTGTAACAGCTGCTTAAACTAAAACGAAATATTTCTTTATTAAGGAAAGGAAGTAACAATCGATATTCATATACACTCATATAAACTGTATCAAATGTCCTTTTTTCTTTAACCTCACAATGTTTTCCAACCAAGTTTTTTTTAAACAATGACGTAAGGATGACGGGAGGAAACATTATGTATTTAAAGCTTCAAACTTTGTGTTATTGTTTTGAACTTTGCACATTTTGTCTGCTCTCATGTTCTCAGATTTACAAGTGAGAATTATCCTTCATGTAGATTAAAAATAAAAAGTCTCTCATAAATAAAATGTGGGTTTATTATAAACATATTGTGTTAATTACACTTTGTTTCATGAGTTTGATATTTAAAGTTAAAGTGGTCATTCTTAATTTTCTTTGTTTCCAGTTTTACACACAAATGTCAAAATAAATTAATCATCCATTTTCCTTGATTTACCCCAAAATATACAAATCTGTAAATATTACTTTTTTTTACCCTCCTGCTATACGAGCTGCATTTGGAACAAAGTTTGGTCTTATATGAACTTGTGCACATATAATTTATACCAAAGAATGTTGTTAGTCCTCAAAACATGTTATTCACAGAAAAAAATCAACCAGATTTCCTTCATCTCATCCAGCTGGTTCACCTGATCAGACGAGAACAACCTGATGACCTCTGATCTGTAGTAAGACTTCGTTAAGATCTACTTCCTGTTTGGGATTTTACTCGTGTCACACATTCTTATCACGCATCAGTCTTTGGGACTCAGTCAGTTCCGGTTAGTCAGCTGAAAATGTTGTGACACAGAGGAATAAAACTCTCGCTGGTTTATTTCCACTTCACAGAACCGCAGCAAGTCCACAGAGACCAGCTCGAACCCCCCCCCCCATCTGTTCCTACAGAAATAATGTTCCCATACATAATAAATCATCAGCACTACAGAGAGACTTAAAAGCTGCTGGCAGATAATACATAATTATCCACCCTTGCTGTTTGATTGACACCTCATTTTTACTTCGTTTTCCTCCAGATCTTTTATCTTGCAGCGTGCTGACTGTTCATAACAACAACAACAAACAAATCTTTTTTTTTGTCTCCTCAGAAAAAAGTCGACTCCTTCGTCAGCACTGTGCTCTTGCCGCACCCCTTCAGGACAAATATGAACAAAGTTTTAGTTTTCACTGAGGTAAATTCAGCCTGAGTGTCCACTGATGATGACTAGATTTAAGTTTTAGTGTAAGCATGATGTAAATGTGCAGAATAAGCACCTTTTACCAATTATACAGTCTACCTTTATCATGAGTAGAATTTAATGTATGTTCATGCCACGCAACACAGATTGTGGGATATTTTGGATAAACTTAAATAAATCATTTTGGTGAAAAATCAGATACAAAACTCCTTCCTGTTTTCTTTACAGGATCCTAATCAAGCCAAAGATGCTGAACAGAATGGAGCAGCGATCGTTGGAGGATTAGAGCTCATTCAGCCGGTCAGTTCTTGAAACAAATTGTTTAATTTGAAGCACAATCAAAAAAATAAATGAAATAAATAAATAAAACATGTTTAGGTAGATTAACAGGTAGATTAAAGGTAAATTATCTATTAGATGGAATAAACATTTATTATTCCAGCCTGACAAATAGAAGATTTCAACATTCAGCTTAAAGATAGATTTTACTTTAATTAACAGGATTCAATACTAATGAAAAAAATACTACTAATAAAACATTTTTTAAAGTTTTTAGTCAGGAAAATATTTTAATGGAATTTATAATTAAAATATATACTGCAGCCAGCCACTAGAGGGCGCTCGTTTGTGTTCATAAGTATAGTTATTATATAGATCCGTGTTTGAAACCTGCAGATCTTTAAACATCCATCGTTTTGTTCATTATTTAAAGTTTATTCTGTCTGTTATTCTTCAAACTGACTGCTGGAGTCTTTCTGTGAAAAAGAATCAAATCTGACTTCCTTCAATTTCAGATCTTGGATGATGAGATTTCAGCTGACTTTTATGTAGCAGTTCCTGATATTCTGCCAAAGCTTTTGCCACTGAAAAACAAACTGAGGAAGAAGTTTCCAAAAAGCAAAAAAGGTAAGATGAGGCTCACAGCAGTTTGCCCAGTTGAACCTCAAATTTATTTTTAGGGGTTCAGGATGTGATTAAAAACCAAACACAGTTTAAATAATTCTTTGATAATAAATGTCATGTCCATATTTTATAGTAAATATTTCTCAGGGATGTTTTTTCTCATTAAACAGCTGAAAGTTTAATTGCAGTTATTAGAATAACTGACAGTCATTATGAGTTTCATGACTCTGTTTCCACTCAGGTACCGTCAGCAAAAACATTCCCAAGATGTTGGAGTTGTTTAAAACGGGCCATGAGTTCATGGTGGAGAATGAATGTTTTGTACGGACGCAGATAGCTACGGTACGTCACAACAAACCCTCATGTTACTGTCACTGATGGTAACTAAGGTCGTGTTTCTAGGGGCGGGAAAAAGTTGAACATTTCTGAGTCTAAAACCGATGATGTGTCAGTGTTGTGTGATGTTTTCTTCTCCTTGTAGCTCGACATGCCCAGTGAACACATCTTTGCCAACCTGAAGACCATCCTGATGGAAGTTTGTTCCCACCGACCGGCTGATATGGGTACGTTCACCAAAACCTGCAACATCTGAGTCACTAGTTACTCACACAAACACTGAATCTCTTCCATCAGCTGTAACTGACGTGTAAACTGTGCTGACAGAAAACACAGACTTTATCAAATGTTTTTTATCTGCTAGGCCGATTAGTTAAAGTAAAACTTTCTCATGCAGATGTTTCCTCCAGCGGTTCAGTTTCCAGCTCTGCTGGTTCAGACATGGACTGAAAGGTTCAGCACCGGTTCAGCTGTTTGTAAAACTTTACCTCAAGTCAATTTAGATTTTAGATTTTTTTATGAAGAAAAACTGAGCTGCTTTTTACATCTGTTAACTAAAGACAGAGAAACTTCACGTTTAAGGTTTAATGAAGGTGACGTTCAAATCTCAGTATTCCTCTTTTGAATTTTAGCTCATGTATTTTTAGGTAAATATACTTTGAAATTGATTTGAAGTCCCTTTATGTTAGTAGAAAACAGAACTGAGCTTGACAGACGGGTCTCCAGTCCATCGCAGTGCCACATATAGATGGACAACCACTCACACACACTCACCTGGGGTCAGTTTAGAGTCACCTGTTAACCTCATGCAGGTTTTTGGTCTGTGGGAGGAAGCTGGAGTCCCTCTCATGCACGAGGAGAGCAGGAAAACTCCATGCAGGTCCAGCCCGGTTTCAAACCCAGAACCTTCTCACTGGCCACAGTGCTACCAGCTGCTCCACCGTGCAGTTTTTCATGTTTTGGGTCTTCTCTAAAATAAATCTAACAACAGTGATGGTGATGAAGATGAACTCAGTGATTCGTTTACTCTTTGGTCTCTTCCTACAGGAAGTGGTTTTAACTTTACTGTTTCTTTGTGTGATTTCCCCACATTGCCTTTATAATAAGATTCAGAATCTAATTATCGTCTAATGGTTCCTAATTAAGATGAAAGACTCAAGTGATTGAAAAGTTAATTGGTTTTGTGTTTATTAAATAAATGAAGTAAAGTGCAGATTTTTTTTTTTTTTTAAACACTGACCCTGTTTGACAAAAAGCCTCTTTACTTGAATCCTTTTTTTCATGGACAGTTTAACTTTTAAATGTTTGACAGAAAACATTTAAAACATTTAATCGTTTTTTATTGTTTTATTTTCACAGACATTTAAAACTTGCTCTTACTGTCTGTTTTAACATACGCAGCCAGATTCATCTTTACATCATACAAACATTATGACCATGTAGCAGGTATTTATTGTGATGATAATAAAGTTGATTCTCTCTCAGCTTCTGTTCTGTAACAGAACATAGAACTGATTTATTAATAACTCAGATGGATTAAAATTATTCCCAGTTTACCAGTGTTAACTCTCCCGTTTGGGACTTTAACCTATAAGAACTCGTTTCTTGACTCGTTGTGAACAAGTTTTCTTATAAAAATGAACTCCTACTTTAATTTCTAAAAACTTTCTGGTTGTAGGTCATTAAATGTTTTGAGAGCGACTCGGCAGCAGGTCTGACTGCACACGCAGCAGATGCTCACTGTGAAGCTGAGTGTGTGCAGTTTCAGCCTGATGATCCCTGTGAGACTCTTCATCCTGCGAGTCTTCACGCTCTGCTGCCTAAAACATCCTCCGCTGTGTCAAACAGCTCGTTGCAGCTCTGCAATTTTCATCACTGGAAAGCGTTTGGTGATGAAGGAGCAGCATCGGGTCGAGCCACCTGGGCTTTTCAGAACTCTTCGGTCTCGTCAGCAGAGACCGGTCTTTGAGTTTGGACCAGGAAACATTACACAGCAAGAAGCACATGGAGACTGCAGAATTTAATTACCACCAGAGCCTGAAGTCTAGCATATGAGAATGTGAATATCTGGAACACTTAATGTGTTTTTACTTCTTTATTTACTTTAATGTCTTTTAAAAGTCATTCAGACTCAAGCTAATAGCTGCAGTGTGGGCAGGAACAAGAGGACGCTTCACAGATTAATGCTTAAAGCAGAGACAAGCGTGGAAGTGCAACGTGTGGGTGAATGGAAGACAAAACTCCCCGAGGATTATGGGAATTTTTTAAAGACAAAAGGCACAACACACAAAATGCTGATGAACAAAGAACAGACAGCAGGAGACAAAAACATAATGCTGAGAGGATGATTCAGGAGTTGAAAGCTAATTTATGGTAGAAATGAAGAACTGCGGGGGAATTTTTATGTCTTCAAATCAGAGATGAAGAACATGCAGGCGTCTGCATCGTGTTCTGGTTTTAATATTTTTTAAACAACTTTAAAATCTAGAAAGATTCTCACTTTTTATCTTATACAAAACCTTTATATTTTTACCCAGTTCTGTAATTACAATGAGAAAGAAAGATGGAAATCTTAATATAAAATTCTTGTTTGATTCTGTGTATGTAAAGAAATGTTTATCCTTCACGACATGAACATGGTTCAGATTCATCACACTCACATTTATTGTGGAAATATTTACCAGCATCTCCATGAGGAGAGTAAAGTCGTGAATTTTTGATGATGCAGAACTCAGTGGCCGAGCTCAAACTGAAAAAAAAAACAAAACAAAAACAGACCAGAGCTTTTAAACTTTCTGCTGTTTCCATTTTTAACCTCCTTCTGAAGAACCGAGCTGGAAACGGTCAAACATGCTGAAAATAAACAGCATCTTCACTGCTTGTAAAATATCCATCAGACTCCAACTTTAATGAAAACATCCGTATCTGAGACTCAACATTAAAGGAAAGACTCCTTAAAAGAACCGGAGCTGTGGCGGCAAGTGTCCAGGTCTTCTGAGTTATTTAATTCATAACGTTAATGAGGTTCCGTTAGTTTAGAACTTTACGGTATTATAGAAGGAACCCGACACCGACCCGCTTTCTGACACAGAATAGAGAGAAAAAACCAAAAACAAAACGTTTAATTTAAAAGGGAAGAAGTTTCATCTTGAAGATTGAGACAGTTTGTGACTTCTGAACCCGATCTGGGAGTTATTTCCACCAGAACTCGACCTGCGGTTCTGTTTTTAGTAACTTTACAGTTTGTGTCACATGGAAGGAGACGTGTGGTGTTCTCTCTGCGGGGGGCTGAATACAGAACAAAACAGGCAGAGTATTTTAAAACTTCATGGCAGCCAAAGAGCTCCTGGTTTGTGAATGCAGAAGAGATGAATGTGACCCCCCAGTGAGAAGAACCGGTCCTGAAGCTTCCTGTTCTGCAGTTTCAGACACATAACCCGGGGCAACACTGTGTGACGTGGGTGGATTTCAGACCCCCCGGGGGGTGGGGGTACACAATGTAGCAACATAATCATCATTCAGCTGCACAAACTAAATTTGAGTTCTTTAAAAAGAGACATGAGCTGATTAAAACAAGCGTTGCTACTCAGAAGCTATTAGCTCGGCTCCTTTATAGTTTCTCTCTGATTCTCCAAACTGAGATCTCGCCGTTTAAAAAGACGTGGTAATAAAAACAATGTGAAGGATCAGTAGAACAACACCATCAGCTGTGAGTCCAGACTGTTTCTCTTCAGGAGTCTCAAAGTGTTGAGCCTTTTCACTACAGACTTGGTGTTGACTGACTCTGTACGGTTGTTGCAGATCTGGATTCTTAAACGTTTTAGATCTTTGACTTTCTCAAAGTAATAAAGAACTGCCCATCTCTTTATAGATGTACTGGTTCTGGTTCTGTTGTGGTTCCCTGAGGTCTTAGTGATGTAAAATAAAAGTTTGATCTTGACCCTTCTTCTTCCCCTCATCAGGACCATTCATCGAGCGAGCGATCCTCTCCAGTCAAACCAGTGAAGCTGTTTGGTTCAACAGTCAAGACGTTTTACCAAAAGCAGCCGAGACGGAAGAAGAATGAAATGTTTCTCACAGTGTAAATAATAATAAAGTTTTGTTCTGTTACTTCTCCTGAGGATCTGATCTTTTACTGAAAGAACCAGAGGTGGAACAAAACAGTGAATCTGTTAAATGTTCACCCACACAAAGTTCATTAAATGATTTTATTCTTATTTTAGTTAGAGTCAGTTTAGTATCAGTGTTATTGAGTTTATTACATGTATTTATTTTTATTGTTTAATTAATCCCACATTAATTAAGTCCTGAACATGTTTTTTATTTTAGTTTGCAAACTTCTCCAAACTTAAATCTTATTCTTTTATCATTATATAAATAATATCTACAAACTTTTCAACTTGTGTTTTCTAACACATCAACTCTTAGTACTTTTTCAAATATTTTCCTTCTATAAAACAATAAAATATTACAAGGTGAAATGCTAAATATGCATATTTTGAACGATTTAGTTAAAATAATTCTGCATTTGTTTAAATTCTGGTTCCTAATTGGTTCTGTTAAATAACGGGCCTACTTCTGGATGTAATGCAGGTAGGTGAACACTAGGGGGCGGTGTTTACACAACCTGTACTGCTTCTAACTCCTGCAGAGGAGAACTGACATGTTCCTCCTACAACCTGTTGCCTCTTAAATTATAAAAACCTCAACTGATGAAGAATTTACACTGTGATATTTTGTTTAAAGTTGAATAAAAGATGCATCAATGAATAATCTCTCGTTCTGGTAAGTTAGGTTTGCTACTTTTATAGTTGAAATTATTTTATCATGTTGCAGCAGTTGTTATCTGACCCACCACCATTACCATTAAACTGATACCTTTATCTAAAAAAACAAATTTATGTTGATGCATTTCACCTGTTCTGCCCTGAGGTTTTCTCCAGGATGTAAATGTCTCTCCTTCATTTACCTTTCAGAATCAATAACCAGGTCTCTGGAGTGAAACTTCAGTGTTCAGTCTTTATCTGCTACCAGTTTGAGCAGATTACAGCAGACTGAGCACCATCTGAATCCTCCTGAGGTGTCAGGTGAAGCTGCACGCTGCTCGACTTTGTAAAAGTGAAACAAAACCTTCACATCCCAGAGCCGCTGCAGAGTCGTGCATGTGTTGAATTAACACAACCGTTTACACCATCCATCCTCTGCGTGGCTCAGGTTAACATTTACTGTGAGATCAAGATACGCTGGAAATTTTATGAGTCCCTGGAGGGAAATCAGGTCACTGCAGCAGCTAATTATTACAGGATTTGGACGCCACTGATGAAAGTGCCTTTAATGAGTTTCTCGTTGACGAACAGGCATTTGAAAATTTGATCTTTTTAGAAGTTTGTTGACTTTGAATTTGTTTAGAATATGTTTATGTTAAATTTACCCATTTTAGAAGATGCATTTAGACTAAATTAAATGAGAAGGATCCATAATTTATAGATTATCTTTTTGTATTTTTAATATTATAAGATGAGACTTTTAAAGTAAATGAAAGTCTTAAAACTACCTTCAGCTCATTCTTTTCTTGATGTCTGAGAAACACTCGATCGAACCCACAAACTTCCTCTCAGTCAATACGGTCTTCAGTCACACTCATTAAACCAGAGCAGAGGAAAGATTTTTCAGTCTTTGTATCATTCTGTCATTTTAAAATGTGTATTTATTTATTTGTGATATAATTTGTTGACGTTGTTATAATCAGGGATTATTCACACAAAGTCTGACCTTCATGTTTGAATAAAGGGAGTAAAATCTCAGTGGATCCTTCACAGAACAGCAAATGTTCTCTGCTCACACTTTAGAGGTCAGAGTTCACCTGATTTTTTACCTTCCACTGTAACACAGTCACTGTTATAAAGAGTCACATGGTTTCAGACAGCAGCAGCATTAGCAGCAGGAAAAAAGCTCGTTAAAAGGTAAAACTGACTCTGATCCCTGTTTTTGGCAGAGGACAAAAGGGCTGAGTGGAGATCAAGTTACTGCCATGTGACACTGAGGAATCTCAGTCCTGCACTTTGTCTGATTAAACATCACGACAAACTACAGAACTGAAGGTTCTGAAATAAGAAAGTACATTGAAACTATAAAAAGGTCACAGACGCTGCTGCAGAGACAGAAGTGCAGAGATGTATTTTCTATGTATTCTGACTCTTAATTCTTCTCCTTTCAGCTTCTCCCTTCAGGTGTCTCCACAGCAAGTCCTCCGTCTCCATCTGTCCTCTGCATCTTCTTCTCTCACACCAACCAACCTCATGTCCTCCTTCACTACATTCATATGTCTCCTCTTTCTCCTCTGTACATGTCCAAACCATTTCAGTCTGGTCTCTCCCCAAAACAACATGCGTCATCCATCTGATGGACTCCTGATCCTGTCCACCCTTGTCCATCTGATGGACTCATTCCTGATCCTGTCCATCCTCGTCCATCTGAAGGACTCATTCCTGATCCTGTCCACCCTTGTCCCTCCTAAAGAACCTCAACATGTTCATTTCTGCTACCTTGAGCTGTGTCTTCTGTCCCCTTCCTCAGTGGTACCGTCCTCAAACCAGACAACATGGCTGATTCAGGAAACTGGATGGAGGACGATGAACACATTAGGACTTTATTTCATGAGGAATTATTTTTGAAGCTACAGATTATTTATGTAAAGAAAATGCAGCAGGTCAGGTTTGAATAAAAACAACAACGATATGATAAGAAAAAGAAGAGCGGTTTGAAGTTATCAGAAAACTTCTCAACTCTTCGTTTCTTCTAGCTAACTTCTACATAAAAATTTCCATGAGGCCCAAAATGTTTCCTATAAGCCCCTCCCACTTTCATAATGTAGCTATTTAAACTAGGGCCACTATCCTGCAGCATGTTTTCAACTTCAACACACCTGATGGATATTATTTAATTAGCCCTTCATCATTAACAAGTTCTGCAGAGGCCTGTTAACAACCTGCTCATTGAGACCAGGTATGTTGAAGCAGAGGGACATCTAAAACTTGCAGTTTCCCTCCAGGACTGGCGTTCGATACAGGTGCTCGAGGACACCAAAGGTCACTGAAGTTCCGTCCAAAGTCCCAGAAAGTCTCGAAGGATATCTTTTGGTCCCTGGAGGACTCCGAACCCTGCGCCCTAATTTCGATGATTATGTAAAAACGTTCAGGAGCCAATTTGGAATTCACACCTGGAGCTCGTTCGGTGAGGATTAACAGCTTTTCTGTGATGTAAAGACAGTGGACAGGTGAGCTACAAGGTAAACTCTGAAACATGAAGGAGACTGCGGAGGCACGCGCTACATGACTATCACTGCGACTCTGTTGTCATTCAATTATATTTATGTAGAATAAAATGAGAACAAACTGTCGCGAGGACACTGGAGGGAATTGGAGGTGTTTTATTATTATTTTGGTAAATCTCAGCTTTTCCAGCAGTAAATTGGATTAAATGTTGTTTCCCTCAGATGATCTTACACCAAAATACCGTTCCAGAGCCACTAATTCCCTCCCTCACACATTAATCCCAGGAGTGGAGCCCCCATCATGTGAGATTATGATATCTGCGAGGTGGGAGGTGGATGGGGGGCAGCAGAGGACAGAGGTGGGACGTCCTCCAGGAGAGAAGGAGGGAGTGGAGGGCAAAAAGTAGCTCCAGACACCGCGCAGAAAGTCCCACCGCCTCTCGCTGTCATGCGTCTCGGTGTTTGAAAGCGTCCCAGCTGCTGCTGGGGAGGGGAGACACCAGCTTCAGTCTTTTTTTAAGTCACAGTATTGAATGTGGTCGACAGAGCAGTGAGCAAGAAGAGAGAAAGGAGGTGGAAATACTTCCCCAGGTTTCGGATCGCGCTGCATTCCAGCCGCGGAGCGCTGCGCTAAGGAGTCGGACCCGGCGCGCTCCGTTTCTCCGCTCCCTCTCCACGCTCCTGTTTTGAAACAAATCCCAGACTGTATTTGTTTTCAGGTCACTGATGATGCACTGAGAGGATCGCTTTAGTTTGAACTAGAGACACTAGCACTGATTGCAGTTTCTCCTGGATTTAATGACCGCTGTAGTTGCGACCATGAGTGGATGGTGGATGTTTGTTGGCGCTCTGGCTGGGATCCTCGCCGTCCCCAGGGGGACACACGGTTGGTATTTTGCTATCTTTTTTTAACCTAACCAGTCGTCCAGTTTGTAATGTAGGTCAGGGTTTGTCGGGGAGCGCCACTAACCGCAGAGACCCAGTTACAGGTTTTTAGTGGGTTTTCGGAGCCGGATGGATCTCTCCACACTGCGCATGATAGGACTTTGGCAAGGAAGGGAAAGTTGTGACTAGAATGATAACTTCACCTTTTCTGTTCAGAACAAGTGTCACTGAACAGTCATTTATTCACTGCAGTGCAGCCAGTCAGAAGTTGAGTTTCTGTAAGACTGACTGAACGAGACATGAAGCAGAAACTAAAGAGTCAGAATTGTTCTGACATTAACTTCAACTTGATAAGTGAAAATAAATCCAGATACCAGTCGGGGGGGGGGAAGAAAAACCAACTGACTTAATTTCCGTTCTGCCTAATTTACGCACTGAAATACAGTTGAGACACGAATCCTGAGTGTGTATCAAAAACACACTTTTAATGAGAAGTCTTCACATCTCTTGATCTGCAAATCTGCAAAACTTCAAAGTCAGTTTGAGAATTCAAAGCTGGTCCTGGCTGAATTAAATCCAACCTCCCATCACACTACTGGGGCTGCCATAACGAGCTAAATAATCTCCCATCTGATTCAGACTATAATCTGCATCTTTGTTGGTTTAGATTCAAACATTCGTCAGACTGTAAAGGAATCTGAACAAAAATTAAAACGCCATGTGTCTTGTTGAGTTAACCTGGTGTGCATTTTTAAAAATCTCTTTAAATATCAAAACACTTTGAAAGTGATCCCTTGTTGCAGCTGAAATATTCATTACGCAGCATCAAATCAAACAAGGTATGCCCTTGTACAGCTACAGTATTCCCCTTGGTGGACTTACAATGCCTCAGACTGTTATGAGCAGAATCTTAATGAATCACAAATCAACATGTTTTCATGATGGCGGTGTGGTCAGTGGCCTCGTCAGTACCAGCAAATGCTGCTTTCCACATCATCCGATCTGTGTGAATTATCAAAGTGAAGGATGTTTGATGACAGTCACACCTGCTTCTGTTATAGGTGTCAAACACACCTGGTTTTGGGCTCAAAGCCAATTAACGAAGTGCTTTAGTTGACACCACTGGCAGAGAAGCCATGGCTTGAGGATACTACCACGGAAAACGCTTCACTGGACCTCACCTGACCTGACTGGGTGAGGAGCCACTGAAGCAGTACGAGAGGTCATATAAGTGGTGTAAATATGGTTTCAATACAGTCCTTTTAGATTGTTTCCAAGTTCCATCAGTCTGTAAACTTTATCACACGATAGAACAACACTTTAGATTTATTATATAAAACATCTGTAACTCTCTTACCCACCTTGGAGTCTCCATTCACCTGCTTACATACAGACCTGCTAAAACGCTTTTGACCTCCACTAAAGACCCGAGTGTGTCCAGAAGGAGGCGTGTTCAAACCCCCTCAGAGGTGTGTGCTCAGCCCCCTGAACTTCATGCTGAACTTCATCCTTCATGACAACTAAAGAGATGGTTGTTTATCTGCTGAGAAGAACTTACTGCAGCATGTCACAAGAACAGCTGCAGAGGTCAGAGGAGGTTCCCTCCCTTCCATCCTGGACCTCTTAACTACATGCTGAATACGTACAGCATCGACGACCCCGCCCACCCCTTCCCATGGCCTGTTTGACATCAGGCCAGAGGCTTTGCTTCATCAGACTACATGCCACAGCAGGATGTCTCCTTGGTTCTTTCAACTGCAAATGGCGTGTAAAGCAGAATGACAATAAATATGATTTACCTGGACTTTGACTTGACTGAAGCACATCTGGGCAGCTGTTACTGAACAGAGCTTCTCTTATCAAACAGTCTACAGCTAGGTCACGTTCAAAGAAAAACCCGGGCTGAAACTTCCCTGCACACATGCAGCAGCAGAAATTGACTCCCTACATCATTAGCTACCTCTCCATCTTGGTATGAATCCAAACTGCTTGGTAGCTCCTGCTTCAATAAAATTCAAACTTTCATAAAGTGAGATACTCCTTAACCTTTTTTCATCTGAAGAGAGCTCATTGGTACTGCCAGGCAGAGCAACATGGTTATAAATGTTGGACGTTATCGACGGTCAGTGCTGCAGGTGGATTTGAAAGAAGAACCTGATTTAATGGACAAAAGTTTGAAGTCAAGATGAGATTTGTGTTTTTTAACTCGGATTCCTTTGTAGTCTGCAGAATCATTGTCCGTAGCCAGAGTTCCACTCACCTCTGATTATCCCTGGAAGTATTACTGTAGAGGATTCTGTATGAAGTGGACATTGTGAAAGTGGCTTTGAAGTTTGGTTTTATTTAAATCCCACAATGCATTGATTAAACCCCCAAATTAAAGTGTCAATTTAACTTTGTTCTATAAAACCTATATTACACCATAAAGATCTGCTACATTTAAACAGCTGAAATATGGAAACAAGGAAAAATAGTTTTAATACAAACACCAGGAATCCAAAACAAAAGAGGAGCAATACTTTTAATAAAAAATAAAAACTGTGTGGGAGAGAATTTGTGTTAAAAATTAAATGAGTCTCAAAAATATTGAGTAAATGTTACATTTTGTTCTGACAGATGGAGAGTTAAAATCTTGAAACACTTTGGGAGTGATGATTAAACACACAAAAGCCTTTTAAAAAAAACCTGAAATATGTGTTGCCTTCACTGACCAAATCCCAGTGACAAGTAAAGTGTTTGAAATGTTCAACTTCAGTTTATTAAATTGTGTGTTTCTGTAGGCTTCTATCAAATGACGGACCTTTTGGCAAAAGCTTTTAAAAAAATTTTTTTTTTTTCTCTCCAAAGGGAATATTTAATTCTCTTTGGGTTAAACAGGGTAACAATTTTGTGCTTTCTGTGCCAAAAATGACCCTTTTTCATCATTTAATTAGATGCAAAAGTTTAATCAAAAAGCTAAAACCCAAAATGTCTTCAAGCACTTTGGCAGCCAGTAAAGTTTGCCAGAAATTCCTTTGTGCATTGAAAGATATGAACACAATCTATCATTATAAAATGTCAAACTAAATTATATTAAATTTGTTCCTGGATAAAATGACACTTACTCGTAAAGACACTGACGTTTGATGGGATAATTATTGCTGCAGACTCACAGGTATGTCAATAATGGTTTAAAATCTAAGCTGTTAATTTGTTTTTGGACGCAGTTTTCATTACAAGCAGAACTGCAGTGTAAACCTCTTCTGTGTATTTTCCCTGAACTGATTAAACTGTCAGATTATATTTTGCAGAGCACTCTTTCTGCCACACCAGCTCGTATAGAAACTAAATCATCAAGCAGCTATACCATAAAGAGATTTGCTTCCAGGCATCTTTTATGAAAACATAACTGTAACTGTTCTTGTTTTCCCTTCTGGAGCCGTATTATAAATGTTTACCTATGGATCTATTTTCCTTTGAGACATTTGCACATTTCTGCAGCTCAGGCTTCAGTCTGGACTCAGGTGCAGCTCCATACATCTGTCTCTTTATGTTTATGTTAAGCCCATTTAAACTAAGCAGAGACGCACTGGTCCAACACCCATCCTGCCATTACACTCGTCGTTTGTGTCTTTCAAGAGAAGGACAGTTTGTTCCCAGGAGAAAGTCCGTGAGGTTAAACCACAGTTTTAGGTGACATGTTTTCAAAAGAAGGGGAAGTATTTCAAATAAAATGAGCTTTGTTACAAAGTGAGTTCTATAGACATAATAAAAAGCTATTACTACTAATAATAATCCATGAAACCAACCTGCTCTCTGAACCTTTTAGCCATCAGGTATTGTGTTGGTGAGATTTATTGATCACATTTAGATCTTGATGGCTCTCAGTGACAGAGGGCTTAGTAAACTCATCTCACTGCTTGATGGGAATTGATTCCTTCCTTTATTTTCCTTTTGATGTGAACATATGCAGGAATGATCATTTAGATTCATTTCAGAATCAAAAGTGGGATGTTAACTGGACTCTAATGATGTTTTCTGTCATTCCAGGAGCTTGTGTCTACGAGGGATCGCTCTATGTGGTAAGTCCATCAGGACTTCTTCTGCTGTTAGTGTTTAAGATTTCCTTCTGTGTGCAGAATCCAGTTGGTTTGTAAAGCCTGATGAGTTTGTGCTCATGTATTATTTACGTGGGAGATCAGCAGATTATTGTGACTGACGGATGAAGCTGTTAAGTGTGTGGAGATAGGTGGTAAAAGGAGTACATGATCTCTGTGGGGACGGCTGCACATCCTCTGTGAGAGATGATGCTGAGAAGATGTGTGTCATCTATAATGCAGGCCGGATACTGACTTTGTGGATGATAATGGCGATGAGAGTGGATGATGCAGTTCTGCGTCAGACTCTGACTGCTCAGCCTTCTGAAGGTTAGACAGAAGTTTCAGAGCTTTCTGTTTGTGCTTCTGCTGGATGTTGGAGGACTGTTGGGTTTTTGCTTGAAGATGTGCCCTTATTTATGTTCTTTCAGCCCTGCTGCAGGAAACTCATATCTTGGCTTTAGATTTATTTTGCCAGTAAAAGATGTCGTGTTTGGCTTCAGGCGGCAGAGATGAAAAGTGTCCTTGTTCCTCTGTGCAGGAAGCTAATGCTTCCACTCAGATGTATTTGATGTCATTCAGTGAGTTTATACTTGTGTCAGACTCAAGTTTATCAACCTAATACGCTTCAGTTGTGTATAATAACATTTGACAAAACCTTTTATTAGTTATTTTCTTGCAGGAATTAGTTTGTTTAAATAAAAGCTTTAACATTTTTTCTTCTGTTTTCTTTGAACTATAGAGCTTTTTCTCTCACCTAGTACATGTGACCCATGGATGAGTGTTAGAACGTTGTTTTGGGCAGAAACTGGTTCAGTGAAGATGGTTATACTGTTTCTCCTGAAGAGCTTCTGCTGTAAAAGACGCCCTTACTGATGGAACATGTGAATAAAAGTGGCCTAGTTTTACCCACAGAAGTACCTGCCTTTCATATGCTCAGGTGTGGCTGATGCCAATTCATTTAAAAATAGGGGGGGGGGGGTTATTAACTAGCCAATTTATTCATCTATTCAACACACTGGAGAATCTGAAATACACCAAACAGGGAATATAATTTTAGTTTTGGTGATTACTGGGTTAGATGTGGAAAAGTTCATCAGGTAGGAATCAGGGTGGATGTTGTCAGGAGCAGTAAATCCTGAGGTGCTTTGGTTCTGCAGTGGATGATCCTCATTGTGTGATTTTAAAAACAATGACCCAGCAACAGGTTGTTAGATATGAGCATATCTGACAGGGTTGAACTCAAAAATCACCTCATCTGCAAAGCTTTCAGATTTGCGTCTCTTTGTGAGCGAGTTTTTTAGAGGGTAATTTTTACATCTGAGGTGTGATGAGATGTTCAAACAGAAAGATGTGAATGTTGGAATGCTGTGTAAGAATATTTTCTACCTAAAGGACAAAATCTGACAGCTGAAAGTCGTTTTCCATCAGCACACGTTGAACTTCTGAGCTTGAAAAGTTTTTAGTCTTTATAAGTCAAATACAAGTAAAAAGAAGGAAATTTGCTCTCTGGCTTTTTAGATAAACACCACCTGAGACAGGGAACAACAGGTAATCTTTCTTAAATTTCCTTAAACAAGGTTCTCAGCAGTAGAGTTGTGGTTCCCAGGCTGAATTATAGGGAACTGCAGTCCTTTTCCTTCTGTGTTATCAGGATAATTACAGTAAAGCTCTGAACATACCTTCAGTCGTGTAAATGCACAAGAACACATCCTGCTTACCTTTCCCCCGGGCTTTGAAGGGGGTAATTTCTGTGTGAGGATGCAACTGTATAAAAGGTTCAGTCGATGTTAAGGAGGGAGGATGAGGATAAGGGAAAGGAGGAGGAAGAAGCGGAGGAGGAGTTGTGGGAGTTTGTGGCTGAAAAGGAGAAGGCAGGAAAACAGGTGTGACATCAGAGCATGTTTGAACACCATCTAGAGTTCAAAGTGAAGAACCCCCTCCAACACCTGGACTGATGGGTCGAGAGAAACAAACTGGAAAAGATATTTACAGAATAAAGTTCAGAAACTTTTCATTTTACACGTCTTCTGTCCAAAAGCGAGATCCTTGTTCATCAGCTCCGATCTCCTTCCAGTCCTGCTTATTAAATTAATCATTAACACAAATGTAGTCAGAGTTCTTCTTCCTGGTTTAATTGGATTCTTGAGATGCGTCTTATTAACTGAATCTCTTCCTGCTGAATTTCAGTCTTACAGAACTATAGAAACAAGTGACGTGTAGTTTAGGAACATTCACATCAGTTTGTAGATTGTTATTGGCTTTAGGTTTTGATGCTTTTATTTTTAAATGGTTTTAGGGTAATGTTAATGTTTGGTTTTTATATTTACTTTTTTTTGCGTTTTACATTTCACTTGTTTTCTGTTTTAGCTAATGTTGGCATATAAATCAGTTTTAATACCTCCTTTTCTCTAAGATCACGAATAGGCCATGTGTTTCAAAATAAAGCTGTTTAGGACTTTTATCAGCTATATAAAATATATTTTTACTACAATATATTCTGAAGATCTCAGGTGTTTTCTCTAGTAAAGAGGTAAGGACTGAGTTATTAAAGGACAATATTTGTTGCTTTAAGAGGTTATTTTTCAGGAGATGGTGTGTGTGTGTGTGTGTTTGTGCATTTTTATGAGTCCAACATGCTGCTTCTGTACATAATTTTGATTGACAAGAAAAATAAATCTGGATTCACAGATGGCTGGGATGATGCAGGAAGGATTCTCTGCTTTGCAGCAAAGTTGAAATCGTTTGACAGCAACCATATGGAAAATCTGTTGAAAGAGCTGCTCAGACTAAACACAACCATCCAAAAACACGTCTGATCCAAATCATTTGTCTTTGGGTGACTAATCAGATGAAATCTGAGCATCAATCTGCAGCTGGACTGCAGGAGATTCTCTCCTGCTTCTAAAATTAGTCTGAGGAGATTTAAATCTAGTTTACAGTGTCTGCCCTTCATTCTTTAAAGACACTGTACAGAACACAACTTGAATGAAATTTTCTGTTTCAGCTTTGATTTTCTTCATGATACGATTTCAGAGATTTTCTTAAGTTCACTTTTTTCTCTAAGACTAAACGTTTGTGGGTAGCTGATGTTAGTTTTGATGTTTTCTTGAAAAAAGAAAACCTTATTGATCAAAGGATTATTTACAGTGTGGAGATGAATTCAAAGCTGGAAGATAAAGACCTTGAAGAGCTTAAATCTTTGGCACATGAAAGAGACGATCAGCTGACGCAGTTTGCTTTGCCTTTATGTTTATTCTGACAAGTTGCAGAAACCAGCACAGATGTTGTTTGGCGGAAGTGATCAGCATGAATGTAGAAACAGAATCACCAGAGACTGAGCTCTGCATGGGAACATTACTCAAATTATAGTAAAGATCTAGGTCTTGTCAGCTTGTGTCACAATCTGGACACGTGAGTTACATGAGCAGATGGTTGCTGTAAGAAAAAAAGGCTGTCAAGATCTTGACTTGGTTGAACTGCAGTCGTTTTTCTAACCTTCACAGCAGCTTTTTTTTTTTTTTTTCAGTTTTTTTTAATTTAAATTTTATTTTCAAATCCTGTTTTTGCTTATTATTAGGGAATTATTAGTAAACTACAATCAGCTAATATATTTGCACCAATTAATTTAATTGGCATTTTCAATCAAAAAAACAAGACTGTGGGTAAATATACATTAAAAAATTACAATGGAGAAGATTTTCCTAAAAAGAGAGACACGGTTGTAGCTTGAACTTTAGCTGTATAGAACCTTTAGCTAGTATCTCGTTGAGCTGGGGACTGCTGGTGAGAGACACAAAATTTAAATTTAGATTACTCTGAATTGGTAAATATTAAAGGGCTTTTGATGACCGTGGGGCAGGTGACCTTCATGTGACGTAACTGGAAACACATTGCAGAACTGCCTAATTGTCCCAAATTTAAGTAAATAAAATAAAATTGAGAAACTTTTATGTTAACTTCAGCAGCAGAAAAATATGTGGCAGCTCAAATTGTGCACGAGTTGGCATCATTTAACCCTTAGTGTATTTCAGCTGAACAGGATAAGTAGAATGAAGATGTGTTCTACATGGATTTAGAGATATTCTGCATTTCTCATGTTGTGTGTGTATATAGAGCTGATATTGTGTAGATGATGCCCACAGTTGATATACGGGGCTCTGCAACATGCAGCACCATGTCCAAATATACCCGCTGCCCCTCAAGGCCTGAATTCCTGGCATTTACAGTCACAGTTCTTTTCAGGAAACTAAATGTGGGGCACCTCAAAAATAACACCATCAAGATAGACGTTTGAAACTGATGGGAGGTTTCACTGATGGGTGGAGCTGAGATTTAACAGCACGGCTTTAAACAGTGTGTAGTTTAATCTATTCACCCTGTTGTGACTTGTCCCATGCATTTGTCTCTTGTAGCCATATTAGATGCAACAAAATACTCAGTAATGTCTGGATTATTTTTTTTCCCAATAATAAAAGGAACATGACTCTTCTTCCAGGTCTGTTTGCTTTTCTGCGTTTCTAAACGTGTTTTCTGGTTAAAATTGTGTCAAAAAACAAATCATTATCCCCTTCGTCTGGTTTGGAATGGTTGACGGCATGTTAAATTAGTTAATAACAAATTTGAAGATGTTAAATCTAATTTTTAGCAGGAAATTTGTCATATTTATATAAAAAAAAAAAACTTGTTGGGAGTGATTCTTTATGTTGAGTCTACATTGTTTACTTGTTGTTCTGTTTTTGTGTTGAAACAGATCAAGCGAGTGTTCAGATCTTTTAGAAAAACCGTAAAAACTTTGTGAGAAGTTTTGTTGTATGTAACCTGACAACAATCCTCATGAGCTTCTTTCTGGTTGGTTTAGTCCGAGTTATTTATTGACTTTTTGAAATGGGAACTGTTGAATATTGAAGGGAATCCGAAAAGTTTAAACCAACAAGCAATTAGAAACTGTGATTTAAATGTTTTAATAAAATGGTCAAAATGTATTTCAATTAACAAAAACACAAAGATTTTTTTTTTTTAACTGAACATGTCAAAAATACACTAAGGCTGTCAAATCTTAACAATTTTTAAACATTAAAAATTTGGGTGGGGTTTGTGTCCAGATCTTATATCTACATTAAAGGGTTATTTGATTAGGAAATCTATACATTTTTATATCAAACATTACCCTAAATTTCTATCTAATGAATACATTCTTTGATCACTGAAATCACAGCTGAGATAAACAACTTCTATTCTGGATTTCTCATCAAACAAATACCAACATATTGTTCTCAGTCCAAGGTTTATATCTTCATATTAGACAAATAAAATATAACTTTAGTGAAAACAGACAATAATTTATTTGAAATGAATGTCTTTATTATTTTTATCAGAGAATTTGAAGTGACATCAAAGAGTTTCATTCTGAGGTGAAACACCTTGTTTTTCAGTGAGATGCAGGTTCACGGAGGTGATCTCTGAAGGAAACGGCTCATTTCCAGTCAGCATCAGAAAAACAATCTCCTTCTTATTTCTGATGGTTGTCGCTGCCTGAGACGCTTCACATCTTGAGTTTGATGAGACAGACTGTTAGAAAAAAAAAACTTCATCTGAAATTCAAATTAAAAAAATGAGATTGCAGTGAAGATGAACACATGGAGCTCTTTTTAAAAGAGCTTATCATCGACTTCCACTGTGTTGAAGCATAATTTACTTGGTATTCATATCCATTGACATTTCCCCCACTGGGTTTGGTGGTGAAGTGTGATATTAAAAGCACTAATAGGATCTGACTGCTGTTCCACTGAATATGTATAATAGGAGAAAGGCCTTTTTTTAAGATTAGCACACAAGCCGTGGTGATGGTTCTTCTGTGATAACCGGGCCACCACTGACTGGTTTTTGCCCCCCATGAGGCCCTAAAGATCCCCTGTGATGAGAGTACAAGTCAGAACATACTATATGTCCCATAAGGAGGTGACATTCACCTTTTAGACGAGCCTGAAGGACTGAACTGAGAACCAGAGAGCAGAAAAAACCAGAAACTACTTTAAAACTGAAGGTTAATGGAAGGACAGGTTCAGGAGAGAAACATGACTTGAAGGATGGAGTTCTGGGACCCAACAAAGTCAAGAAGGAGGGTGTCTGAGGAAAAACTAATGCCAAGGACCTGATTTGACTAAGACACATGAGACAAAATGTCAGAGTCAGCGTTTCTTTCTTCCAGCCTGCATAAATAGACTTGCAGGGTCACCTGACATCAGCTGAGGAAGCAGGAAACGTTGATGGAAAACTAAACTGGAGGAATATCTCAGGATTTCTTAGATCTGCTGAGACAGACTCCAGAATGTGAATATAACGATGTCTGTGTTAGAAAGCCACGCCCACTCTTACTACTGATTTTTGACAATTAAAAACCATTAAATAACATGAAAAAAATAAAATGTTTGTATGAAAACTTTCTGCTGAACTGTAATAGAAGAATTTAGATTAATTTGTCTCCCTGGATAAATTAAATTTTACTCAGGTGTTTTTTATTTATTTAAATGATTTACTAATTCTGCTGTTTTATTGGGGTTGTTGGTGTCAAGTTTCTGCGTTTTATTGTACTAGAATTCAAACTTTTTAAACAGAACTCTGGAGGTTTTTAATGTTTTGTGTTAATTTAATAGCTTCAATGTCAAATTCAACATGCAACTTTAACCTTTTTCTGTATTTTCATACTGGATTTATTTGACTGTGAACCCTCTCTTCTGTTTTTTTGTTTTCTTTTCTTGACTTTAGATGTCGTGCAAATTTTGGTTTCAGTTTAAACTGATTTGAGCATCAAAAGATGAAATTAGACAAATTAGAAAGTTCCTTCTGGGATGCTTTTTGTTACTGTTCAGTTCCACACAGAAGATTTACAGACTAGACCGAGTCTTATATTTGCATCTGAATTAACCTTCACTCTAAACTCAGCACAGACTCTCTGTACCTTTTTTGGGAGATTTTTTTTTTTCCTTCCCTGTGACGTGAGACACTTTGATCATAATGAGCGATCCTGATGTTCAGAGAGAACAAGCTTTCCAGAACATTGTCCCCCTCCACAGAAACAGATCATCTAAGTACCGCCCATTCAAGGCTTTTTCACATCTGAATTATTGAGAAGCCTCCGACTGTGAAGTGTCGACACTCGCTGCTCATTTCATGATGCTTTTAAAACGAACTGCTCATGTCTGGAGGTTGTATGTACTCTTGAACATAAGCAACAGTTTCTACTTTGTTTTGCTTGAAAGAGAATCTTTCTGTAAATACAGCAGCATCACAACTAATTTTATTTTCATGCCCGTCAGTGAAGTTTGTTTAAACACTGAGATGAATTCTGTTACTGGACCTCAGGTCCAAAAACCTTGTTTTTTTTTCTTAAAGATACTAAACATAACTGAAATGCGTTTAGTTTTTATATTTTTCCATTACTGATATATTAATGATTTTAAAATTCATAAATCAGAAACTAAAACTTGTGCTGATTTTGGAGGAAAGGAAGTTATTTAAATATGTGAAGAGCTGATACTGGACCAGACGAGGGACAACGTGTCTGTACATAGAATCAGTTAGAATCTGAGGACTAATTAAACAGTAAAAAAACATGCAGATATGTTTGTAACACGGAGAGGCGGGACTTCACTGAGTCTTTTTATCAAACAGAAATGTGTTTGGACACACTTGACTGATTCATGCCGTTAGGTGCTGAATTACACTGAATAGTGCTGCGTTTTGTTGGATGACCCTGTTTTTGGGAATGTTTGTTAGAGCCATCTGTGATGGGGCCCCTGCTGTGACAAAGCATTCAGTAAATGGAAGAACTTTTTAATGTCTCAACAAGTAGTTTATTACTGGAGACAAACTTAAAGCTTTTTACTCTGTTGAATTTTAAGTGTTGAGTTATTTCATTGAGATTTTCAGGGCCTCTTTGAGGGCCCCGCTCCTTGATCTGAGACCCTCTCCTCTGTATTATCCCACGCCTGCTCGCCGTGCTCCCTGGACTGGAACTAAACCTTTTCTTCCTGACCAGCTCTCTGCAGACATGCATAGCTGTGAAGGACTGAGCTGAAGTGGTACAACCTTTGGCAAATACCCAGCTGCTCAGTTAATGGCCAAACAAACATGCTCATCCATCCTCCCCCCACCGCAGCCTCTCGGACCGGACCGGAGCGGCTTTGACACTGTCATTGCTGAAGGTCTGCGAGGTTATTGGCCTTTTGTCTCTCACCTCATTCTGAGTTCCTAATTCTAAGCTCACTATTCAGGCCAGTTTGCTTCTTATCTGTAAATACCAGCGTGCACCCCCCCCCCCCCCAATCCCCTCAGCCTTGCTTAGTGCTGCACTCCCTTGTCTGTCTGTTCCTGTAGGCTCACAGCTACAAGTGGTTTTTGACAGAGGAAATATCCAAACAGAGCCAAGCTTTGGTTCCCTTCGGCTCTGCTGGCCATGTTCGCACATGCTGCAGATCTCAGGACTGCCATCCAATGTTTTAAACTTTATCCCGGGTTTCCCTCCTATTATCCATCTTGAATACAGTCCAAGGAATGAGAACATCCTCAGGAACAGCTGCTTAAAAGGAATTCAATTATTTTCAATCAGAAAATACTTAATGAATTTGGAGAAATTGGATGTATGAAGCTTTTTAATATGTTGGTAACAAACATTTATCCAATTGTGTTAAATAGTTTTTAAATTATGAGTTTCTGGGCATTTTGCAGGATGCTTGTTTTGGAAATACAGGGAATAAAAGGGAATTATTCTAATTTTTGTATCCTTGGAAAAATTCACACAATTTAACCTGATTTAAAACACTAATCTTATTTTAATGCTTTTTTTTTTTTTTAAAAAGTTGTGTTTAAATGGTTCTAATATGTGGATAACACATTTAGTGCACAATTAATCAGATTTTATTTGATTTGTTGAAAGTTGTGATATTTTCATGATAAAGCTCCACTCTGTAAAGACTTCTAGTTCTTTCACTAAATACAAAATCAGCAACGCGACACATTTCATTTGTTTAGCACACGAGAGACACAAACCAGAAATTCTACATCAGTCCGACTATCTGTGTGAAATTCCTTGAGATTTAAAGCTAAGTGGTATAATTATGCCTCAGTCTGTTAAAGGGGATTTTACGAGTACAGTATCATTATCTCTGAGTCGGAGCTTATAGTCCTGCACTGTTAACCTCTTTCTAAAAAGGGGCCCAGTGGGACTGTGGGCCCGATGATAAGCAGATGATGACAGGTAGAGATGGATGTTTGCCTTGGGGTACGATGATGGAAGATATAACAGGCCGGGTTTTACAATGACTTCATTTCCCCCTCTTACCTTTCTGTTGCTGCTCCCCTCAGCAGAAAACAAAGACCGTTCTCACTCCCGTCGACCACACAGGATGTTGTTTTTTTTTTTTTTTTCAATGGATTTCTCCATCAGTGTAGGAACGTTGGCTCCCCGCCGGATTTAATAACACCAAAAGAAAAAAATGTAAAGATTGCACAGTTGGCTAGGAAGCAGGTATTTGCTGGTTTCTTTTCTCTGCTCGTACTTGAAACAGAAGATAAAATGGAGTGTCGTGTGGTTCTTCAGGACTTGTTGGTGAATTAGACAGAATTTATCTTTGTAAATCTTTGTTCAGATTCTTGTGTGGCAGGAAAGTGATTTGCAGCAAGTTATGGATTTCCCATCTCTCCCTCCATCCAACTGTTAGTATTTATTTATCAACCCGACTAATCTGTTGTGAAAAGGCGTTATAGTTGACTGATTAATGAGAAATTAAGGATTTTTTTTTTTTAAATAATAAACCTTTCTGAATCTAAACCAACCTTCTGGAATTTAACCAGTCAGGTGTTTCATTCCCACTATTTTTAATTAGTATTTTAAAGCTGAAGACTGCACAAAATGTGGTTTGGCAAATAAATACAAAAAATTGTGTTTAAGGAGAAATTGTCCTTAATGTCCGTACTTTAGTTTTTCACTGTCTAGTTTTACTTTTTTACTTCTCTACACCCTTTACCTTCCATCACACTGACTGTTACATCTGCTGTTGGCCACGTGCACGACTGTTAGACCTGTTTTTGAGTCATTTGTTGCTGTTTTTGTGTTGGTAAGAGAGACATTGATTCTCCTGGATGTCCCACTTAGTGAATTAACAAAAGACTCTTTCAATTACTGTAAATGTGCCACACTGAGATAAAAGAGGTTTTCATTCACCATGACAAGTTTAAAGGTCCAGTTGGAATTCTTAGAAACATCATATCTGAAAAACCTGTAAGAGTTTTAATGTTAGTGGCCATGTCCCGATTTAAACATGGAAACCTGCTGAGTCCAGGTCCAATGGGTGGGAGACGGTGATGGAGAACGAGCACTCAACACAAACTTTACCCTTTGTGTCTCATGTTGTGGTATCTGCTTAAATTAAACCCAAACTTTTGTTTCAGTTTATTTCTGAATGCTGTTTAACAACTGAAAACCCTGATAATTGTGAATCTGTTATTCTGCCTTTATTTCTTATGTTTGTGTATCGAATCTTTAGGCTTGAGTCAGACATGCTGCTTCATCAGCTCCACCTAAAGGAACTCCAGCATTCCTTTTTTTTTTTTTTTCCAGTTGCAGAAATCCTCTTTTCATGGCAGCACCTTTAAACGGTGTCAGCCTGTAATCCTTGTTTGTGAAAGGATGCAGGAGGTATCTGAGGCTCATGTCACTCAGTTTGACTGTGTCTTCTCCGAGCTGTTTGAATGACCTTTGCCCTTGTGTTGCAGATGGAACATGCCCTGACTAGTTTTATAATAAACCAGGGTGAGTTTAAACCTGAAAACTTCTTTTTGTTTGGCTCATAAATGAACCTTAAAGTTCAACCTATAATATGAGACCTTTGCAAAGTCACAGAAAGAGAAAGAAAGAAGGATTATACGTTTATAAGGAGTCTTTTTAGCTTTTTGATAAAAAATATTACACTGTGATTAATAATCCAGATTTGACTCCTTGTCTAAACAAATGCTGACACTGTTCGACCCCAGCAGGCCGGATTATTGTCTGGTCTGTGAGTGAATGATGGGTGACTGAATGAGGACATTCAACACTTATTCTAACAGCCGCCTCATTGCTTCAGTGATATGTCTCTTTTGTTGCGGTCATTATTTCAGGCTGTGTGCAAAAGGAGATTGGTGAGAAGGACATGTTCTAAATTCCTGTGAGGGTTTTAAACAGGAAACTAGTCGCATATTTACAAGTTGTTTGAAGAGCTTGTTGTATAAACACCTGCTTGTTAATTCTTTTCACTTGAGGGCACTTTCTGTGTCTCAGGTGTAAATTTGAGTGTAACTAGTTTCCAGGTAATTTGTCTCTGAATGTTGGATAAATGGATGTATGGAGGTGGAATAATTTACCCTGTGCTGCTCTTACATCAATGTTTATGTAATGGGAGAAGCACATTTCCATGCCCCGTCTTTCGGGCTTGGTCGCCCCGGTGACACCATCGGCTGATTCAGCTGTCCTGCTCAATGAAACCTGCTGGGCATCTGACAGCTCTGTCTCCGGTGGGCTGTCACAGATTTATTGAAGGTTTTACCCCCTGAATCTGCTGCTCAGTGGGGTGTTCATCGTTTAGTGACAGAGAAATGGACGGACAAAGTCCTGGCAGGGGGAGGGGTCAGGAGGAACGCTGCACGGTTATATCCAGGGGTTTCATGGTTAGGTAGCTTAGACTGCGTGGAAACACCTAACTTCATATAAAATGCTGTGAAAAGTATTTGCACCCATACTGATTTCTTTTCTTTTTTTTCTTTGTTACAATTTTAATGTTTAAGATCAGGAAACAAATTTTAATATCAGACTAAGAAAAATAGATATAAAATGCAGTTTTCAGGTGATTTAATTTACTATGGGGGGGGGGGGAACAATCCAAACCAGTAAAAAGTAATCAATCTGCTTTTCAAGAACAGATGAAGTCACTGACATTTATCAGCCTGAAAAAGATAATAAAGTCATTTGGAAGGTTTTGGGATTCCAGTGAACCGTGTTGAGACATTATCCACAATGTTTCATCTTTGTGGGAACAAAAAACCAACAATACAGGATGATTTTATTACATGGAAAAGAAAAAATCCAAAACATTTTAGAAAACACATCTGTGGTGTTTTAGTGCTTTTTCTTTTTTTCCTGTCAATTAACTTGTTGTATATTTTAGACCCTCCATAATGTCAGAAAGGCAAGAAACACTTAACTGCTTTGCTTTCCAAAGTGTTTGCAGTTAGTTGTTCCCCCTGTCAGATTTACACTGATGCTGATGCACATTACATGGTGTATTATTCATAGCAAAGCTGCTCTCATCTGAAAGTTTGATGCTAAAGTATGAGCAAATGAAACAAAACAAAACAAAAAAAATCTTAGAAGAAGGCTCTATTCTTGTCTTCAGCAGGTTAAAAAGCTATCACTAAGCCTGGAGGGACAATAACAGCAGGCAATTACCTCTGCCCAGCGCCCCGTGCCTCCCACATCTGAGCAGAGTGACATGGGGGATCCTTTATCTTGTTCACTGGAAATAGCTCCGTGCCCGTCATGCCTCATACTCTTTGCTGAGCCTCCACAGACCCTCCAGGCTCAGCTGGTGATGGGTTTAGAAATGTAAACACAGTCCTGCAGCTCCCTATCGCCTTCTCACCGCCTCCTTCCGACCCTCCCAGGCACAGAGG
Organism: Pachypanchax playfairii; assembly: GCA_006937955.1. Lineage (NCBI taxonomy): Eukaryota > Metazoa > Chordata > Actinopteri > Cyprinodontiformes > Aplocheilidae > Pachypanchax > Pachypanchax playfairii. The sequence goes on from SSNP01000099.1 coordinate 1,932,044, forward strand.
CCTTCCAGTCACTAATCTGGACTTTAAACTGTAACGGCAAAACAGAAGTTCTTAAATTTGTCTTCCTGTTTGAAACTGTGGCTGATGCTCTTTGAGTATATAAATACAAAAATCTGTAATTTAATCATTTAACACTCAATATTGGCTTTTTTTTATAACTTTCACCACAAATTGTTTCTCAGTTCTGGTCCTTGAATTCATTGTAAACCCTGCAGGGCGTGGGGGGGGGGTAACCCTAACCCTAACCCTAACCCTAACCCTAACCCTGAACTGGGAAACGCAGAGGGAGAGTCTTCCCTCTGGGGTGTCATCTGTCCAGATTTGTGAGGCAATGTTCTTAATAAGTGAAAACCAAAACAATCCGGTTCATAAGAGAGAGAAGCTAATTGTGACAGATGACAGAAATATTCAATTAAAAGTATCTTTCTGAGGATTCCCCGTCGTCCTCTAAGTGCTGCACATCCACTGAATATGTTGCCGCAGCGCTGCGCTGACTTGAGTTTAGTTTATTCTTGTCTCTTGGGGTTGGTATAAAAAGACATCACCTCTCTCACTAGTCGTAGTTAACCTAAATAATGCATCCTGTAGTCTTCTCACTGCTGACATGTAGACACACGCAGAGCGCCGTCAGAGATGTCATGCAGAAACAGAGTGGGGAGGCCGTAGAGGCTTGCAGAGCTGCTCCTCCCAGTTCTCCGGTTTCGTCTAAGGCATAATTTGATAGTTTGTTGAAAGAAAATGGTCCGGAACAGGGTGCTCGTCATCATCTTTTATTTCTCACCCGTCGACCCCTCCTCTTCCTCGTCTCCTTCCACCCACGGTGGCTTGATGAATGCTCCTTGTTGTGAGGAATGTTCTTGTTCTTCATGCAGTCTGTCTTCTCTGGCTCAGGTCGACGTTGGCAGCTTGCCAAGACTGACGAGTCTCCCTGTGAGTTTTTGGATGAAAGCCTCTTAATGCATCATCTTTATCAACAGGAGTCAGTTTTATTTTGTCAGAAAATCGGATGATTTCATCCCTTTTGATTTGAGTTTGTTTGCAGCTTCTGGAGTATCACTAAACTTTTTCTGTTTGTGTCACTGGCAGGGCCTCAACAAATAGCTCAATCATTACAAACAATCCATCAAAACAGAAATAAATTTAACACTACAAACACATACTTGATGTATTTAATATTTTTTATGCTTGTGATTCATTAAAACTAACAACATGTTTTAGAGATTTTGTGAGATTTTCTTTATTTTTCAGCTACTTTTACTGGACGTTTGATGCATGTTGATCTCTTTGAAAAAAGAACATGTGCAATTGGAGTAAATGAGATAACAGGTTATGTTGTTCAGGTTATATTCTCTCCCATTTTTCTTCAGAATGTGTTTTTCTTTAGCAGAACTGGTTCATTGATGCAGGAGTATCTTGTATCTGGTTTGTACACAGTAAAACTGATCGGTTAAACATTTAGTTGTTAAATATTCCGTTTTTAGTTCAGGGATTTCAGTGTTTGAAGTGTTTCTTGTTAAATTCATGTTGCAGTTTGAAATACAACTCATGTTTCTGATTATTAAAATCGAGAATCACAAGCCAAGAAAGTGGATTTGGGACATTCATAGTACTGCTTGTAAATATAATCCGCTCACATGGAGGCCCATTTAATCACACATCCACGTAGTGCCTCGGTAACAGGATTATGTGTGTCGTGTTTTTTTTTTTTTTTTTTTTTTTTTAAACCAGGTTG
>SSNP01000099.1:1933785-2048270 GCA_006937955.1 Pachypanchax playfairii
TTTTTTTTTTTTTTTTTTTTTTTTTTTTTTAAACCAGGTTGATGGTAAAATCTGTTACAAAAACTCAGAGGAGGTGCAAGACCCATGTGAACATGTGATTTATTTATTTATTTACCCACCCACCCACCCCAGGTACAACTTCATACATTGTCCATCTCCAGCTGTCAGTGATTCTGATTTCCATAATTATCTGCTGTCTGTGGTTGTTTATTAGATCCTCACAGTATTTTTCCAGAACATCATGCAGGATCGCTGTTCTGATGTTTACATACTGTGAATTGTTCCTTACCTCATGATTTCTGCTGTTGAGGTTATTTCTAATAAAGTCTGGCTGATGTTTGGTCCTGATGAGACTGGAAGCAGCGAGGATACAGAGCTATACCCTTAGAATGATACTCTGAATGAAATTTATAATGATATTTAGAACAATGTAGCAAGAGGAGAAAAAACACACTGAATATTTTATAATGATCACAGCTTGCAGCAGGAAGATATTTTGTGCAAATACATAAAGGATATTTGTTTTCGATTCTCCATGTTTTTTGACCTGTCTTAAAAAAGATGCTGTGAATCTGTTGCTTCAAGGGTTTAGCAACAGCAACCTTTGGAGACATTGTTAAATCAAAAACAAGCTCTGTAGTATTGTTTTATTTTTTTTCTTCTCAAAGCTTTGGAAAAATGTAATGGATATTTTAATAAATGCTGAAGTAATTTAAACCAGCAACTCTTTAGGATTCAGCTCACACCATCATGTAACAAAGTGTAAACAAAGAGCAGCAACACAAACAGGAAACAGAACATTAACCAAACAAAATGTAAAACCAGTAATTTCCATAAACGGCTTGGCCTTCTCTTCATATGCAGCTGTTTGTGTGTCCTCTACACAGCCTTGTGTTGTTGTTGTTGTTGTGCTCCACTGTGTTTCTACTTCATATAATAAACAGCTTTATGTTTAGTTTGAGGTTTAATTGAACCTTTTTATAAGGTAAGGTGTTTTATTCAAGGTCTGCCCTGTTGTAGCAGATTTTACAGTATTGAAGTTCTTTGCCTTTTAAATTAAAGTTTTTGTGATGATGACAGCTTGCAGGTCATATTTATTAATAAGAATTGTCATTCATTGATTTATATTGATTTGACAGGATGGAGCATTTTTATTATTTGGTGTTATTGACAGTGTGATTTGGCACTAAACTAACTGCACAAACAACTGAAGAATGACTAAACAAGAGACTTCTCTCAGTCCAGCTGTTTCCTTTAGCAGCTTTGATGCATTTGTGGCTAAAAAATCACAACCATCAGTGCTCTAAACAACATGGGTCCCACGTTAAGAGGATGTTAACTCGTACCTTTGGTTATTTTCCCTCAGGAACGAGGCTCAGTAACATCCACTTATACTCACGATGCTGCAATTAGTGTTCAAAGAGCTCCTGCAGTGATATAAGGCCAGGCGTTGTTACGGTGCAACATCTGGATGTGTGCATTGCTGAAGTTGAAGACACTGTAATTTGTACAGCTGTAAAAACAAGGTGAGTTGAACAGCTCTGTGAAAAAGACAAGAGGTTGGGTTTCTTATCTGTCATTATTCGACTCAACCATTTATCTCACTGGCATGTCGGAGGGGTTGAAATAAACCTAGACGACCCAGGAAACTCCCTCCGTAACACTTCTGCTGGGAGAGTGTGAGAGGAGAAAGAGACAGGCAGTCCAAGGACATGTAGGCCACAGAGACTGAAGACACTGAGCTTCTCTTTGTCTGGTCTTCTGATGTATCATTGGAAAATCTCCAATCAATGCCAGAAAGACATCGATCCCACCTTAACAGTCTCTATAAGAGCTTTCACAGGCTCATTCTTGTACTAATGAAGAGCAGCAGAGATGCTGTGGTGTCCTCCTGGTGACTTTGAATAGAATAAATAATTGGTTTATGTGGAGATCATTTTTTTAAAGCTGTGGATTGACAAACTACATGTCTGCATGTCTGACAGCAGCAACTAATACATCCAACACACTTGTTTTCTCTGTGAAACCAAGCAGAAACTTGTTTCAGAGCTGAAGAAAAGAGGTTTAAATAAAACCGTCTGATCGATCGATTTGTTTTGCTGTATGAAATAAAAGGCAGTGAGTGGGTGAAGGCTGTCACTGGAGCTGAACCACTGCTGTAAAACCAGCTTCCTGTAAGCACATGTGTTCTAACCTGTAATGGTCATGTGATCATTTTAGGCACTTTTTTTTTGTTTTTAGAAATCTAAATTGACCTCAAAGTACTGGACCTGTATAAACCTGCTGGTCTTAAGCATACAGACTATGAACATAGTTAAACATAATATTCTTATTTTTAAATGAAAAAACTTTTATTTCATAAATGGGTTAATATCAATTTAATTAATAGAATACACCAAAAAAGTGATCAAATAAAAGGCTTACAGTGATGTTTATTCCTCCGAAAACAAAAGTGATGTAAAACTATTGACCCTAAAATTGCAATAACTGTTACAGGAAGCTGCAGATTGTTCCCAAGATGATCTGGTTGGAACTTTTTTTTATACTAATTTTATTCAGAGCGTTGAGTTACCATTTCATCACTCAACATCTCTGTGGGAAAAGCAACAAAAACAATTTGATTTTGATTTAAACTCTTGAAGCTCTAAAGCTCTTTGTTCCTGCACTCCGTACATACTGTTAATCCTTACATGTCTTAGCGCTTACACAGGGTATTAATGAACACAGATATTCTAATTTGGGATTAACTGTAGAGTTGGCAAAAAATGCAGGAGAGAATATATAAAGAATATAAAATATTACCTTATATTTTAGACGTTTGTTTGGAATTGTTGAATGGAGAATTCAGACAGAAGTGGACTCTCAGGTCAGGGCTGTAAACTGTCCTCTTCTCATTAAGCCTGGACCTTATAACCCTGTAAAATCCACTGCTAACAGTTTGGTTCACACAAACAGTGTCATCGTTAGGCTTTACTGAACACAGACACAAACAGAGGAGGAGGTGTCCACTTGTTTTCTTTTCAGGGGCCTCTGCTCTTGTTACAGAGAATTAATGCTTTAATTGTCAGATTACAGCACAACTGCAGCCAAAAGCTGCTTAAGCAGGCAAAGCGTGGTCGTTTGTCACGTATCTGGTTGTACCAGTGGTAAATTGGGATGATACGTGAGCCAGCAAGAGGGTGAAAGGTCGTCGAGAGACAGTCCAGGAACTGGCATCAGTTTCTGCTGTTACAAGTAACAAGAATGATAATGGACATTTTTCTTGTTATAGAGGCCAAGAATAGAACAAAGCCAGCATAAAAACACACATCTGATAGGACAATGTAAACATTTTAGGTAAATATATCACAAATTTTTAGTTAAATTAAAAAAGTTTACTTTGTTTTTCATTTGAACATTTAATATTTAGTGACTTTTGTGACACTAAAGTAACACACAACTGCCCAAAAAGCCACATTTGGGACTTTTTGCTAACACAAGACAGTTGTGCAGTTTTCAGTTTAAAATCTCTGGTTCAAAGTTTCTCTATTCAAATCAGTGTAAATTGATTTTTTTTTTTTTGTTGTCTGAACTGACCCAAAAGTATAATTATTGTTCCATGACTTCGTTAACGTCCACCAGCAGTTTGTCTGATTCAGTTTAATAAGGTCTTGATCAGGTATTGATAATTCATGGCTTACTTATCAGAGCTGCCATAAAGTATCACTATTATTCAACCAGTATTGACTATTGCATGTCCTCCTTTAGCAGCTTGAGACTTTGTTGTTGTTGTTATTATGAAATATTGAACAGGAGGAACCTGTTTAGTTTGCAATTCTCAGTCTGCAAATGGATCCGGTGCTTTCTACAAAGGAGAGCGCAGGATGGAAATATTACACTTGTGTTCAATAAAATTCCAGTAGAAGCACATCAAACACAGAGGAGCTTGTGTCTTCAGTATACTTTAATTATAAAGGTGTGCAGTTGCTTCATGCAGCAGATAAGCTGGTTTGCAGGTGAAATAATTGGAAATGACAGTGTACAGCCTGTTTTTACTGCCATTGTGAATAGGAAATTGTTCTTTGAACCGGGGCAATAGTATTACAACTATAATGGAACAGTAAATATGGCTTGTGGAAATAGAAGATGGATTCCTGTACTTTTAGGGAGCATTAATACATAGAAAAACATGTGATAAATGACTGAAACATGAACCAGTTTTTGAAAACGTGCTTTATAAAAGAGTGCAATCAAGCTGCACAGTGGTGCAGATTGATTGTAGTGTTCTGCACAAAGTTTGTTTTTTCTTTGATGGATTGAGTTTTTCTTCAGGGACTCTGGTTTCAGCTCACATACCAAACACATGTATGTTAGATTAAAGGTCCTGTATCCTGCTAGTTGACAGCTTTCAACACCTGTGATACACATATATATGATAAAATCTTACATTTGGTGTTATATAGTCTCCATTTGTCCTAACATATAACCAGGGTCTGACACTGTCAGCTGACAGGTTGTTATTAACATGTTACTGAGGGAGAAATTATGTTAATGTTAAAAGGAGTATTTCTTTGCATGTACATGTGCTTCATTTAAACGAGCCATCTAACTGCGTCAGAAGTTAAAGATGAAGAAAAGTTTATTTTTGTACCTCTGCAGTATGAAAATTCAAGCCTGTGACTATAAATAATTCATGCTTCTCTCAAGTTAGAAGTTTGTAAAACTGACTAGTAGATGGAGTTTTTCTCTTTTTTTAGACAAATTAAACACGACTCAAACTGCCGGTAATTTTTGCTGCACAAGCCCAAAGTCTGGTTTTAGTATTTGAGCGCAAACGGATCAATCCCCTTGAAGGCAGATGTAAAATTAGTTTTCAGGTGTTTGACGGGAGTGTAGACATGTGCCTTATGATGACTGATCTTCAGGTGTTTTTTTTTTTTTTCCCTTCTTCTTCAGCCCTTTAATTACGTATTACTCATCCAAGTACTTTAAAAGGAATCAGAGCACTGCGGGCAGGAAGTTTTTTTAGCAGAAAAGACTCAGATGAGTTAGTTTTGACCCTGAGGCTGCTGCTTCTCCTGTAAATTAGCTTTAAGAGGTTGGAACAGCAGGATCCTCCCTGCCTCACAGCCGATGATGTCGTTGGGACAGTAATTAGCATCAACGTGCCAGAGGGCTTTGCTTCATATAAAATACTGCACAGTAAGAAGACCAGGAAATGTCTTCAGCTGTGACACTATATAATATAACATTATAACACTTTAACATCTTTTAATTATGGAAGAGTTTGAAAAACTAATCTGCATTCAGAAGAGAGAGTGAATGAAGTTTAAAGATAATTTCTGTCCATCAAAAATATACTGATATATCAGCCTAAATGGACAATATTTAAACTGTGTGTGATTAGGAAATATGATTAAATGAATCAGTGACAGTGCAGCTATTTATCAGGTTTTAAACTTTTTATATCAACTTTCTACGGTGGCCCTGAGGCACAAATCATGCCAAAATACAGCTAAACACTGCAACAAAAAGAAAATCACAACAAAATGCAGATCACATTTATATTAATTCAAACCCACAAAGGTATTAACTGGGCTCTAACTTGGTGTTTAATGACCCACAGTGGGGTCTTGACCACCATATGATAAAACAAAGGTGGTGATTAAAGTAAATGGAAATGGTGTGTACTTGTTTAGCGCTTTTCTTAAGTCAGATGACTCCCAAAGCTCTTCACACTACAGTATGTCGTTCACACACACACTCACACGTTTGGTGATGATAAACTACACATGTTGTAGCCACAGCTGTCCTGGAACACACACTGACAAAAAACAAAGGAAGACGCTCATAAACACGACAATTCTCTCTCCTGTTTTTATTTGATGGTGTTTATCATTTTTTTTTTCTCAGTGAATTACCTTTTCAGCATGTGACAGAAGTTTGATGACAGTTTGGACAACACTTTCTGAAAATGGAGGAAAGGAAACGAGGGAGAAAGAAAGGATAGAGGAAGTGGGTGAAGTGTGAAAATCATGACCAAAAGGAAACTGTAGCACTTAGACCGGCTTCCCTCTTTCTTCAAACCCTCAAAGAGGGACGGAAGAAGGGATCAGGGACCTGAACGAGGCCTGAGGCTTGATGGGTGACCTGGGCAGCAGTTTTATGAAGGTAGTGGGGGGGTGGGGGTTGGGGGGATTGTTGGCTTCCATATTTCATGTGTCTAAAGGGACTGAGGGAGGAGAACAAGCTTTCTGCTTCATCACTTTACTCTGATTAACCCTACACATCCCTTCTGTCATCAACTTAAACCAATTCATCAGTTAGATGATGATACTTTAAAATAAAACACGGGGAGAGAAAGAGAGCCAAAGATCACAGTCTGAAAACTTACAGGGACATGAAGGAGAAAAGGATGTAAAAGGCTGGAAAGGAAAGATGTCTTTAAATAAAAAGATCAAAGACAATATGAAAGAAAGGAAAAACTTAGGAAAAAAGTCTTGGAATAATGAAAAAATGAGAGAATTAAAACATAAATTATGAAGTTTCACTGAGAAACGATTTAAAGGGAGAAATCAGAACATCAGGTTGATCAGCTGTAATCTCAGGGATGCTTTGACTTTAAACCAGGACAATCCTGCAGTTGTTTTTGTCTGATTCAACTCTCTGCAGGCTGATCGCTGTCTGACAAGGACTCGCTGCTAAAACTGTCACAGCTTATGAATAACTCGATAGTGACCTTCACATCAGCCTGAAACAGTGGAGCTCCATTAGAGCTGTAGATCCACAAAGTGTCAGAAAGGAACAGGATGCGGCTGCTGACAGAGAAACTCATTTCACCCTCAGTCAATGAATGAAATATACTGAACATCTGTTCAGAGGTACAGAACACGGAAACACCCAAGATGTAACTATTAGGACAGTAAACAAAAAAAACCACCACAAATAACTGCAGGTAGAAAAGAATGTACGTTTAATCTATTCTTGAAACGCTCCAAAACCTAGTTAGTGTCCAAATCTGATGTAAAAAAAATTCTTAGTTGGCTAAATGTGAAAGTTTACAGCAGTCTCAAGTGATCAGAATGTCACCTTCACATAATGTTTCCTGAAAAGCCTGAATGTGAATCAAAAACTGTGAAACAAGAATAACATTCTAAACACTTGGTCCTTTTTACAGATGGATGATATCAATGCCGACCCGGCGCCAGGACAATTTAGACGGGGAGGCAGCAGCTTATTTTGGGGGGGGCACAGTTTTTATTTAACCCGTTAGCGTTTTTACCTCCTGTTGGCAGTATGTTACATATTTCTGGGTCAAAATTGCCCTTTTTGACACTCTGTCCATATTACACATTTTTTATTTACAAAGGGACTAGCTGAGGAAGGTTCTGGAGTTTTTCTGAACGGTCGCTCTGTTCTAGATCGGTGGTCAGAATGTTTGTTTTTGTTCTCCAAAAGGAGCCGCGGTTGAACCATTGTCAAGACCCTCCTGTGTACCTGCTTTGTGTATGTGAGTGAGCCATCTTCCTTGATAGAAGATCTTTGGTTAAGTCGCGCTGATTCGGAGGGAAATGAACAGACGTAGCGAAACAACCGTTTTTTGTTGCTCGCATTCAAACCAGTTAATAACAACAACAAACAGAAAACACAAAAAGCCCTGCTTCTTCCATGTTGATTCTTTTTGATATTTTTCTGCTGCTTTTATCTGTGTGATGCTACTCCCTGCTGAAACTGCCCTGAAGCACTCCGAAAGAAAAATAATGTCTAACTTACCGTCACAGAGCCATCATCTCAAACAAAAACAATCCTTTTACGTCCAGTTAATGTACTCCAGCAAAGTAGTCTTCCTCAATCCAATTCTCCCGCTAAAAACCTGCTTCTTCTTCTTGATAATTATTCCCGACTAGCAAACAAGGAATTAGTGCGTTATTGCCACCAACTTGTTTGAGGTGAAGAATGTCATTCAAATGACTGTGGTGGACGGGTGGTGACGAGTTTTACCCACAATGCACTGTGAGCCGAAATCAGTGATTCAGTTGTAAATTTGCGCATCATAATGCTACATGTGAGAGTGAAAATAAAGACAGTCATGCAGCACAACATTTTACTGAATACTTTACACTAACTACATCACTAAAGTCAGTCGTTCTTCTAAAGTTTTTGGCAACCATGACTCAAACCTGACTGGGTAGCTGATATAAACTCTGCATAGATCTGCATTTAGTTTGACAAACTGATCTCAACCTCCATGTTCTTCTGGTATTCAGTTGTAAAACAGCCAGCTTGCTTGCCTATAGCTTTTCTCTAATGCGTATGAATGTGGATGAGGTACGACTCTCACATCACACTTCTGTGCTGGGCCCATCATGGACGGGCCTGGTACGTGAATGGGTGGGCCTGTATCAGTGTAACATTCTCCAAAACGGAGCCGAATGCAGAAGAAGATAAACTCTAATTTAGTTTCTGATCCAAAACATTCTGATCCACATTTTTTGTTGGTTTAGAAACACTCTTTTTATCTTGTATTAATTGCAGACTTGGGAGGACAAAGAGATGTTTTTAGGAACGAGCTCAGACCCAAAAAAACCCCAAAAACCCTGACAGGCAAAGTGGAGGGGCTATGAATGAGGTCTTTGTGTTCTGGGAGACTTTGTGTCACTTCCAGAGAGACAGAACTGCGTCCAAAAACATGTCTTTGTCCAGCCTCATTTGTTCCCATGTTGGTTTTAGTTACTCTGTTTGTTCCCGGTGTCTGTCAGCTGGTTGAAGTCAACGTGAAGCTCCTTGGCACACCTTCCTCTCACAAAGAAACACACGGCAGGATAATAAAACTCATGGGTGGCTGATCCCAAGGCTCCAGCTTTTTAACGAGGCTTTGAACTTGCACTGATCGACAACAGAGAATAAACTTTGTTGTTTAAAGTTAAAGCACAGCTGATAAATGAGTCTACGCCACCATCCTCCTCCTCATGCTCCTTCTCTCCCCACAGAGAAGGAAGACTGTACTCTGTGTCAACAGGTTATAAGAGGTCAGAGATCTGATTCTGAATAAATTTGAAGGTATTTATATAGTTTTAGAAAAAGTTGAAATCAGACTGAAGTTTTTTTCTGGTGTTTATAACCTCTAAACAAAATTTGATGTGTGAAAGTCAGTTCAGACACAAATATATTTAATTTCCTGACATTTGTAGAGAAAATTGAACCACATAAAGGAAAATAATTCAATCAAGCTCTTATTCTTCACTTTAGCTTCTTAAATTACTAATTATATTAAAACTTTCAGGCCTATTCTCAACAACCAAAAACATGGATGGTCTTAGCAGGGTCATGGTGAGGTGTCGACTGCAGAGGAGCATTAATTGGGGAAAAAATATTCATTTAATTTCATCTCAGGGATCCAAGAAAAAACAATTTGGCACAACAGAACAAGTGCATCATGATTAACATTCAAGATTTGTTCAGATTCAGACATGTTCCAACACGTAACTTGAGGAATAATGAAGTTAAATATGTTTAATAATGAGAAATACAAATTTGATGTAGCAGCAACAAAATAACATCCAGAAAACCAAATCACATGGCAAACAGACTGAAAACCCAAATCATACAGGAAACCTAACGTAAAAGAACTAAATCACAAATTAATATGAAACTTTCTGTAAAACCACTTAAAGAAAACGAGTCAGAACCCAGAACTATGACAGAACTTTTGTTTAAAGAGACCTTAAGGACAAACATCCACATTTGTTTGGTTTCTGACTCTAAAAAATAGATTCAATAGATTTTAATTTTGTTCATGTTTTTATACATTAAAAGTGTAAGAGGAGGTTTGAGACCTGGGAATTGACATGTGTATCTTTTTACAGTGGGGCAAAAAAGTATTTAGTCAGCCACCAATTGTGTAAGTTCTCCCACTTAAAAAGATCAGAGAGGCCTGTAATTTTCATCATAGGTATACCTCAACTATGAGAGACAGAATGAGGAAAAAAAATCCAGAAAATCACATTGTCTGATTTTTAAAGAATTTATTTGCAAATTATGGTGGAAAATAAGTATTTGGTCAATAACAAAAGTTAATCTCAATACTTTGTTACATAGCCTTTGTTGGCAATGACAGAGGTCAAACGTTTTCTGTAAGTCTTCACAAGGTTTTCACACACTGTTGCTGGTATTTTGGCCCATTCCTCCATGCAGATCTCCTCTAGAGCAGTGATGTTTTGGGGCTGACGCTGGGCAACACGGACTTTCAACTCCCTCCAGAGATTTTCTATGGGGTTGAGATCTAGAGACTGGCTAGGCCACTCCAGGACCTTGAAATGCTTCTTACGAAGCCACTCCTTCTTTGCCCGGGCGGTGTGTTTGGGATCATTGTCATGCTGAAAGACCCAGCCACGTCTCATTTTCAATGCCCTTGCTGATGGAAGGAGGTTTTCACTCAAAATCTTACGATACATGGCCCCATTCATTCTTTCCTTTACACGGATCAGTCGTCCTGGTCCCCTTGCAGAAAAACAGCCCCAAAGCATGATGTTTCCACCCCCATGCTTTACAGTAGGTATGGTGTTCTTTGGATCCAACTCAGCATTCTTTCCCCTCCAAACACGACAAGTTGAGTTTCTACCAAAAAGTTCTATTTTGGTTTCATCTGACCATATGATGTTCTCCCAATCCTCTTCTGGATCATCCAAATGCTCTCTAGCAAACCGCAGACGGGCCTGGACGTGTCCTGGCTTCAGCAGGGGGACACGTCTGGCACTGCAGGATTTGAGTCCCTGGCGGCGTAGTGTGTTACTGATGGTAGCCTTTGTTACTTTGGTCCCAGCTCTCTGCAGGTCATTCACTAGGTCCCTCCGTGTGGTTCTGGGATTTTTGCTCACTGTTCTTGTGATCATTTTGACCCCACGGGGTGAGATCTTGCATGGAGCCCCAGATCGAGGGAGATTATCAGTGGTCTTGTATGTCTTCCATTTTCTAATAATTGCTCCCACAGTTGATTTCTTCACACCAAGCTGCTTACCTATTGCAGATTCAGCCTTCCCAGCCTGGTGAAGGTCTACAATTTTGTTTCTGGTGTCCTTTGACAGCTCTTTGGTCTTGGCCATAGTGGAGTTTGGAGCGTGACTGTTTGAGGTTGTGGACAGGTGTCTTTTATACTGATAACGAGTTCACACAGGTGCCATTAATACAGGTAACGAGTGGAGTACCGAGGAGCCTCTTAAAGAAGTTACAGGTCTGTGAAAGCCAGAAATCTTACTTGTTTGTAGGTGACCAAATACTTATTTTCCACCATAATTTGCAAATAAATTCTTTAAAAATCAGACAATGTGATTTTCTGGATTTTTTTTCCTCATTTTGTCTCTCATAGTTGAGGTATACCTATGATGAAAATTACAGGCCTCTCTGATCTTTTTAAGTGGGAGAACTTACACAATTGGTGGCTGACTAAATACTTTTTTGTCCCACTGTATTTTGACAAAAATCCGACAGCATTCAGATAATTAGACTTTTAATCTTTATTTACACGTTTTGTAAAATGTTCTCATACTTGAGGTCAAAACTTGTATTTGTTTCCTCCCACTGAGGATTGATGTGATTGGTCCAACAGATCCACACAGCTGCTGATGAAGCTGAAAATGTTCTGAGTCACAGCTGTTGGGTTTCATTCTGCTTTAATTACTTCAGAAATGTGGAAGTAATGCTGTTACAGCCCCCTCACCCACTTTCTCCAGTCAACTGCTCGGCTCTCAGTGAAGTTTATCTTTTCACTGATCTGGATTAAATGAAGGCTGCAGCAGCAGGTTGCTGCTTAGCAGGGATGGTTTAAATGTTTTCTGCACTCGGGTGGGTAAAAATGTATTTTCTTTGCTAAAACCATTCAAAAGAGGAAACAAATTGCATTTATTTTATTTTTCAGAAGAATTTAGCTCATTAAAAAAATATTGCACTGAAAATAAAAACAACTCTATTAGTCTTTTGAATGCAGCTGATCTTGTGTTTTAGATGAAAATAAACTGTAAATAGAAGAAATCTATATTTATGTTGGGTAAAAATACAAATCTGACTATTAGTTGAAAAGAAACAGTCATTTTTTTTACTTATTCCTGTTCAGGGTCGTGGGGAGCTGGTGTTTATCTCCAGCAGTTATTGGGTGAGAGGTGGGGTTATACCTGGACAGGTCTCCAGTCCATCACAGGGACACAAAGAGACAGACAACAATTCACATTCACACTTGGGACCAATTTAGAGTCACCAATTAACCCTCCCAGTGTGGGAGGAAGCCAGAGACCCCAGAGAAAACCCATGCATGCAGAAAAGTCCTGGCTGGTTTTGAACCCAGTACCTTATTGCTGCAAGACAATGTTGCTACCAGCTGCTCCACCGTGCAGCCCAAACCCAAATGACTGAATCTGATTGTTTTAAACCAGTAAATTAATGACATGACAACTGAGCTTTGCTTTTCTGAACAACCTTTCAGAAAACTTTGGTTATGAACTGGAACAGAAATAAGTTTATTTATTATGAAGCACCAAGTCATTTCAAGGCACTTTACAGAAATATCAAGTCAATTTGTAAAAATGAAACATTTTTCTATTTAAAGAACCAGCCGATTGGGTTGAATCATCAGTTCTACACAATACTGTGCTGCAGGAATGACTCCCTTTTAACAGGAAGAAACCTCCAGCAGACCCAGAACCAGTATGAGTTCTGCCTCAACCCACTGGAGTCTGAAAGGACAGGAACGAGTCAGATGAATCTGAGACTTGGTCCACTCATCATGTCTATGGGAAGATAAAGAGAGTTCAATAATAAATACAAACATGGGGAGTAAAGGGAGAAAGCAGAGTGAAAACATGTGGTGAGTTTGTCCTCCAGGAGTCTGAGACTATAGCAGCATAACTAAAGGGATGGATCAGGAGAACTCAATGGGATTGTGTAGACAGAGTGTCTGCCTCATGATTAAAAGTGGAAGCTGGAGCTTTGTAGTTTAAGGCTTTATATTTTAGAAGTAACATTTAAACCAATCAAGTGATGCTAAAACAGGAGAAAGGTGATCTCTCCTCTCATTACTTTGCACCATGATTTTGGATCAGCTGGACATCTTAAAGAAGTTTTTTTTTTCACCATGGCTTGTAATTTCAATGAATAATTTAGAATTTTATTTTTGATAATGTTGATTTGTGAAGGGTTGGTGACATTTTCACCAGCAAATTTCACTGCAAGCAGTTTTTAAATTATTGTTAAAGTCTCAGGTTTTTGGGAGCTGAATAAAATAAATTAACGATTGAAGTTCTTTGTGTGGCTGGTAGTTTTGGTAATTTGGTTTGTTATATCACATCACCCACCTTTTAATGAGATGCTCGGTCTGTTTGGAGGCTTTTTGCTTTAATACCGTGTTTGTTTTGGCTCAGATTTAGATTTTTTTTTTAAGGCTGAACTTTCACAGTAATCCTAAGCAGATCCAGAGGCCTGACAAACCTGCTGCGGTCACCTGTCAGGTTTCCCGTGGTGTGAAGATGATTTGTGTCGTCATGCTCAGTTGCTTCTTCCTGCTGTTTCTATCCGTTAGTCCGGCTCTTTCCTCCCACAGAGAGGTCACAGCTTTCTGCTGCTGCAGCCAACCCTCCTGTCAGCAGAAGAAATCAAAGATGCGGTGAATCTTTTGTGAGAAACAACAGGTGGATATCAGCAGATCCACCTCTATGACAGCAGGAAATGATGCGGATGGTTGTTTTTCACATTCCTGTCTCCCTCTGGGAGGAGTTTTTATCTCCATTCATCATCCTGACACTGGATTTCTGAACGTGGGTGTCATGCTTTCATGGACTGAAAGAGGTGGAAAATAAGAAAAAAAAATCTTATTTCATTTTAAGGAAAATTATTTAAGCTTAGTCATGCTGAAAACAATCTTTTTAGAAAATAACTTACGATGTTGATGTTGTAGCCATGATGCATTCGAATGATCAGGATTATTCTCAGGATTTCAGGAGGTCAGACAAATAGAACAAGTTTCTCAAAAATGTTATTTCCTTCTAAATATTTCAGTTATTTAAAGCATCTCTGGTGAATCTTAATTCTACCTCTGATCATGTACACTGCATCAAATATTAATGTACATATAATCAGCTGTGAAAAACAAGCCTGTGTGGATGTCGCAGCTCTCGATGAAGGATTACCTTTAAGTCAGTGAGCGTTGTGCGTGCTGAGGAATCAAAAAGATGTTGAACTTTTTCATGAAACACTTTCTGCCCCAATTTCCTCCTCTTTCCTCACTCCGGTGCTCCAAGTTGTGCTCAGATGAACCTGAGAGAAAGGTTGAAAAGAAGGAATGATGAGGTCAAGAGTTCCTCTCCTCTCTGGCAGCTCTGCTACGTTAAGCATCTTCACATCAATAAATCATTACTTTGTCAGAACTGTAATTTAGGTGAAACTGTCAGTACTTATGAATATGTTTTATAGCAACTTAATATAACACGGAAACGAGAACCAACTTCAGTTTTACTCATTATAACTAATGTAAATGTTTAATCCTTAAATTTAATCCTTTTTAAACAGAGATCAGGAACTCATGAAGGTTTTAACATTAAGCTGATTAGCATTAGTTAAAAATAATATACACTACAGTTTCTTTTACTATTAGTAGCTGAAATACAACAGAATCTCAATAAATATATATATGTAAAAGTATGCAGTAAAGCAGCACTCACAAACTAGTTTAAATCAGAACTGAATACGTACATGTTGATCATCTACAAATAAGATTTAAACAGCCTGCCTTTGAGTTCAGCACAGTTCTTATTGTCTTAAACACAACTGTGCCTCATTAATTTCCATTTATTCTTATTAAACCAAGAATTTGTTTAGAACAGCATCTTTTTAAATGTTTTTATCAACAAATAAAGCTGTGGTTCAGATTATTTATCCAGCAGTCAGTGATGAGGATAATCAGTTATCCTTTTAGTGTTTAATGTGTTTAATGATGTTACAAACAATCTGAAGAAAACAGACATTTGAAAACTGCATTTAAATTTCAATGTTTTCAGCAGGTCTGTTAGTTTACGAGCTGAAGAATGAAAGATGTTTTAAGAGTAAATCATAAATGTCTCATAAAATTACATTCCTTAAGAAAGCAGGATAAGTTAACTGCAGAGTTTCTATTCTTAAATATGAGATGAGGAAAGTTTAAACTCATAAAAAAGTAATACCTTAACATCACTCATCATAATCAGAACTTGTTCTGTGTCGAGGCTTTAGGGTTACAATTTCTGTTCAAGATGATGAAATCTGACAGATTATAAATAAAACAAGGTGATGATCGACTCTGATTTGCACTTCAGTCAATTTAAATACAGTTTTCTTAGTGCAGAATAAAAAAAATGTTGGTGTTTAAAAAAGTGTTTTCACTGAGAGCGATGATGGAGCACAGGATTTACTAAAACAACAGAAATCACTTTCTTCTAAATTAAGTCTTCCAGTGAAGTTTGGATGCAGCTGCTGTGAAACAAACCTTAAAACAGGATTTCAAATCTCCAATATGCACCTTTTGTTCTGCACCAGTCTGCAACCGACGTCTGACCTCGCTCTCATTTCTTTGTATTTTACTTTGAGACAGATGTTCTTTTAATCTTTTAAAGTGGTCTCAATCTAGTTTTGACAAAAGTCCTTCAAAGTTTTGTCTTTGAAAATGTTGACGTTAACTTTTCAGTTGAGTCATTTAGCAAATCTTTTTGAATAGTTGAATTTTAACACTGACCTCTGCATCATCTAAGAATCTGTACTTACAGGATGAGTCAATGTTTCTTATAAACAGACTCTCTGCTACAGATTTGTTCTGATTTGTTTGTTTTTGTTGTTTTTTTGGATATTGGACAAACTGTTGAGGATTTTTTTTTTCCCCACCTGCAGCTAAAGTAATGGAAACAAATGTCATTTTTAAAGTTAGTGCAAGAAACTCAAGTTAATGACAACACCAAAAAAGAAAAAAAAACTCTGAAAAGTTATGAGGTCTGAAACTGAATGAAAAAGGAACCAACATGCCAAGAAATACCTTCCTAAACTCCAGAGAACCAGTAATCAAAACTTTGTAAAACAGTTACAGGAAAGTCTCTCTGTTTAGAAGCAGATTATAAAGAAATGAGGGATAGCTGAAGACTTTTGCACAACTTTCTCTACCCAAAGAATAAATATTGCTCAGAAAAGAAGTTTTGCTCATTTTAGCTTCTTAAACAAAAGTAAAATGAAAGAAGTGGATATTTTTCCAGCTTCAGCTTTAACTTATTTCTGTTTTGTTGAACGTCCATGTCACATTATTGAATTTAAACATGAATAACATGCGTCCATCTATTTCCACTAATGAAAAATGAAGCTACTGTATATTACGCTGTTTACAGGTGGAGCTAGATGCTGATTCTGGGTCCATGTTTGTGCTCCATTGTAGATGTTTTTAAGCATTGAATAAAATTGTCCCATTCATTTACATGGAGGAGGTGGAGTTTAAATGTAAACACGGTCCAGCCACTAGGGGGCACTCATTTAATTTCAGCTTTGACTTCCTGGTTCTGTCCTTTACTGTTATTTACAAATCGAGCGACTCAGTCATGATCTCATCAGTGATTAATATTCATAACATTTTAAGCTAAAATTTGCTGTTATTATAATAATTCTGCCACATATCTGCTTTTAAATTCACTGTGTTCTTCAAATTTCTTTCTAGTCCAAAGATTTCATGATGTCTTTGATGGTCAAATCATCACATTTAAAAAATCTCCTTAAATCACCTTTAGCAGTACCGCTGTTGTTTGATGCTCGTACCTATTAAAGAACAGAAAGAGCTTTACTTTTATTGTTCCTCCTCCACCTCGTACAGCAGATGAGAACATTTCCTCCTTGTGCTTCGATTTTTATCTTCTTTAAATTCAAGCAGTTCGTCTAAAGGCTGATTTTATTGCTTTGTAGAAGCTGAAAGAGACTATAGCCTCTTAGAACTTTTTTTTTTTGGAAGTGGAGGATTATGTTAGAGAGACAAATCTTATCTTATCAGTTTGATTATAGCGACACTGGCCTCAGGTTGAGACCTGGGATTCTTCTTCTTGAGCTGGCTCTCATGTGGAGCAGCAGAGCTTTAAAGCTGTAAGACCTAATTTACAACATGAAGAAAGTGGTTCAGCTGAGTGTAAAAATGATGGATATGGTTTTGTCAGAGATTTTTCAAGGAATGTTTATCATTTTATGTGGTTGAAGCAGATGTGCGCATCGGATCTGAGATGTAGTTTTGTTAAAAAGTAGGTAAAGTTGATGTTGTTGGCAGCTGGATTTTTTTCATTTACGGCACAGAACTAATTGCCATGTTCTCCAGGACGTAAGAAAAATGAGTAGCCATCAGAAGGTGGCATGTGGTGCAGTGAGTGATGACTTATCCAAACTCAGGAGCTGAAATCTAAAGATCAGTTTCCTTTTGAGAGACCAGGCTGAGCAAGCACACAAAAACCCATCAGAAAGTCAGAAAGCTGTGACTGGAACCAATACCACTTTCAGGATGGGATTTTTTCAGAGATTAATAAGAGAGATTTTCTTTAAACAATCAGATTTAGCATCAGAATATGACATTGTTTCTTATCTTTGACATTGCAGTTGTATCTGATGGCAGCAGTTCCTTCGTGCCTGGACTCCTAATGAATGATGAGAATCTCTGGAAGCTGTGAAACGCTGCGAGAAAAACAAATCAAACAAAAGATTTTTCTGCTGCTTTTAGAAACAAATCAGTATCTCTTTAAATTTGAAGCACACATTTTTTTCAAATTGAACCATATAAATGCAAAGAGCCGTGGACAGTCATCAGCTCAGTCACTTTACAGTCTGAACTGGCAGGTTGCTGGAATTCACCAGATGCTTCTGTTTCCTGTTACAATCAAAAGACATCCATGCATTTTTTATATCCATTATAAATCTCTATTAGCATGTATGTGCACACATTATTCTCCCATGAAAGTATCAAAACCTTTTGTAAGAATAACCAGAATGAATGCAGAGCTGCATGTGCGTCGTTCACCTTCGGGTGTAGGGTTTTTATATCAGCAGCTATTTTGGATGTTTTATGGAGACCGGACAGTGCCAGACGTAAAAATAATTTAAAAATGTTTAAAGAATTCTATTCTCATTTCTAATTTATACTCATGGAAGACTTTTAAATTGCAGATGGATTCTTTTTGTGAAGGATTGAAGGATGTAGATTTTGGTTCAGTAAAGGAGGAAAGTTGAACAAATTTTTACTTCCTTGATCAATAGATTCTTAAAAAAAAGTTTTGAAGAAACTCCACCCGTCTCCAGCTGTAGAAAAGATGATAAACTCAACAGGAGATGATAAATGAGGGGATTTATGCACCACTACAGTGAGCACTAATGAAATTATTAAATACTAATCAAGTTTTGGCACTAGTAGATGCCCTCAAACACTCGCCTACATCCAGCTGAAACCTTCTCAGCTTCAAAACACCGATCTTCAACACAACAACTTGTAAACAGACGGATGTTTTTGGTGCATCTTGTGACTTGTTTAAATAAAAAATTGTCTATATTATCTATAATCCAACCTAAGTTTGTGATTATTTTTATTTAAGCAAAGCTATTGAACTTTGATCAGTTATTTGCAAATCCAAGCCAACATTTTACCACTTCAGGAGATCAGTAGTAATAAATCATGAATCATAGATTGCAAACTTAAGAAATCATCACTTATCACATATTTTTATGTGGTAATTTTAAACTAATAATCAGTCTGATGTCTCATAGAAAACCTTTTTATTAATGTCTCAGTTGAAATGAAATAAAAATATAGATTGTTTGTAAAGTTTTTGACCATTTTGATCTTTGAATGAACTTTTCACCTCTTTATTTCTTTTCTCTTCTAATCTCCCCAATACATGCAGTTTTTGTTGTGGAGTTTTTAATCAAAGTTTTGAAAGGATTCTGCTCGTTAAAGAGACTGAGACAATTACAGGATATTGATTTTATTTTTTAGTCTGAAGGAGAGTTTTTGACCTCAGCTGTGGGCAGAAATCAACAAGACTGTCAACTATTTCTGATAATCATTTACATGTTTCACATAACTTCAGCTGTTATGCCTTCAGGAGTTTGTTTACTGCTCAAAATGCTTCACCAGGGATCAAAATGTATAAAAGCTGCTGTGTTTGTGTGCATCAGTTTGATGACACAAGAAATTACAGTTTACGGTCTTCCTGAGTGAGATGTCTGTGTTTTGACAGGCTGTGGACGGAGTCATGCTGCTGCTCTGTGTTTACGGTGTTTTCGAGGCAAGAAGAGCTTGTCTCACCTTGTTCTGAACCTCCGTTTTACCTTTGAACATTCATCACTTTGCTGACAAATGTGCAGCTGACTTGCAGCATGCTGGTTGGATCCCACATGCTCAAATGAAAGAATTCTGTTTTTTTTAAACACAAAATGAAACTTTACACTCAATCTTTGATCCTTTGTTCATTCTCTTTAAGTGTGCAAACTACTTTTTAACAAAGACAATTATTACTGCTGCTAATGTCAATGTATAAGAAAAACAGCTACACATATTGGAACACCAGTAAAAACATGGAATGGGCACAACTGATGACACATTTCAAATATATCGAGTTATTTTAGCCACTACCCTTTATATGATTTAAGGTCCAGTAAACAATAGAAATGAAATGGTTTGAGTTGGAGCTCTTGGTGGATACATTTTAGATTTATTTTTGTCTTAACGGAACTTAAGGCAGCTTTACAAAATCTGACTCAGTGCTGCCGCGACAGGCGCTGTGGCTAACTGCAGCCACCAGCCAAGCCGGCACGGGAGCGCGCACAGACACTTTACAGACTGTTCGTCTTCACAGCACTGCACCGGGGAGGCTAACATACTTCACGTCAGGTCTCTCCACTCTGTTATTTGATTTGATCTCATCATTTTCATACTGTATCAGGCTCTAAACACGACCTATAATGTTTTCTCACCTGGTCACAAGGAAATGAGCCATGTCAGCATCCGTTTTCACTCCCAAATGCAGCTGAAGTTCCCTCCATGAACCCAACGCATATCCAATATTTATGCGGGTGCCTGCCCGGCTTCGGTCATATTTTTTTTTAGACTCACGAGATGCCGCTGATAAAGTCTTTTTTTTCTTCGTGGTGCCACTTTTTTGGGGGGTGAGAGTGGATGCAGGTCGTTTGCTGGCTGCAGAAACATCCATAAGTATACCTTCAGTGTTTGAGTCCAAGTCCACGGCGGCCATGTTCTTCCTGTTCAAGAGCTGTCGGCAACGCGCATGCAGCGTCAATTTACGTCACATCACTACAACTGCGCGGAAAATTCGGACGTCGAACTGCAGCACATTATGTAGCACACAGCGTTTCCAAGGCAACAGACATATATGCGGATGGCCTCGTTATTTTGGGTTTTTAATGCTTCATGACCCATTAGCATTGAATAAACTGGAAATGCATGTGTAGTTTTTCACAAATCTTGCCTTATGTCCCTTTAAATGTTTTCTTTTTGAAACTCTTTTTGTACGTTCTTTAAAAAGCTGTTTCCAATCATTTGCATGTCTTCTGCCCTCTGGTGAAACATCTGTGTACTACAGCTGGCAAGTGCCAACGTTATTATCATTATTATTCAATAGACAATTTAATAAAATAATATTTTAACTGTTATTTTGTGCATCAGGTTTTAAAGGTTAAGAAGTTTTTTGACTTACAAGAAAAATACTTCAGTGTCAAAATCCACAACTGAAAACTTTTCAAGCTGCTTTTATTTTCATTGTATTGTAGTTTCTGTAAAATATTTTTGTGTTTTGGCATAAAAAGCCACTTAACTTTATAACATCAACTTCAAGCTAATAAGTTGAAAATTTTATTTCTTTTAATGTTGCAACCATTTCCAAATGTTATGAAGACTTACCTGAAATGATTATAGCTTTGTTTAAGTTCAAGTTTGTAGTTTTAGTATCATCAATCAGCCCATCCATCGTGTGTTCTTGTTTTTTGGGAGGAAACTGGAGTAAATTGAAAGAACATGTAAACTCCATGCAGTAAGGTCTCAGCTGAGTTTTAAACCCAAGACCTTCTTCCTGTGTGGCCGTTTATGGGATTTTTAACAGAGAAATGATAAAATATTCATGTTTTTTCTTGTGATGCTTCTTGTTTAAAAAAGACTCAGTGAGAGAGACAAACCCAGATAACAGGATGCTGCTGGTTTTCCTAAAATATTTAGAATGAAAATAACTAGCAATAATAATTTAAAAGTGATGTAAACACGATATTTGTCTTAAACATTTAGATTTGAATCATGTGGTCTGTTTGGCATTGGCCTGGTCTCGACTGAAGGACGTAACAGCAGATAAAATGATGAATACAATAAGTTCCCGTGGTGTGAAAATCTGAATTAAACATGACTGTGAGATAAAATGGTGTTTGAAAGTGAATTAAGTTCAGTGGAAAAAAACTCGTTTTAGATTTTTCTTCTTGCACATCACACATCGACTTTTCTGCAGAAACTTTAATTTACATCACAGCTGTGATCTCCTTCCCTCAGATCATTTCTGTTCATTTGAATAGATACGGAAGGATGAAGCGTTATCTCTGTCAACATTTTGGCGCCTTTAAAGTTTTTCAAAGTTGCTGTCAAAGCCTTTAGGGCCTTCGCAAAGTGAAGAGCCTTGATGTTTGAAGCCCAAAAGAAAAATATGTACATAAAGGCTCAGGACTGAACAGTAACAAACAAATACCCTGACTTTACAAAATATGAGTGAAGTTTAAATTTAATCTTTTCAGCTTTAGTTTTTGATGATGTCATCATGAAACAATCTGAATCAGTTATATTCAAGCAGGAAATCATCTAAAACATTCAGGACGGTGATCCTCGAGCGCCTCGACAGAGAGACTCTGGTCTGAGTTGTATTCATGGACGTGATGGACATGTCCCTTGAGGTTTGTCTCTGAATAACACAGTTTTCATTACCGTGTCTGTTTTTCCTCTGCCGTCTTCACTGTGGCATTTCACACATGTCATATATCTGCTGTGAGCCTTTCCACACAGAGGAGATCAAGGAGTCTCTTGTATTAATGGTGATAGTTTGTTTGTGGTGAGTGTTCTCTGGAACAAGGAGAAGATTAAAGTGAGAACTCAAAATGTCACAAACCAAAGATCAATATTATAGTTAAAGAAGTGGCTGCTGATAACTTTGATTTGAAGCTTTTTCTGTCATCAATCACAAGTTTTCTATCTTAAACAATTTTGCTTGATGAAATTCATTTGACATATTTTGGCCTATAATTATAACATGCATTAGTTTTCGTTATGCGTCTGCGTATTTAAAGCCCGTGTAAAGTAACAACAAATGTGTGTTCTGAGTTTGTCACTGCACAGGAATATTAGTTATTAGTCATCCAGCCAAATTTGAATGATTAAAAACAATGCATATGAAGCATATGAAATTTGGTTACAAAATAATGAAAAAAGGATCAGTTTTCTCTGTTCTGAGATGCTGGGGGCGTGTCCGCTGCAGGCGCTGAAACCTGTCTGTCTCATCCTCTAGCAGCACCTCCTTCTCTTCCCCACATCACTGCATTTCCTCCGTTTCTGAGTTCCGGCTGGTTCGTTAAGTTTGAGGTTCTACCCACATGTAAAACTGCTTTTGCATCGCTGCTTTTTGAGGAGTTCAAATATTTCCACACAACCGCAATGCTTCAGACTTGTTGATCAGTGAAGGAGCGGAATGTGCGTCTACGCCATTCTGAGCTTTGTTTAGCATATGAAGGCAGCAGGTGGCAGAAGTAGCTCCTACCTATCATGCTGGTTTAGTTACTGTCTACTGTGTGGCTCCTCTGCACAAAATCGACCCAAAGCTTTTTCAGACGGTCATCCCTCGGATGAAGGAGCGGGAAAACCACTGAAGCTACCGCACTGTACGGTTTTATATGACGAGAGCAGCAGGGGGCGGGGTTATCCCCTTTTAGACCCGCCCATAAAATCCTGAAACAGAAAACTCTTGAAACGCAATTTGAAGGCTCGCTCCACAATTCAGTTTTTAATTGTTGGGAGGTTTTTCACATGTTTAGAACAGTGTATGTATTATGTTTATAATGTGGTTAGAAGAAAATAGCAGAATTCCCTTTACACGGTCTTTAAAGTGATTTCTGTTTAGTATATTTGCATAATAATTTATATTTAAGTGAGAATGTTATGTTTGATATCATGTTTGTTTTGTTTAGATCTTGGTGCCTGTTCTTATGTTGCTGCTTGATTTATTTATATTTGGCTGTTATTACTTATTTGACATTTGATCATGTGCAGGTAAGCAGGCGGGACTTATCGCCACAGGTTTTGTGCTCATACGAAATGGCAGCGCCTGTAATTGTGATATTATGATTACACTTCTCTACAACAAAAGTGTATATAGTGTGAAATAGTTTGTTACCGTCAGTCTGATGTTTGCTAACTGATCTCTGAAGAAAATGTTTGTATGTTATAAACTTTATCCTTGTTAGGGTTAAGAGAAGGTTATTAATGTTTATTGATATTCACCTATTTGGGTTGAGATTCTCTGAAATAAAAATTGTGCTTTTAAAGCACTAAATTATTTTAAAATCCTTTTAAAGTAAAGTTTTATATCCCAGCCTCCCATGTTGATGATTGTACTTCTTTTTGTTTTGTTTTAAGTATCAAAGCAGCAAAACTTCTTTTTATTGAACAGATGTTTTTCTTTTTATTTTGAAGCTGCAGATCTTCTTTTTGATTGAATGATCCTAAATCCCAGCAGCTTTTATAAATCTCTGGATTTTTTTGACTTTGTATGAAGACCAGCATTAATCGATACCAGAATCAATAAAGATTCAGACAGACTGTCACGCTTTAAGGTTTTCATTCGTAGCTTAATTTCCAGATTTCTTTTCAAAAGGTCATTTTTCTTGTCCAGTTTTGTTTTATATGATTATCCTGTTCCCGGCCTTGTGATTCTCATAATTGTTCCTACTTTTGTTCCCCTCTCAGCCTGTGACTGGAAGGAGTCCTGTAATTTGTTTCCCAAACCTTTACTCTGACATCTTTCGAAACTTCCTGCTTCAGCCTCTTCAGCAGAAAATAATAGCTGCTTTTTGTTTGTTTTCCTTCCCTTCCAGCCGTTGTTCCATCCCTGTGTGGTTTTTATTATTAAAAGGTGTTTCAGTTTGTTTCTAGAGTTTGCATTTGGATTCTCAAAGGAGGAAGAAAAATTAACACTGATAAGCAGCTCAGAGACCTGAGCAGCAACAAATCAGATTTCTAATTTTTGTTAGTCACTTGGATAAAAAAAAAACTACTAAAACAAAAATAACTGTTTGATTTATATGTTCATTTTTGTACATTTACATTTCACTACTTAAGATTCTAAGTTTATTTATAAATTACACACTCTGACATGTATCTACCATTAACAGCTGGATAAATGCAGTCTAGAAATTTATTTCTTCTGCCAGGAAACACTTCAGCCAATGTGGATAAATACAGTAGCATTCGTTGCCAGTTTTCTTTATGAGTCTGCAAATAGTTGGCTTGCAGTATCACGTTTGTTGTTTCAGTCGAGGCTTCACCAGCAGCAACAATCATCTGAATCATAATAGCTGCCTGCGTGTTGCCATCGTCTGCTATGTGGTGTTGGAGATGGCTGTTATTAATCTACTTTTGGGAAAGCATGTGGATTTCAACACTTAAAAGTAACATTTAGAAACATCTTTTCATCTATCAGCCCAAATTACTTGCTGCCTTGCGAGTTTATTTCAGCCTCATATTCAGTTACGAGTTGAAAGCCAGAACAGCGTCTGTGTTTCCCCGTGGCGCCTGACTGCAGCTGTTTTTTTTTTTTTGCCTGTGCCTGGAAAGTCTTTGCCACCAAAATAATCTGTTGAAGGCAGAGTGACTGCATAGAGCCCTCACAGAGCTTTACTAAATATGGACAGAGCTGTCATAGATTCACATAAACACCTGCTCCAGAACCGGCTCGACTTCATGCGCTGCTGCAGCTGAAGAAATTACTGCACAGATTACACACAAAGCAAAGTTTGTAGAGAGAAAAGCAGCACAGTGAGTTTATAAGGAGGAACACTGAAAACAATCAGTCTTATTTTAGAGTTTTAGAATAGATTCAAAGAGAAATAAAATTACAAACTGTAGTTCCATGAATTTATCTGGATATAATTTATACTGAATATAAAGTTAACAAACTGTATATTTTACAGAATGTAGAGATGGGTTATTCTTACTTACAGATTAAAAAAATAAATGTGTTTTTTTTTTTAACATTAGGCCTGTAAAAACTTTTCTTTGAGCTTTGATGCTTTTGTTTAACCATGAGGTGTGTCGTCTGATTTGTGGTTCAGATGTTGCATTCGGAGCTAAAAGGTGAAGGTAAATTGCTCTCTGTGGGGTTGCTGATTAGAGGCTTTTAGACTTAAAGGTGATTAAACTGATGCTGTATGAGCCTTTTGGGGTTGTTGCCCAGGAAATTCACATGTCAGTCTTATTTTTTTTAACAGCGGTTTGAAGATTTATCTGCCTCAGCCAGAAGTGCTCGGAGTTAAACACAGTGCTTCTGATTTACCCTGGAGGTTTATTGTACTGTGTGTGTGTGTGTCTCAGGTTATCTGCTGGTTCAAAACATTTCAAAGTTTCACATAATTCCAAACTTTAACATTTGATTGCTGCCTTAATTCTCTCCAACATTTTACCAACTTTTTGTCCGTCATATAATAAATACAGTGTCTTATTCATCAGGTAATATCTTAGTTTATCCATGTTTGGAAACTTTGTTTGATTTACTCAGACTGAAAACATCAGCTTTACTTCACAGTATTGAGTCAGTTTGGTTCATTTATTTGGCAGCCTTGATGTTTAAAGTTTATTTTTTTCTGAAATAAGTCTGAACACGCTGATACTACGCTGTTATAGTTCATTGGAGCACACGAAGGTCTCTTGGCTTCTCTGTGATGCTCAGTGATACATCAAATGAATTGTCTCTTTCTGTCTCTAATTGGCTGTAGGTCAATAACATGTCACGGTTTCTACTTTATTATGTTTGCTGTGTTCTATAAGACTTTGTTTTGTTTCTGCTGAATTTACTTCTAGTTGGGTTTTTTCAGTATTTTTCTGCCTTTTTCTGATGTCAGAATGTCAGAAAGGGACTACAAAGTAATTACCTTCAGATAAATGTATATTAAAACAACATATATTGTAGTGTGTCTAATTTGTAAGTGCATGACAGCTCACCATGAAAAACAAACTGTCTGCATCAACTGCTTGAGCTGCTGAGTGGATGGATGGATGGATGGATGGATGGATGGATGGATGGATGGATGGATGGATGATTTGTATCTATTCAAAGACATAATAAAGTGATGCATCTTGGATCAATCCCAAAACTGCATCAGTACATTGCTGCTCTACTGATCCAGTTGAGTCTGGATCCCATCACTTGGAGGGAAGTAGAAACAGATTGTCTTCAGATGTTTCCAGTATTTTTCAGTCCAAGTTGTCAATCAACTCCGTTTTAAATTCTGTTTTAATCCTGCAGATTTTCTGTCTTGTTTTCTCTGAAACCTTATTGATATCCCTCATGTCATATTTCAACACGTCTTTGTCACATTCTTTTGTGTTCAGCTTGATTCCAGCTTCCCCTCATGCAGATTCCAAACTTGGTAAATCCACAGTGACATAATGTTCTGTAACGGAAGAGAAATTACATCGCTGGTACGCCAGTCATGCCTCATCTTTGTCGTAATTGCATCTGTCAGATCAGTTTCATGATAGTTTTGGAAAATAATTACCAAGCGTTGTGCCCACTAGCGAAGAAACAGTACACGAGAGATGAGTTCTTGGTTCTTCTTTCCAAGTAAAGTTTTTCAGCACAACACAGTTTGTTGGCTGGATTTCCCTCCTTAAAGACCTTTTCAAGCACAAAGTCGGAGGAGGAAGCTGCACGAGTCCTAGTTCTCTATATGCTGGTAGATGAGTTGTAGCTGCTCCTTTTCACACCCACAAAGAAATTCACAGCCTTTCATGCTGTAAACTTTCACATCTCTCTCAATTTTGTGATGACAGACATATGTCAATATACAAATATATTTATAAAACTAAAAGTTTGGGGGTCGATGTTTCCTGTGACTCATCCATGCTGCTACATTTCTGCTACATCAGAAAGTTTTTCTCAATCATAAAAGCTTTAGTGCTTAATTAAATGGTGTGATGCCTCAGAAAGAGGAGTTCAAGATTCTGCATCAAGAATTTCACTAGAAAGTCGTCCAGGTTCAGGTTTGTGCTTGAGCTTATTTGTTCATGCAAATGACTCCAACACAGCAAAGTAATAAGATTTAAAGAAGTCACCAGGGACCGAGAGAGGAAATGAAACTTTCCGAAAAAAGAGGGAACCCATCCAGGAGAAAATGAGAAAAATAAAAACAGCAAAAAGAGTCCAGGGACCTTTTACAGAGAAATAAAATCACATCTCATCTCAACATGGAAAATATGACTTATATAAAAGAAATAAGACCTAAAATAGGTTTGGAAATGGAAGAAGGAAAAAAAAGATACTGGAAAAGTTCTCAGCCTTACTTTTAAAAGAAGTTATGATATTACAAAAATTACAATGATATTTAGTATTTTAGATCTACTTATTAATTAGAATAAGATAATTATAAGTTCAGCTGGAGCATGTTAATCAAACATTAGATCAAAGGTGTTTGAGCAAAGAAATATATTCAAAACATACAGGATGGTGGCATTCAGGTTCTAGGACTGGACTTTATTTAATAATCTAAATTAAATTAGTTTAAAACATCTGATTTTTCTCATCTAAATGGCTTTGCACAGTTTTCTGAAATTTTCTTATTTTAGAAGATAAAGTGCAATGAAATGAGACGTATAAAACTGGAAGCAGCTTAATTATAACAAGCTTAGAGAGCAAAAGGATGCAGGATGTGGCAACAGTCAATTTTATGTGAAAATGTATTTTTAATTTAAAACAGGAGAAAAAACTTTCAAGTAAAATCAGTTAAAAGTGAGAAACGAGCTAAAAAGTGATTCAAAATGCTTTTCAAAACTTATTTGTATTGATCATCATTCATCAGCTTGTTTTATGAATCTGAACCATCACAAAGATTTTTCTGAGTTTTGAAACAGAATCGTGTGATGTTCATGCGTCTTGAAGCTCATTTGGTTGTCTTTGATTTCCGAGTCCTGCTGAGGAATTAGTTTGCAGTTAACAGTTTTATTTATAGCAAGTACATTATCTCGCTCCATTTAACACATTTCATGTTGTTGAATTATTCTGCTGTTTGGTCAGACTGCTGGTGTCTGCAGTGAGCTGAGTCCTTAAATCTGAGTCCTGATGGAGTCCGTGACTCTTCTGCAGCCATTGATGTGAACGTTCCTGCAGAGAAACCATAAATTAATGATTTGCGGATCATAGATAAGATCATTATATGTGCATAAAGGGACTTGACAAGATGGCAGCACACTGTGAGTGTTTACATTTTTTAGGTCGAGCTGTCCAGAGGAGGGACTTAAAACAAAGTTCAAACATTGTTTCAGGGACTCATTTTTACATTGACTTTAAGTTTTAATAGATCAGATCAGATTTTCTAAACAGAATGGTAAATGATGTGACTCTTAGGAGGTTCTGCTTACAATTTGATGTTAGTTCTGGCATGAAATGACACACCATGTTTGTTTTTCTGTAACATCTTTCATTTCATTATGAAGCACTTTGTGTTACACTTGAGTTGGATAAGAATTATATTAACAAAATAGAAAAGTTCACTTAAAGCAGTACAAAATGACTTTTACAACTTTAAACTACTGTTATGAAACTTGTCTAAGTGGATACTCACCGAAAAACATGTTCAGCTTCATATTAGACACTCTGGACGTCTCTGGTCCTCCTATATTTCACTTAATAACTTCAGTGGTTCGGGTTGCAGCCGGAAGTGATGTTAACTTATTTCATAATGAGATTTCATTAGAAGTTTATACAGTATTCTTGTTCATGGTGAGAGTGTCCTGTTAATTATTTAAACATATTTTTATGATCCTTCCCTGATATTTTCTATATAAAAGCCCTCTGGGTCCTTATCGGCCATTGTTGGGTCCTTCTCCTGTGGGTGTGTCCAAACAACAAGTAAAAATAACATCATATTTAGTGTTTCTGTCCTGGGAGAATTTATTTGATAGGTAAAATGTATTTATGGAAAAATGTAGAGACAAAAATAAACAACAAATCTGTTTATTGAAGTCAAGACTGTAGAACGGCACATGTGCAGAAGGAATCGGTAGCACAACTCAACTAGTAGCATATTTCTACAGAACACTGGTTCGAGCGACGGCTGTCTGAGACACTGCTGCAGCAAAATTATTTAGTATTACTTTAAGTAATTTGGGGATGAAAGCTAGTCTGTCACTGGTGACTAGCTGGAGATTCCTCTACTGCAGGGTTACAATTTTACATAAACAAATAATCAGCTGAAGTCTGATGGAATATTTCATAGACAAAACCTGCTCTATGGTCAATCACATGTTGTAAGTGCAAACTAATAGTTGTTATGCTCATTTCTGTGTTGCAGTTTAGTCACAAAATATCTGTTATGTCTCACTTTATTCACTATTTGGTTGCCAAACCTTCCAAATTTGTCTCTCATTTTTTTCAAGCTTCTGACTCACAGAAACTAAATCGAACAGCCATCAAGAAGAGTTTGGGGCGATGTTCAAAATTCAAAGAAGACGTTAGTGAGGCTCTTCGACTTAAATGAGGAAGTTGAGAAAACAAATCAAGACATTTTGGAAACTTTCCTGTGAATGTTGTTTCCAAACATTTGCAGCCCAGTGAGATGCTAGCTGAGAACAGGCCACATCATCATGACATCTTCCTAAATTAGTCTCTAAAACTGCTGTTTGTTTCAAGCCAAGTGATGGAGGTGTGCAGTAGAAATAGAAAGTTTAGTACAGTTTTAGAGAATGTATCTAAATTGTTGTAATGTGATTATAAATGTGCAGGAGTCCCTGTTAGCTTATTCTTAATATTGTAGATGGATTATCCGTCACTCTGCGGGGCGACGCTCCATCACAAACACTCCAAAGCTTTCAGCGCAGCAGCAGCCAGTGCTCCTGTTAGCTTCACTGTTCAGCTTGACGCCTCTAACAAATCGTAGAATCATATTGTCAGTGGTGGCAGGGGGTGTTTGGAAAGCCTGTGGGTGTGATTGTGAATGTGTGTATGGCAAACTGCTGTGTCCCCTGATTCTTAAAATAAACTAATAGATAAATAAATATGGAGAAACTCGACAAATCCTCCCTAAAAGGAAGATCCTGCCAGGGACTGCACACAAAACCTAATTATAAAGCTGAGAGAGGAAAGAATGGATTATACACACAAACACACTGATACAGTTCAAACACACACCAATACACCTTGGACAGTAACTAAACTCATCTTATCTCACTGAAAGATGATCCCTGCATGTGTGTTTGGGTTTATGGGAGGAAACTGCATGCAGCTCACCCATGTACTGGTACTGAAGGTTGTTTTGTGGTTTGGAAAATAAAATCTTTAAAAATAATTGTAAGTTTCGGTTAATCCTGAGGAAACCCATGAAGAGGCAGAATTTCTTCTGTGTTTTCTGTTCCTGTTGTGACAGCTTTAAATTAAGACCCGAAAAGTGAATCATGTGAGACACAGCTGCAACATGGATGTTATTTAGTCTAAATAATGATAACTGTGGTACAAAACTGACACAGTGCAAAAATAACTAATATAGTAACTGTTCAGAGGGAATAAGACCTGCTGAGTTGGACTGACACTACAGTCACAAACCTGGAGGTAAAGTAACATCCAGTGGCTGCTGGGCAAGTGAAAATAAAAATAATTTCTCCTAAACTTAGTAGAATAAATGCCGAGTTTACAGTACCTGCAGATTCCAATTGTTTAAAATCTTAGAGGCTAATATTAACAAATATTTCGACTTTTAAAATAAATGTTACAGTAACTGTGGCTCGAGTGGAAGGACGGACGATGGGAGGAACCAGTTTTATCTTGGTTTCTCCAGCCATGTGTCTAAGAGTTCTTGGGCTATGAACTGTTACTTGAGTGTGTGTTTGTGTGTGTGTTTACAGGTGAACGTGTCTGAGCTCTTTGAGTGGTTGGGAACGCTAATAGAAAGTGGTATAAATAGAATCTCTGCAGGCTGCATCATGTTGGGAAAACATTAAACATATTTATAACTAGATAATGCAATAAAAATATCAGTTCCTCTTTCCTCTCTTCCTCCTGTATGATAACTGGATGCACAACACTGTGTTTGCTTTAGTATCTCAACCACTGCCATCCAAACTGGATGTAGGCATCTCCAGCAACGAAGCTCCTTCTGGTTGGATGTTATTGACAGAAAGAGTGTAAATGCAATACAACAAGAAGAAACAACTGCATCATTACTTTCTATGTTGAGGACGAAGGTGCCGTCCTGAAGTATTGTTAATGTTTAAATGATGTGATACAGAAGAACTGTTGCTAATTTAGATTTTTGTTCAGTTTGATTTTAAATATAATGAAACAAATAACTGAAGAAGAAAAAAAATCAAAGAATGAGTGAAGTTGAGTGTTGTGTTGTTATTATGTTGTGTACTTTCTTTGTGTTTTTGACTCACAGAGAGTATTTTTTGTGCACAAAGCTACTGATTGCTGTGTTTGTTCCCTGCAGCTCCAGCACTAGCCTCCACATTTAGCTCTGCTTTAATGATTTTCTCCTGATCTGAACAGTTAAACCAAATGGCATGTGAGATTTTGGTTGCGTAGCTCGAAGTCTGGAGCCTGGTGTTAAACTTAATGATGGCATGCAGCTGCAGACAGCAGAGTGCCTTGATTCTTTTTTCAGACCCCCCCCCCCCCCGGTTGCTAACACAGTCAGGAGCTGCCCCCACGGTAATCAATACATCCTCGTCTCTGTGTACATGCCAAAGATGGGTGGATGGTCGGGTGGTTTTACAGCCAGAAGGAGCAACATGCAAACGTCTTGCTTCTGCTTTACAAGCATTAGATTTAGTTTTTTATCATCTGCTGCTTACTGAACTCCCTGCATCATATTTCTCAGAGCGGAAATATCTCCTGAACGAGCTGCTTTTATTGCACACAGCTTTCTAAATTGATGCACTTTATTTTCCATCATGAACAGAAAGTTTTACTGTTTTTAGAAGCTGCTAGAAGGAACAAACTAGAACTGACTTCCCTCTGAGGTACAATTTTGTCTTAAAACATCATTTAAATGAGCAATGATGCACAATGTGGCAGCATAATTAGTCCTCTAAACAACATGGAAAAATGATTGTGGATGTAAATAAAGGAGGGAAATGATGATAAAGTGTCTGAGAGTTTGAACATCCTCGGGACAAATTTCAGTCCATTTTCTAACACAGTATTGAATCATTCATTCTGAGAGAGGACAGAGGTGGTTCAGTGAAAAATGAATAAATAATATCTGATTCCTGTTTTGTTTGCAGACACTCTGCAAGTCTGGAGTTTATTTTAAGGCTACACCAGATTTGTTTGGAGCGGAATTCTCCTGAAACTTCCCGTAAATTTGATGTGATTAACAAGCAGCTTAACAAGTGATGATGCAAAGGATGATGAAAAACTGAACATGCCTCAAAAAGTCTGTTCAGATCCTTTCAGTGTGTTCCCCTTTTGTTCTGAATTTTAATTAGATTTCTTTTGTTCTTATTCTGTAGAGAATACACCACAGCTGCACAGTAAAAACAGCTTTTTCATGTCCATTAAAAGTAAAAACTGAACTACATGAGTGGAGCAACACCTTTGCTGAATCTTCTTGACACGTCTTTATTTGAAAGTTTTTTCTGTTCCATTTTAGCTCATACAGATCAGATATCAGTGACCAGTGTTGTGTTATATTCTGGTCTCTCCAGGTCAGTTTTAATGGGATCAGGTTCCAGGTCTGGCTCGGTTACTGTACAAGTTTCAGGTTTTACATGATGCTTCTAGATGTTTTTGAAATGTAAACCGTTCTGGCACATTTTTGTAGTTCTGAGCACACTATTTGTATGTTTCTATTCACTCCTGCTTCTCTCGCACCTGGTTTTAATTTTTCTGCTTTTGGATCCTTTTAAATGGCATCATTTTCAGACCGGATCTCAGTGGTAGAGAATATTATTCTGGCAGTTATTTAACACTCTTACCAACCAGTTGGTAGTCAGACTTATAAAGTCTGATGTTTTCAGGCTTCTTTGATGTATAAATCTTCTGTCCATCTTGTTAGATTCACATTTATTCAAATTAAAAATGTCATTATATTACTGCTCTAAATGCTCCAGGTTGTACTTAAAATTCCACATCTTTGCCCCCATTTGTGCTTAAAAATAATCTTAAGTATATATAAATACATCTGCAGAGTAAAATTGACAATAATTCAAAGATTCATAAAATAACATTTGTATAAACAGCTTTTTTGAGATTGTAGATTTTTTTTTAAGGCAGCAGTAACATCGCTTTGATCACAAGCTGTTGGTCTAATTAGAATTAGACTCTCTTTCTCCAAACTGAGGTCATTCAAAGAACCTTCTACAACAGGCAAAAACCCAAATGTTCCACAAGAAGACAAAAATCAGAACTTTTGCTTTAAGTGTTTATTAATAGTTTGAAGGAAATCCAGACAAGGTTATACTGGAGATGATTTGGTTACAATGAATAAATACAACATACAAAGTGTATCGACGTTCCTCTCCTTACATAAAGAAAATGTGATGTGAGGATATTTAATCTTGGATTGGAATCTGAACCATGAGTCTTTTTAGTTGTGAGTAAGCTTCCAGACAGTAATTCAGCCAACAGGACGTTCTCTGACCTTTCCTGTTTTCTTCTGTTGGATCTGAAGTTACAGGAACAGTTTCATGAAACATAATCTAGACTCCACACATGACTGCAGCTGTGTTGCAGTGCAAGACTCCAGCTCTGCTAAAAAATGGCCCAAATTAAAAATCTGACTGATTTCATCAACATAAAATAGAAAATCTGTTTAAAATGGCACTCATTATTGCTTCTTAACTGAAACTGTA
Organism: Pachypanchax playfairii; assembly: GCA_006937955.1. Taxonomy (NCBI): domain Eukaryota; kingdom Metazoa; phylum Chordata; class Actinopteri; order Cyprinodontiformes; family Aplocheilidae; genus Pachypanchax; species Pachypanchax playfairii. The sequence continues at coordinate 1,967,885 of SSNP01000099.1, forward strand.
TATTCAGAGTTCTTCTAGATAGAAAACAAACCTTTAGAAACCTGGTCAGCCCTCGGTAATACTGTAGCTACTGTTTGCATTCAGCTAACACACCTTTTACCACAACAAAACAACAGCAGATGCATTATTTAGGAGAGCACTCATGTGCTCATGGATGTGAAGGTCAGGTCAGACATGCAGGAGAATTCCCACAGCTTCTAGAGCATCTTCACGCTCATGTTCAGAAGAAAACAGCAGATAAACCATCAGAAAACATCACGAGTTTCTCACAGAGCTTTCTACATTAATAAATTATTTACTTTTTGTTTTGTTCTCTCGGAGCGGCAAACTGTTTTTTGGTAATATGTTAAGTGTCAGAGGTGAAACATCCGACCTGCAGATTCCGTGACCTGTTCATTATACTGCCGACCAAACAGTGGGAGTTAACAAACTGAATAAACTGGCTGAGTCTCATTTATAAGACCCTATTGGGCTTAGTTCCATTTTATTTATGCACCTTGCTACAAAGAATAAATACTCACTATGGTTTACGCTCTAGCAATGTTATCAGTCAGATGTTCCTCATGTCTGAACTGAATTAGGGAAAAAAAAATTTGGTGCAAAACAACCCTTAATTTGATCGAAAATTGCTAAACCAGATTTTTATTTTAGCTTTTCATTCGATCTTGAGGAATAAAATCAGTGAGTCTTCTGAATGTTGCAGACAATTCTGTGTTTTAATTTGTTTAATCTATTATAATATCACACTTCTAGACTTTATAAAAAAAACACTTTATGCCTGTAAAATAATTTTCATGCCTAATCTGATATTACTACAGGCTTTTAATTGTTCATGACATTTGCTGCCCTCTGATTGGCCAGATCGCCTTGTGAAAGAGTTCTTAATCCCAGTCAGTTTATCTGGTTAAATAAAGGTTTAACAGTCATTTAAAAAAAAAACTGTTGAACAAGATTTAGTTTATGCGACATGGATTTAATGTGTATTGTTCATAAATGAATTTAAATGGGTTTTGTCAGCTATTAAACTGTAAACTGGATAATAAAAAAGCAGCTCCTTGAAAACCTGCACAATAAAATGAGCTCAGATTGAATGAATGCTGGGAGCGTGTTTTATGTTTCACTGCAGACTCATGAGATAAAACACAATATCTGATTTAGTTTCTGCTCACTTTCATCTCGACAACTGTAATTTTTCTTTTCTTTTGGGCTCCTCTTACTCTAACTTCCCAGGAGATTTGCTTTAAAAGCAATGTTATTGTTGTTGTAGTTTTTTTTCTTTTACTTTTAGTCATCAAAAGTAAATCTAATTAACTCTGAAGTAAAACCCTTTAAGAGTTCTGGAAAACTTTTAGTTCAACTTATATTGTGGATTTTTCTCTAAAACTAATAAACAGTGAAACCAGAAGGTCAACATGACCTGCCTAGAAACAGTTGATGCAGTTTATTCTCCATTTTTCAAAATCTCTGTAATAATGTAATATTTGTTGTGAAGTCAGTTTTATATTCAGGCATCAACTAGTATAATGTTTTTCCAGATATTTAGAGATACTTCTACATGTTTTTTTAATTGTTAGATTGAGATGAAGAAGTTGCAGCTGACACAAAATGACTTGATCCTATTGGCTGGTTCCAGTATGTCAGTGGTTTTAAGTCCCACCCCCTTTGTGTAAATCAATGGGATATTTTCCTAATTAAAATATACAAATACAACTCTGATAATATTTCAGGTGTTGATTTTTGTTGATTCATGTACTATACTACTTATCTTGCCGCTGTATGTTCAGATTTTAAGTTTTTAAAATATGTTTAGCTGTAATTAGTTGTTTAATGTTAAAAAACAAACACCTTGATTGTGTGCAGGAGAGTAGATGGTGGGTTTTTCAGGCGCACGTCTTTAGGCCTCAGACTCTGGTTTCAAAAAACAACATAATGCCTGTAAATGGGATACCATGACTTTTCTACAACAGACGTTAAACACTCATGTTTTTATATTAGTCAATGCTGAAATCCCCAAAAAGAATACTAATATTTTCAATTTCCTTGAAAGGTATGAGTTTGCATTTCTGTTGCTGACTCTCCAAAATGGGTCATCAGCTGTTACTTCAGCCTGGAACAAATAGAATGACCTAAAGTTATTTTATTTTGGTCCAGCAGCAGCAAAACATCAAATAAGAATAGTTTTATATAGCTCAAGTTTTTGCTCTAAGGCAAACAAAATGGAAAGTAAATCATTGACATGTTGTGTGTTTTCTCCGTCACACATGTCTAGCTGATGTTTTCGTGATAGTTTAGCTTCAGTGTCTCTCTCCCTGTTTTTGGTGGATTCTTTCTGTCAGTCTGTTTGATGATCCAGAACCCATTACGTGCTCGATGCTGATATTTGGCTGCAGGAGCAGTGGGCTCGGTGGCAGGGTGATGTCAGACAGCAGGATTTATGGGTGCTGGGAGGCCAACGATCAACCAGTCGTTTGTCATGTCTGACCAGCAGGTCCCTTAATTGGACTAGAGACACGAGGGAATGTTGAATCTGCAAGCTTTAGCACAACTTTTTAAACTCCTGGTTTCACCCACATGAATATGTGTCTCTGTTGGGATAATGTGTTTGGCTGAATTTATATGATGGAACACACAAACCTTCAGATTTCAGGTTCAACCGTTTAGCAGTTTGTACTGTTAACTTTCTGTCTTTAATCCGACCTTTTGGCAGAGATAATGTTAATTTTTAGGATTCTTTGTTTTTCACTTTGCTAGAATTCTAATTTGTGACAAATTAAAGGAATTAAAAGGCATCAATTTTTTAAGATTTTGAAATAATTTTAGCTGCTTTAGGCTTAGATTTGGTTCTTGTGATGAACTGAGAAGCACACGCACACAAAGCGAGGGAGACCCCCCCCCCCCCCTCAGCATCGGTAACAGAAAAGAGAGTTAGTTCTCTTCAGTCATAACAAAGAAAAAAGCACAAAGTGCTGAAAATTAAAAAGTTAAACGTGCACGCCTGCTAATAGCACTCGTGGATCCAAGACAGTCAAACCTAAACATTCTGTGTAGATCTTTTGACATTATGTTGTATTATAAATGTATAAATTATAAGAAGTGTTAAAGGTAGCTGCTGGTTAACTGCGAGGGTTTCAGGATCGTTTTCTTTTCTACTTTCCCTTTTTCCCTCTCCTTGCTCTTTTTATCTCTTTTTTTTCTTCACACTGTTTTTTCTGTCTTTTATTTCCCTTCCTGGCCTTTTTCCCTGTTCTTCCTTCTTCAGGTGAGTCCTGGCTGTTTCTTGAGAGTCTTACTGGAGACTGCAGCATAATGGGTCACACCTGGGAGAACATGGTTGATCAGGAGTATATCTATCCAGGGTTTGGAGCACTCAGTTGCCAGTTCTTTAAATCACTCACTTTTCCTCGTGTGCAACCCGTCTCTGAATGATACCAGACTCCTGCATCTCTGTAATGTTTCCTTTGGTAACAACGCTAAGAATCTCCTCCTGTAAAGTTAAAGTCACTCACCTGTTTAACTTAAAGAGTCTTCTACAGACTCACCTCTTATGGAAAGACACCAGTCTCTCTCACTCTCCACCTGCCACTGATATAATCATAATCATGATAATTATTCTCTTGTTCTGGACTTACCTGCTCTCTGCTCCTTTGGTTGGTTCCTCGGTTCCTGAATACCCTCTAACCCCTGGACGAGCCAGCAAAGACAAGAACCCACTCTGGGTCCCAGTCTCAGTGCACCCCAGTCATTCAATAAACTGTTTTAATAATCTTTTATATCTTTGTGTTAAGAGCATTATTTGAGTCGTGTTTTGTTTAGTATCACAACATCACTGAGATTTAATGTCATGTAACATAACCAAACGTTTAACAGGAAGTTGTTTTCTGCATGCTTTTGTTTTTGTATTTTTAGTTTAGATTGTTTTAGTTGATACAACTGGATTCTTCGGAACTTGGGAAACATAATAATTAATTGCTCCTCTAGGTGTTCTTTAAGTTTAGAGTGTTAAACTGTTATTCAGATCAGGATTTACTCAGATATTTATTCATTTGAGACTTTCAGGAGTAAAACAACAGCACCTTAAACCTCAGTCTAACAAATCTCTCAGGCTGCTGTCAGTGATTGAATGTCACAGTTTAAATGTCACTAAAAGGCCATTGCTTGTGCCATTATAGACCAGTTAGCAAAGTTTTCACATTAAAAGTTCAAACAAAGATAGTTAATTTGTTTCTGAGGCGTTTCTGACGAACCTTCACACTGTTTTGTTGTCAAAACAGACAATACAGACATTTAAATGGATAAAATAACCAACTCAACTAAATAACAAGATCAATGAAAACTGTTGTAGAAGAAAAAGCGTCAGTGTGATCAGCATATGATGTTATTTTGATTGAAATTTTCTACCCTGAGGAGAAAGTTATTGCAGCTTTCTGAAACATCTCAGGCTGCAGGAGGACGTTTAGTCGCATCGCGTCTCCAGATTGAATTAGCTTCAGTAATAGCTTATGTTTTTATCAGCTCCTTCTCAGAATGTAGCTAAATTGTCATTTACTTCTTGCCTTTCTTCACACTTCCTCCTTCTAAATGAGAAAGTCCAACTAGTGCAACTGACAGCTCAACAGAACGAAGGCCTGTTAATGTTTGACTCTGCTTTTTCTTCCTGATTGGATTTTAATTGAATCTGCTGCTTAAACCAGCGTCGTGCTGATCGAGTCTTTTATTTTATTTCGAGGAGAATTGACTCAAGGATGCAGGTTGTTTTTCCAGCTTAGTACTGTTTGCAATTCTTTCAGGAGAATAAACTCTCCTCATCAGGAACTTTACATTTTGACCACGTTCTTATATCAGACTGATGAATGAAGAAGGAAAGTTAGAGCTGCACCACTTTCATCAATTAATGCTTCCCTCAAGTTATAGAAATGCTTCGTTCCCTGAATTTTCTGCTAGATGTGAAGAAAAGATGTGCAATCTTTGAATTCTTTGAAATTCAATTAATAAAAAGCATCTGTCTCCAAGCAACTTCAGATTATTTTTAAAAGAGCTTTCTTTGGTTTACAGCTTTGGTTTAGAGAAGACATCAGCGTTTCTGGATGGTGTTTATATGTAGCTTCTTATTTACATCTTTACCTTGTGTTTGTGGAGCACATGGTGAAATGTGATGACGGTGATATCTGGAAGAGTTCATGAGAATCAGGCCATCCCATTTCAGGGTCCACAAATCCCCAGGCATCCAGTTCTGACCTTGTTTACTGAGATTCCTCCTGATTCTCTGAACCTTTAGAACCTCTCCATTCACTTTAGATGGTGGCTGTTGTGGGACATTTTTAATAAATTTTTCTGTATTTTGTGGACAGTTTTCTCAGATCTGTGAATGTCTGCCAGTGTTTACATCTGTGAAGGTCTACCTCTCTGAAATGCTCATTTTATACTCAGTCATGTCCCTGAACTGCTACTAACTAACCTAATTAGTTGCCAAACATTTTTTCAGTTGTTTAGTTGTTTTTCAGTTTAATTGCTGCAGTTACTTGATACACCTGTTTAAGCTTTCGTTAAAAAATATTGCTGTCATCAAATTCAAACTGAGCAAATATTTTTTATGAAATGGTAAAATACCTCAGTTTCAACATGTTTATGTTCTTTAGGGTATAAAATGTGGGTGCATGAACATTACAACTGCATTCTGTTTTATGCAAATTTTACATTGTCCAAAGTTTTTGGGAATTTGGGTTCTTTAAACTTGGAAATGTGAATTAACTCTTTGGATTTGAGAAGTAACTAATTGAGACAAAGAGGAACGTTATGTAATCTGGCCTTATTCTGATCATGTGGGACCGGTGTACACAATAAAACCAAGTTCATGCAACAGGTTTTTTTCTCAGTGCATCAGAACATGTGATATACTTCAGGAAACTGGAGCTGACTCAGCTGGTGCACGTTTAAATCAAACCTGCAGACAGATTACTATCTGCAGGGAGGGAGAGTAAAAAACCCTCAACACCTTATACACTTATTCACAAATTTCAGATCCAGATTAAGGAATTTCTCATTGGAAAAATGAGACGAATTGCTAAAACCACAGACATCTGTATGCTGTGCAGATCTGAAGTTTCTTAATCTTCTGAAACCTGGACTTAAATGCTCTCCGGGCTGTTGGGGGGGGGGGGTCTCAGTCCAGTCCAGTCCGTCATTGTATTATTAGACATCATGCTAATTTTATGAAGTTCTTTTAAGAGTAACATGAGTGGCGATCAAAGTGCTATAACAGGAAACTTATTTCCGACGGCATGTGGACTTTTTTAACCACAGTGACACCAATACTCATTTATTTTAAGCTGATTCAAACACATCATGGTAAATAGTTTAGTTATAATCAACAGTTAAAGTCTGAGTGCAGCTGTTCAACTAAGATTTAAAAGAAAGAAAGGAAATTATTCTGCTTGATAGAAAAAAAATGTATTTGCTGTAGCTAAACATATAGTAGGAACATCAGACTCACAAGCTTAGTGAGAACACTGCAGGAGTGTTTCAGACATCTTTTTAGCTTTATTTTCCTTTTGTAGCAGAAAGTGTGGGAACTAAAATCAAAACTAAAACAAGCTGTGGAAATCAAAGAAGCAATATACAAAATCCTGCATGTATAAAATATAACATCCAAAACTCACACACTGACTCTCACCCGGTCCATGCAACCTTAACTTATCAGTGTTTTATTTATTTTGTCAAGAATGAAACCGTTTTTGTACTTTTTCCTTCTTTTTTTGAGTCACTTGTATAAAATGTGTTACATCCATTTCTGTACTCACACAGTTTCCTTCAATGAGAGATATCCTATGCTGCTGTTGTGTCAGTCATGTTGTGTACTGTGTTTATATGAGAGTGCATGATGGTGTGTGCTTACATGTGTGTACCCAGTGACAGTGTAAATTCACTGTAAAACTGAGCCAAACATGGACACATAAAGTCAAGATAAACTTGATGTCAGTTATCAGAATATTTCTGAGACAAACAGAACTCATCAGAAAAAAACATGTTTGAGAAAATCTTTTGATGCTGACACTTTCTCTCCTCTCTGCAGAAACACTTTAAGTTGTGTTCTGATGTCAGCCATCATATTTTTGTCCTTTTTAAATAAAACCCATAACGCATCTGTCCACAGTCACACCAGTAACCTCCCAATTAAACATGTGTACAGATGCATATAAATCGCTCAAACTGCACTTTGGGGGAGACATTAACTGACATGGTTCCTGAGTGCCATTTCTCTCAGCTGGCTGCTTTCTGTAATTAAATTTTTATTTTAAAGTCAATTTGTCTTTCAGTTTGACCTTTGAATACTCCCACATTTGACCGCATGACTTTTCTCTGAATTTTTTACCACTGGAAGGGCCAAGAGGGGGTTTAAAACACATTTAGAAGATATTTTTTTGTCTTATAATATATTTTCTTATTTGTCATAAAAATTGTTATTAAATCTCAAATTGTGCTGTAGATCATCATAATGTGATCTCTGTGGTCTCATATCACAGTAAAACTTCAGTCTTATCTTTTATCTGAACCAGAGTAAGACCCATGTCATGATCAGATGAAATTATCTGCATCTTTCTGCATCTTCGTCTAACTAGATCATTAATCTGTCTAGAAAACAACTAATTTATCCTAAAAACAGGCAGATTAACACTGCCACAGCCCCTTTAAGCCACTGATATATGAAATAAATAATATCTTATGGAGGATTAATGTTCATTCACTTGTATTTTTCTGTTGTTTATGCCGCTGTTAAACTGAACACTACTTTTTTTTTTGAAAATCCAACAAATCATCTAAATTATTGGTCTCTCCTTTTACACCAGGCCTTAAAGCAAAATGTGTCAACAGCTATTCATCGTTGTTTGGCTTTACAACCAAATCCATCACACTAATCTCAAAGGATGCAAATTGAAACACAGTCGATTTATTTATACATCAGCACTTAACCGCCACAAAAAAAGAGGCACGGCCTGTAGAAAACATCATGAAATTAGTGAAATAAAGTGCAACATCTCTGTTAGTTTTATCTAGAAACATTGAATAATTGCTGGTATATTAATATGTAATAATTCAGATTGTTACACCTTTATGGTTCAGTATTAGAGCTGCTTTGGTCGCACAGTGTGGAACTGTAGAGTAATAATCAGGTTGTTTTAATGTTATGGCTGATACATCGCTTTACTGAAACCTTCTAATAGCCTCTAACTGTTAAGTAATGCAGCTTGGTTGGTTTTTGTCATGGTTTATTAGCTCAATTAGCCAGCTGTGCTGTCAGAAAAGCCTCCTGCTGTGATTTAAGGGAGCAGATTTTCTCCTCGTGATGCTTGAGACCCCCGAGTGCTGCAAACTGCTGACTCTGGATCTGTGTTTGTGTGTGTGAAATAACCCAATAAAACTGTGTGTAGCTATCTGTTCTGTGATGTTTGTCTTGTACTTTCAATAGATGGATGAATGGATGGATAGACAAACATTATTACTGCCACATCAGAGAAATGTATTTAATATTACAGTGTATAATATAATACAGTCCTCCTGGAACAGTTGGAACAGAAAGGCTAATTGCTTTACTTTTTATATTAAACTGAAACTATTTAGGTTTGACGTCACGACCATACAGTATAGTAGCTGTGAAATTTAATTTAACTCATTTTTTGTTTAATTGTTGCCAACAAAAATGACTCAATTAAAACAATCTCAGGAGGTCAAAAAAAAAGAGACTTTTTTTTTTAGAATTAAAGTCAAACAGAGCTGGATTTCAAATAGATTAAACTTTAAATAAAAATAACTAAATTAGGCTTCAATAAAATCCTGAGAAGCACAAAAGCAGCAAAACTTTGTTATTGGCTTGTCGGCTTAATGCTGTTATTAGGTATCAATGATTTACAGCTGGTTTATTTTCCTCTGTTGAACCATTTGTTTTCTTTATAAACACTGAATAACTTGTGTAACAATTGTAGATGTTAATACCTGCAAATGAAGCTTGAAATTCTGGTTTTCAGTTTAGAATAAAAATTAGTAAACTGAGAGAGAAACTGAGAGAACTTCATACAAAATTATAATTTTAAAAACAAGAAGAATTAACACTGTGTGGAATTCAAAGACTAAATACAAGTTTTTACCTGGAAAAATAGTGTTAGAGATGATAAAAATACTCTAAAATAAGCAAAGTGTTTCCACAATATAGTTAAAGATAAAATAAGAAGTGAGAAAATCTTTTTGCATTATAAATGTTATTTTAGGAACCAGTGTGACATTAAAGTTGTGCAGTCATGTTAGTTAGGATAAATAATGTTTTTGTTTCTGCTCTTCTTGAGATAATTTAGTGGTTCTGTGTCTGGTTCTGTTTAGATCTCTGGAATTGACACCTTTCTGTATTTTGCCTGAAGTCTGAGGTTAAAGCTTCATGTCCATTAAAAGATCTGATTTAATTTCATATGGAGTAAAACCTCCTCGCAGGCAGGTTGAGTTCCATAAGCTTCTGAATGTTACCGTCATGAGTGGACTATTAATCACATGACTAAACTGGATTTATGGTCTGTAACATGATATCTATGTGAGAATATGAAGGAGAAGGAATATTGATGTAATTTTGGCTTTAAGCAACACGTAGAACATTGACAGTGAGGTGTGATGAGCTACTGACAAGAAGCAGGCGTGTAAAATTGTTCATCCAGCTGCCGGAACATGTCTCTAACATTTTTCTGCCTTTTTTCTCATCAGTCCTTTTAATCAACACTGAATCAGTTTTTCTTCACATGCGGCTGGAATTCTTTGCCGTTTTAGTGTAGAAGTTTAATATTTTTGTGTTCACATGTTGTAAATTAAATTGGAATATTCTGAATCACAAAAAGATTTAATCTGTTTTTATCCTGAAATGCTGCTTTTTATTAGTTTCATATTTATTGTTTAGTTGATCTGACAGGGATTTAATCCATTTTGTTTCTACACTGAAGCAGATTTTGTCAAATTAATTAACTCAAAGACCTTTAAGATTTACTATTTATTACTTTTCTTAGATGTCACCATGAACTTGGCACACACAGGTGTGTTCAGGTGTAATATTGGAACTGGAAACATTTTGTAATGTTTCATATCTGTTTTCATCTTCGTCTCAACAGAACAACTCATCGTGGAGGCCCGAGTCCTGTCAGGAGTGTACCTGCTACAGCGACGTGCCCATCTGCCGACCCGTCCACTGTTCCAACCCCCAGTGTGACTTCAAGAGGGTAGGTTAAGAAAGTACTTTCAGGATTCACATCTGGAGACTGAAAGAAGATTCTGGACCTCTGAGAAATCAGAAAACTCTTGATCTGGATAAGACACGTGTAATTAACTCAATCAGTGCCATTGATGTCTATAAACAAAATCCTAACTGTTTGTTAAGACAGGTGAATTTTGATGAGAATCACTTTTTTCTACTGCATATTACTAAAGAACAGAAAAAGGTAGAAACATTTTTTTTTTTTTTTTGCTGCTGAAAGAAGATAATCTAATTGTTCTCATAGTGGTTTCAGAATTCACACAGTCATAGGACAAAATATTCTGTGGGCCTTTAAAATTCAGTAAAAATGCTCAATGTGTGTGGAGGGGGATAGAAATCTGAAAATGGCACTGAATGAGTTAATGACGGGGTTTGGAAATCTAAATTCCATTTTGGTAAACTGTCAGTAACAGTTATTTACTCTGCTGGTCACTCTGACACCAAAGTGCCTTCAAAGTTAAAAGAAAATGAGATTGTTAAGTGATGCAGCGAGTAGATAGTGATTATCAACAAACAAGATGTCCAACAGATCTGCTCTGATATAATTCAGACTTTTTAACTATTTTTTGTTGCTTTTTTTCTTTTCAAACATTTGGAGTTTTCTTCTGTTGTACGCCACTTATCCATGCTTCATCGGACGCTGTAAGCACAGCATTCGTCTGAAGGACTGAACTGAAATGGAGTGAAATAGCAGCTTTCGTCTTTTTGAAAACCTTTAAAGATCTTCAGAAAGTCTAAAGTAAAATATGAGCGTACGACTGCACAGCCGTTCAAATCACTTCTATTATAAATGCAACTGTTTTATAAAGACACAAGTCAAGTTGCAGAACTTTTCTAAAATAGATTAAATTTTTTACATCATGGTTTTTGTACAGAAACCTGCAGATCACACCTTTTATTTAACTGTTTAGTGATAGTTTCATCCAGATGAGTTTTTTTTCCTCCATCTGTACATTTTTTCTTTCCATGCTGCCTCACAATGTGATTCCATCAAGCCTGCAGTGATGGCTGTAAATCCAATTCCCACACAGAGTCAAGGCAACATTCAATGTCTAATGAATTTCACTCTGCTGGCTTCCAATCCAACGTTAATTAAAAATTAGTCATCGTGTTGGGCAACCCGTGTGCACCCTTCAATTTAAAAGCTCTTAAAAACGTGACTCGCTGTCATCAACACTGGTAAAATATTTCAGGGTTTATCATCTGCTTCTTATGTAATGATTGTGCTTTAAAGTGCAATTTATTTCAAGCTTAAATGTCCCTTTTTCACATAACTTTCCTTTTAAATTGAACTCACTGGAATGAGTCTGTAGATTTCTAATGGTGGTTTAATAATCCTTCATCCATGTGACGCTTCAGGACCACTTTTATCTGCCATCTGAAACTACATGAAACTTAAACTGATAAAAAGTTTGTCTGGATCTTTATCTTTATTTAACCTCAGGCAGCAGATGGAGGAAAACAAATAACTGAAACATATTAAATCTTCAGTAGCATCAAAACACAGGAAGAAGTATGTAAAAAGATATTTGAATATTTTATTTACAATACGTATTTTATTACACAAAGAGGTTGTTGTAACACATGAATCTTCTACATGCTGTAAACAATGAATCAGCTTTTTTCACCTTTCCTAAAAGTGCTAAAATGTGATTAATGTTCAGCTGAAACACCAATAAACACCTTCCATTTATCACTGTACAAACAGTGAACTAATAACTGCTGCACAACTCATTTTCCATTGTGTTTTTGTTGTTATTTACTGGCCATTTGTCTTTTTTTTTCATTATTAATATAATGCATTTGCTAAAGCTTTGTGGGGATGTTTATTCTCACCTTACATAAATTGAATTCCCTCCTCCTTTTCTCATCCCAAACCATTTTTATTTAAATAAACTACTAACTTCTAGCTGTCGCTGTTTCTCATTTGCTTCCTGCCACACAGTTGGCCTCAATTAAGTGTGAAAGCTGTGTGGTAAAAAGACAGCTTGGTGAATCGTAAAAGATATAACTCCAGTATACACACTGCACACCCCGATAGAGTCTTCATATATTCATTACTGTCAGGCCCTTCTGTCAGTTAATTTCTGTGGAAATAGACTCACTGGATTTGACATATTTTGTGTCCATGTCATTAATTCATTTGCTTTTCTGACTCTGTGCTTTTGTGTGTATTCTGGGCATGTTGGGTAAGTAGTCACGCATCTGTGTGTCTTTTCTAAAGGGTGAATATTTAAGGATCCCTCCCAACAAGTGCTGTCCAGAGTGTGTCTCCTCGTCCCACGCCTCCTGCCAGTACGAAGGAGTCACTTATGGAGTAAGTGAAAAGGACAATTTGTGCTCTTTCCTTAATTTTCTTTCGGTTTAACCTATTTAAGGTTTCTTCACCAAAATACCTTCTGTCTCTGAATAATTTCTCCAAAAGTTTGATTATAGCCAATAGATTTAACTCAAAATCCTATTTTAGTTCCAACTTTGCAGCAGTTTTTGTGACTTCTCTGTATTTTAACGTGACATTGCCCCTGGGCATAAAATCTCTTCACAAAGAACGGGTTTCTGAGTCGGCACAAAGTACCAACCTCAGTTTTACCTCCTAATACATTAGGGATGAACTGAGAGGCAGATATGAGTCATGACATTACTGGTAAATGCTCGGACCAGCAGCTGAATTTTAAAATCTGGAGAAAAGTCTAAAAATAAAAGAATAATTTCAATATAACTCTAAAACAAAATGTTTAACATTTAATTTAAAGCTGTATTGTTGCTGTTTTCCTTCTTTATTCATTTTACTTTGTAAAACATTCAAAGTAATACTCAAAGAATCTCACTGGACACGTAACAGACGCGTAACGTCAGTGAAGCGTAATACGTGGCTGATTGACGCCATTAAATGGTACCATTTCCACCGAAGCAACACAAATCAGACACGTCTCAGAAGCGTAGTGTCGTGGCCTTTACGCAACAGTTCTATTTTTTAGGTGCCACGCTTCTAAAATGCATCAAGCTCAGCAGTTGAGTTCAAACCAGACAGGAAATCAGGCATTCGTACCCAGACGTTTCAAAATAAAAGTACCCGTGCAGATTGGCATATGAAAAATAAAGTACTTGTGACGGGTTTGAAGTCCGTAGGTGGTGTGAAAATAAGCCACGGAACCAGCTGGATGGAATGCTTGACTCGAGTGATACGCTTCTGAAACGCTCCTGGTGGGAAGGACGCACAGCTGATTTCACCACCAAAACCCTGATGCATCCAGTGTAAATGAGGGGTTAGGAAAAATTGTGTTCCTTTCTTGAACGAATTCAAATAAACCTTTAATCTAACATCATTTAGCATATTCATTCATTCTTAGCAGCTACACCGATAACAACAAGACAAAACTGTACACTGTTCCAAATATAAACATATAATCCAAAACATCGTTTAACACTTAAAAAAACAATAATTAAATCTTCCAACACTTAATCTGAACCAAACACATCAGTTATAAAATTTTTGCTCAAGTTTTTCTCAGTAACGATTTGAGGATTTTCTCAAAATGGACACATTTTATTACCTAACTTGCATATTTTATTTTATTTTCAGGAAAAAAAGACCATTAGTTCATGGACATTTCTACATTACTTGATCAGTTTATGTGCAGAAATTTATTTGCCTACATAAAGTTACTTTAGTGTGATAAAGCTCAGTACAAAACTTGTTTCCTGAGACTTTCCTCCCTCTTGTCTCACAAAAAGCATTACGGCCTTGTTTATCTTCCATCAAGTGTCCTTCAACTTCTGGCAGCCAATTTAGACAGTACAAGTTCTCTAGAGAAACAAGTCTTTTTCTTGGCAGGGTTTACTGAGTCTGTTGGCGTTGCTGCTCCGGTGAAGTTGTGCTTCATACAGATCTGAGCCACAGTGTGAGGAGTTCTGCAGAGAAGTCACGGCTTTTTAAAGACTTTAATCTGTTTCGACTGAAGGGCAGTGAATGATATTACACTGCTACAGTCCGTTTGGCACACACAGCTGTTTGGATCTGTTTGTTAGTTTTCATTTTTCTAACTTCAAAGAGAAAATGGTGGATGTCTTCAAACTGAAACAACCTCAGTCTTAAGATTTACAATAACAGTATTTTGGGCTTAAATATTCCATTAAACTAAACACAACTGCACCAGTAGTCATGTGCCAAACTTTTGGCAACTATTAACCACTGATAGAAATATTTAAATAAGGTGTATTTACCTCTCTTAACCTTCCTATAGAGAGAAAGCTTTTAGATAAATGCTTCATTAACTGTCAGACTAATTATGTGTATGAAGGCTAAAAAAGGTCCTTGTGCAGCTTTCACATTCTGACACTTCTGACAATCTGCAAAGATTTGGATTAAAGTTCAGGTAACGAGCTGCAGTTTAAAAAGACAAAAAACAAATAGATGACTGTGTATCAGATAAAAACAGTATTTGAATCAAAGTTTTCTTGAATTTGATTTCCGTGCGTTTTATTTCTAACTCAAGCAGCATAAACTAATTTCAGTCAAAATAAAAGTGACCACAGTCAAAGCACGAACCAAAGATCTGTTCACGCTCCTGATTGTGATTAGACACTGAAAACAGACACTTTTGACTTGTTATCTCTCCTGATGGTCGACTCTCACCACCAATACAGACTGTTTATCAGCAGGTGAGTGAGACGGAGCCGTTTAACACAGGTAGAAAAATAAATAAAAAGTACATTGCAGCAGTCAGTGATGCCTCTCTGGGGTAAAGTATGCAAAAACCATTAGTGCTGTACAGGTTCCCACATGCAGGGACAGCACATTGAACATGAGTTTATGGATATAAGAACCATTTAAAGACTATTTTTATTTAATTCCCTAAACCTAACAGGTGTTTTATTTGGCCGCTATCAAACAGCAACTCAACTAGAAGAGGGAAAGTGCTTCGTTAGGAAACTAGTAGCTGGGCTTACTGTTAGTTAGTTAATCTTTGTGCATTTCTAACAATCTAATGAAGGAACTCTTGGGGAAATACTAAAAGCTGTTAATTGGAGTATTTACTTATTAAAGTTTGGATTGACTTTTTGTGCTGCAAGAACACTTCAGCCATCTTCAACGAGGCCATTAGACTTCTGTTTTCAATGTTCAGATGTCCAATAACATTCTGTTTTATCTTTTTCTGCTCATCTCATGATATTTCTTTACCTGTCCTTCCCACACAGCGCCAGTTTTTTTCATCTGTCACTCAGGTTTACAAAGTTTTTAGTTTTCAGAGAACAAAACAGGGCTGAACAACCTTTTCATCTCACTGTCTCTGCTTCTTCCTCCTTTTGTCTTCCCCTCTGGTAACATCCTCCATGTTAATTTGTCTCATTGTTTTATCTGCTTCCCACAGCATGACAGCCAGTGGAGTCCGTCACCCTGTTCGGTGTGTGTTTGCTCCAGAGGGACTGTATCCTGCAGCGTTCAGCCCTGCCCCCATCCCACCTGTTCTGGGGATCAGAGCCTGTTAGTCCCAGCTGGGGAGTGCTGCCCCAAATGTGGCCGCAACGGAGGTGAGAGCTGTTTCAGGATCACTCTGCATGCTCAGAAACATTTTGCTTTTTTCTCTCTCATCAGAGGAAGTACCAACAGATTATACACATGGAAAATGTAATTAAACTTTACATTTCTTACAGTCTCTAAATTAAGACTGTGCAAACTTAAGATTTCCATTTATAAGGATTAAAAGGAACATTTTATTAGTATTATCTATTTCGACTTCTTCGTGTTTGCATGACAGTTTGTTACATATTTTTTTTTTGTCAATTGAAGAATTTTTAAATTCCAATTTTATCTTTAAAAATATCCAACCGCCGATCAGCCATAGTCCATCAAGAGTTCTTCTACCTCATGAAGAGATGACAAATCTACCACCATGAAATCAGGCTGAAATAAAGTTCTTTTTATAATCACCCTCTTAACTGCCTGTTATACTTCTTTTGAAATTGGACCAGTGAAAAATGAACAAGCGCTGATCAGTGGTGGGTTATGTTGAGTAGTCACGATGGGGTATGTCAAATTTTATGGTCAGATGGTTTTTCTTTGTCTTTAGTTGAATATTTAGTAATATTTTCCCAACACATTACTCAAATAGTCGAACCCAAATTTTATGTACAGTCTTTCTAATCATCAGACATGAGGATGTTTTGACAAGCACTGAGTTTTTCAAATGCACGAGGCAACAGTGTTGACTTGAAAGGTTAATAATGAACCTAATGATGTCCTGGAGCAGCTATGATGCATCTCAGCAGTTAGCAGCTAATTGGTAAATGTTTTTTCAGCTTCCTAAATTACTGTGCGTGCCGGCAAATAATGCTTAAAGAGCCAGCTCATTACCTGACATCTATCTTCATTGTTTACTCATTCTGTTTTGGTATGTGTCAGAGTCCTGCTCCTGGCAGGGAGTTGTCTACAGGGATGATGAGGAGTGGGAGCCCAGCATGTGTTCCAGATGTTCCTGCAGCAATGGGAAAGTCCAGTGTTCTGTGGTAGAATGTCAGCAAGTGGCCTGCAAACCAGTAGGTTTCTATAATACACACTGTTCTAAAGGTTTAACATGGTGTCTGTTTCACAGCAGCTCAGTAAACTGTATCTGCTGGAGGTTCAGAGATAAACTGATATTGCTCTGATAAAGTTGTTGTGCTTGTTAAAATGTGATACAGTCAGAGAATTTGATCATAGCTGATGTTTATAAAATAACAGAGTGGATTTCTTCTTTTCTGTACAATCTGTATACACACACAAAGGAAAGGATATTTTTTTTAATTCCCTCAGCATGAGAACCTGGTGATTCAGCCGGGCCACTGCTGCCCACAGTGTGTGTCCAACCCTTGTCTGTCTGCTGGAAAACAGTACCAGGTATGCAGCTTTATTCTCCTTAAAAGGACTGAACATCCTTTCTTTTCTCCAGTCTTGGTTATCTCACCTCTTTTACTCAGCTGCTTTTTTTCTCCTGCTGTGTTTTTGGTGCAGCGAACTCTCAGATCTCTCTCTGCCAAAGTTTCTCCTTTGATCACATTCTATCTAATATATGTTTGTATCTTGTAAGATGCACACATGTCAGTCTAGGTTGTGAGCTTTCAGTGTGGAAGCACTTACATGGATGATGTAATTCTTGTAAAGGGAAGCTGAAGTAGTTTTTATGGTTTGGGTGCACAATTTACTCATGTTGTTCATATCAGCCAATAAATGCCTTTAAAAGAGCTCGATTAGATAAGACATGCCAACATTATTATACTAAATTCTTTGAATTACTTCTAAATTTCCTTTTGTTTTATAGTTATAGTTTCTAAAGGTTTTAGCAAAAATACAAAAACAAAATCTTTGGTTGACATTTAAGCTGTGTGTTTGCATGCTGTCCACATTTCCTGGATGTACCGTGTTTTTTTCATTCTTTTCAAAGAAAGAAAGCACTGATTGGATTAAAGTGAGTGTTTAGTTACACATAAACGTCCTGTGATTCACTGTTTGTCTCTTGATGCACAATCTGTGAATGTGTCTCTCTGCAGCATGGAGAGCAGTGGCAGAAGAACGACTGTACCACATGTGTGTGTGACAGAGGTCAGTCAAAGTGCCACACAAACACCTGTCGGCCTGCCGTCTGTGACAAGGTGAGTTATCTCACACACAGTTTTACTCAGAATTCACCTCACGCACTGATACTGCAACTTTAATGGATTCTGAGACATTGAACTAAGTGAGATCTGGACAAGTCCTCTGCTTTCTGTCCATTAAACCCACAAATATTCACTTTGAAAAAAATCACACTGACTTGTAGTAATTTCCTGAAACCTTATTCGAACCCTAAAAAGAACGAGCAGCTCGTTGGTCCCACTCCTCATCGTTTATGAAATCCAAACATAACGTCTTTAAGTTCACATTTAAATATACATCCATTAAGAGGGCCTACATTTGGACCCTGTGGGGGGAACAGGGAGTAAAACCGTAAACACTTTTATTGCCACTCAGCATGAGAATCACAATTACTCGTATATGCTCCCACACATACACGCAAAAAAACATCCACGCAGGCTGACATTTAATCTTTAATTGCATGCAAATTTCATCTTGCTGCTTCCTTCGAATGTTGGAACCATTGCTGGCAAATTCCCACAGGACCATAAAACTCAATCTACTCACAACAAAACATTATTAAGCTGCACAAAGACAAATGACATGTAAAATAAATGGTCAGATAGCGCCGCAAACTCCAGACTCAGTTAGAATCTTCAGATAAAGCTGTAAGATCAGTCTGATGGCCGTTCGTTTCTCCTTCCTTAATGATGCAACACACACTTATACACTCTGTCTTTTATTGCCCCTCTAATTAAACAAAATGCACCAAAGCAGAATTTCTGCAAACCTCTTTTATTTTTTCAGTCTCATCTCATGACTCAGTTCTTCAGTTTCAACATTTCTAAAAGTAACTTCTGCTTCTTTTGCAGGGTCTGACCAAAGTGAGGCGTCCGGGCCAGTGCTGTGATGAATGTGCTCCTGCCAAAGGGAGTTGCCTGTATCAGGAGGCAGTGCGTTACCATGGAGACATGTGGAATGGCACGGGATGTGAGTTCTGCACCTGTAACCGAGGTCAAGTCCTCTGTCGGAAGGCTGAGTGTGGCCACGTCAAATGCCCACAGGTGAGCATGAATAAGAAAAAAGATGTTCATTAGTAATTTATTAGTTGGCAGGAACATCAGACCTGGTCTTGTGTTTAGAGTTTAAAATGTAGCAGCAAATCTGCTTATTTAGTAAGAAAATATGTTATTTAGTTACACTTTAGATAACTGAATCAGGTGGTTTATTGAAACTTAATTTAAATGTATTTAAACAATAACATTTATTGCTTTGTACAGATGTCAGTTAACGTACTGTATGAGATTCAGATGATCTGTTTTAGTCTTATATTAGGCAGCAAAGTGTCTTTCATTGGAAAACTGTAAATAGCAAAAGGCTCTTTCTCGTTAGTTCTCATGATTCTGGGTTTTTACCACGTGTTCATTTATTTCAGTTTTTATTCCAGGTTCGTCTGTGTTTTGAGTTTATGTAAAGATTCATTGTTTTTCACTGCAGTAGCCTTGTCCTCAGTATCTTTTTTTAAGTACTCACAGCTGCTTTTCATTCATGATCACGCACCAGGTTTTCACGCCAGCAATCGAGCCTCGCAGTATTTCTATTCTGCTGGTTCTCAGTTCTGATCCTCACGCTGCCTTCATGTCTAGCATCATCTCATACCTGTATATAGTTTTTTTTTGCTTAACTCTCTGCAAGTTCTACACCACGCCCACGATGACACTATCGTAGTAGATTTAACCAAAACTACTGCAAAATATAAAAGCAGTGTGTGAAAAGATTCACCTGCAGTGCAGTAACTGAACTGTCTTCTGTGGGATGTTGAATTCATTAATTTGAAAAGTCTGTTTAGAATCAGATTTTTTAATAATTTGCTGATATGTAAAACTTTAGCAGAAAATGAAGATGTTTTCTTTCTTTATCGACTCCACAGGTAGAAAAATAATTGTAAAAAAGATCCTGCAAACTGCTGTTCTACCCTCGTGCTGAACTTGCACTTTTTTCTTGTAACTCTGGAAACGTATGTTCAGAAATCCCATTGAGCACAATTATTGTGCTTCTGGTTTCTTTGTCAGAAGCCTGTACAGCAAAGGATAAAACACACTATTAGATTCTGGTCTGTGATAGTTCTCCTGACATATTTAGTTGACCTAGAAACAGGATTTTAGTATTTGCCGTTTACAAAATGTAAAACAATTTGCTGCCTCACATAAGAATAAACCGGTACTCTGAACTTTAACTAAACTGATGTCTCCAATAAGGGAAAATTGTGAGGAAGAGGAGCGTCTCAACAGTAACTTTACACAAGCAGCAGTGAAGAATTCTGTATAATTTTTAACAAAAATATTGTTAGCTGTTTAAAAAAATAGAAATGACAGACATCATGTTTCCGGTTAAAAACAAGTTAGTGTTTATATTGTTCTGCTAAAGCTTGAATAATTAGTTTAAAACTCCCATGAGCCATTGCTTTAAAAATAATTAGTCAAAGGATTTTTACTGATGGGTTTATTGTTTTTTTGTCATGTGGTAACCATTTAGACAGAGAATTATCGCATAGTGTGTTGTGTTGTTGCTGCTGAGAATGATGCTTTTATTTTGGTAATTGATTGCCACCATGATTGGAGTTCAGCTGGCCAAGGTAATATTCTACTGCCAGTAACATGTACACTATAAAAACTGTATCACAGTATTTGTTTTTAGAGCATTAGTGCTGCATTTCCCAACAGCCCTCTAAATTACTAAATTAAGTCATTTAGTCGGGCTGTTTTGTTTTTAGATCTACATGTGTAAAACTTTTATAGCCAATTTAGGCAATTCAGTCCAGCCTTTAACCTCAACAAGATTAAATGCCACATTTAATTTAATGCCTTAGCATCAAGATTAGCAATGAATGCTAATAATGTAATGTCAGTGAATTTAACTTCTACTGCTTGGACTGCTTTCTTTAACGAGATTGTCCTCCCTAAAAATGTGACATCCGAGCACCCAGAAATTCCATTTCCTGGCTTAAAAGGTTACTAAAAAGTTAATGGAAACTATCACAGTTACTTTTCTCACAGCTTCCTACATGTACGGCAGTGACATTTTTCACTTTGTATCAACAGATTAGATGGAATTGGATGATCATTTAAATCTGTGAGGTCTATCACAGATAATATCTGAATTAAGATGCAGTAAATTGAAAGACACGAAGGAACTAATGAGCTGTGACGAAGCGCATGCTAAAAATCGGTTGCTTGACACAAACAAATGACTCAATAAACCTGCACCAACCTGACAGCTGCAAGGCTTTCCTTCAGTGCATCAAATATTTAACTCTTTTAAATCCAAGTATCACACGGGCCAATTTTTCTGACATAAATCCTCTAAAGTTAAAATAAAAAATAGATCAGAATCCTGATTTTTCTTTCATCCGTTGAACTTCTCCATATCACTCTTTCTCTGCTCCTGTTTTCAACTGTGACTAGGTAGTTGTTGGACATGAAGTCATGTGACATGGTAGGACATATGTAAGGTTCTATAGAACTCTTCTTTTATTTTTCATGAGCCATTTTAATGTTTGGTCTAACTCAAAGGGTTGAAGAGTTACAGTAACACAAACATGGTAAAATCGAAGCACAGATGTTTTTTTGTCTGTGTTCCGGCAGCAGAATCTTGTGAATGCTTTGCTTTACCATAATAAACTGAATATCATCATAAAGCTAATCTTCTCTTCTTTCCAAAATTGTATGAATCTTCTCTGTAGCACAAATCCTAATTTAATTACTGTCATGAAAAGTTCGCCTGTGGAGCATATCGCCAAGGCTTAGTGTAAAAGGGTTAAATATTAGTGTTTTAATGTGGAATCAGGCTCAAGTGAAAACAAAAGACGGTTTCAAGGTTTCATGTGTTGATCAGGCAGTTGGGATTACGGGGTATCTAATAATCCCAGGATTCCTTAACGATTGGTGGTTTTGTTGTTAATCTTAACTCCAGCCAGGAGCCACATCGACTCCACACCTCATCCAATGCTTTTTACCTTGAGCTGATTTAATCGTTTTGCTTTAATATCCCCTCTCAGGTCTAAATAAGCCCCATTAATCATTCTATATGGTGATAATTGAGGCTGCTAAGTGTCATTAGCCATAAGTAGCATAACTGGCATTTGCCCAGCACTGAAATGAATAAGGTCACTCTGCTAAAAAGATCAGAGCCAGTCAGTTTTCACTGTGAGTGTGTGTTAGTAGCAGTTAAGAGAAGGTTATGGGTTTAATAACATGTGTGGGTCAGTAAGCAGAAAGAGACACAGGGGGACATTTATAGTTGGGAGGTTTATGATTCCTGCACTAATAACGTTCTGGTCTGTTTGATTCTTTGACTTGTGAACAACCTTCATATACCAACAAAGAAAAAGATTTCCATTTATGGAAGATGCAACATGGCAATGATTATATGTGATATAATGATGTAATTTAGAGAGAATTAAATGAAAATAAGAGTTTTTAATGTTTTTCTGAGTGCAGTCTTTATTTGAAGATGATAAACAGAGTTCACCATATTCCATTATCATGTTTATTATGAAGCCAAGAAGGAAAAGTCCAAATGTTATTTTTATCTTTCAGTTTGTACATCCTCTCTGCACGCATCAGTCTGTCCCACTTTCAGTTCAAACAATAGAGAAGGAGAATATGATGTAGTGCAGGTGAAATAACCTCCATTTAACGAAACAAGATGTCCCTGTATTAAATATGACAAATGATGCCGCAGCATCCTCCTGGTTTTCATTTCAGGACATTTTGCTGACATTCATTTCATGGTTAGAAGAAATAATTTGATTAAGAAATAAAAATATGCAGCTTTATAAATGTGTTCTTTGGATTTTTAGGAAACAGAGCTTGTCCACCTGCCAGGGAAGTGCTGTCCCGAGTGTTCCTCTGTTAAACCTTCCTGTCTTCATGAAGGGAAATCCTACAAGGTATTTTTCTGTTACACATATACATTTAACGCATTTAATGCACATAAACTTTAAAGACAATTTGCCAAACTAAGCAAGAGATTCAAACTATGTGGGTGAGACAAAGACACAACAGGGTTTCTGTAAATCAAATCTCACAAAATAAAAGAAAATAAGAGATGTGAAGCTGCTCTACAAACATTAATATTAAGCTGTTTTACAAATATAAATACAGACACTAATAATTAATAATGCAATAAGATTGATTTAAATGTGTGTTTTGGGACTGAGTTATCAAGCTGTGTGGAACTATTAAGCATGCAACAGAATTCTGTTTTCCGACATTTTGGCTCTTATTTTGTAGAGTTTCATTATGTTCATTATTTATAGCTTAAACCTGGAAAACTAGATTGTAGAGCTTTAATATTTTATATTATCAATCAAGAGGGAATGTTTATAAAATTCTGCAAGACTCTCGACCGAGGCTGCATCTCAGAGGGAGTGCTTGGAGGGGGAAAGCATTTTACCATTAATAAATAAAAATGTAAAGATAAACATCATATTTTTTTATCCCCCACTAGCAAAAAAAATAATACTTTCACATCTAAAACAGATTAACATTCGAAGTAAACCTATTTTATGTCACTAGTGAATTAAAAAATGGCTAAAACTGTGTCAGTATTACAGATTCTGAGTTAAAATTTAGGATCATCTCTCTCACATGATGCTACATGTCTTTATTTGTTGAACAAGAAACTCTCATGAACTATTAATGGGTTGAAATGATATTTTTGTTAAATAATCATCAGATGCACATCTGTGCTAAAAAATCATGTCACTCCATCATTTCTCAACAATATCTTAAAACTAAATGCAAATATTTTATCTATTAAGTGCTTTTATCTGATGTTATGTGGGTGTTTTCACACTGATGTTAAACATCAGTTGGACTTTGCTGAAAGTTTACAGCAGCAGCTTTCTGGCTGCATTATTATTGGCTTGGATTTTCAAATGCTCGCAAAACATTTTGGAAACCAGAGTTGGAATAATTAACTGCTTTTGTTTGTGAAAAGTGAAACATGGAATGTTTTTTTTTACACTAAAACCTTTTTGTTTTCCTCAATCAGAGTCAGTTTTTAAACTAATTACTACCGGACGTGAGTAATCAACAGGCGTCCTGCACAAAAGTTAGCTCCCAGCACTTGTTAGTAAGAATTATTTGGCTAATTTATTTGTATTTATAAATTTAACTTAAGAATAATTTCAACATTTTTCATTAAAAGGTGATTTGGGTTAATTGTTTTTGGCAGTTATTGCTGTTTGTCTCTCTTTAGTCAGTTCTCCTGTTCTGATGTTGGAATAAATCCATTTCGTGACTGCTACACCACGTTAGGCAAATTGCTTCGTAATATTAAGGAATTTCTGGTTTCTTATTTGAATGGGACTCATCAGAGATAAGAATTCAGATGTTCAGGTTCTGCGTTCACTCGGTTTAATTCCAGATGTTCTGTTTTATTTCAGGACTTGGCTCGTTGGGCTGATGGAAGTTGCCGTGAGTGTGAGTGCCGTGATGCCCAGGTGACTTGTTATCTTCAGTCCTGCCCCACGTGCCCAGCAGGCACCCTGGCTGTCATGAAGGAAGGCCAGTGCTGCTCTGAGTGTCTCCAGGGTATGTTATACAACTGGTAGCAGTGTGTGTCTGAAGCCTGAGCAGAAACATTCAGCTCTTGTCTCTGTTTTCTTTTTCTCATTCTTTAACACAACATCTGACCTGTTCTGTTGAAGATTGAATGAATTATTTGGGACTGAAACTGTCTCTTAATCTTTATTATTCCATCTAGATTTGGTGTATTCTACATCAATAATAATAATCTCTGTGCCTTTCCTGGAGTTGATTTATATATTGATAGCTCTTGGTGCAAAATTGGGGTTAAAAAAATAAATTAACCTTATTTAGATTTTAAAATAAAATCTGCTGTTGGTATTTACCATTTTGATGTAAACATGCTGTGGATACTTTACTTTTATTTATACAGCAACAAACAGCTGGTTTACTAGATTTAATAATCATACAATATCAAATAAAATATTAAAAAATAATGTTAGTTAATCACAAAACTAATTTATCAGCAATAAACAGACTTTTTGAAGTTATTTATTTAGATTAGAGTTGATTTGAATTTATGATTGCTGGTAGCTGATTTTTTTTTTTTTTTTTTGCCAAAAATTCTTGCTTGACGTCTTTCTTCTGAAGCAATCAGAGTCCATCAGACCCGCCTGCAGCTAAAACATCTGACAGTGTTTCATGATTCAGATGGAGCGCAGCACCTGAACCAACGTACTTTTAGGAAAAACCAAGAAGACTTTGTTTTGCGTCGAGGCTTTACATGATAGTCAACAATATTTTGTTTGCATTTTTGCTTGTTAAACAAAAATTCCACTAAATTGATTAATTTTAAAGTTTTTGCTGGATTTTAGAAAAACTTCCTAATTTAACTGAAGGTAGTCTATAAACAAAAGTTTATTCTGGTGCTAAATATTCAGTGTGTATAAATGAAAAGTTTGCAAATAGACTTTAAACAGAGAGACGATGAGTTTATAGTTTTGTCTTCTGGGGTGAAGAGACACTAATCTGCTCTGTTTTATTCAGTCTGCTGTTGCCTGAAGACAAACAGTCTCATAACTGATAAACTGATTTTAACTTCAGCTTTTCTAAATGCTGAATTTATAAAACATGCAGAACAAAAGATAAATTCATATCAATGTTCATTTTCACACATTAATATTAAACTCATTTTAAAAATAAAACAGTTGGGAAGTGCTGAAAGCTTTTTTGTGTTTGACCAGAGGTTTTCAGTTTTTACTCCAAGGTTAAAATTAGAATCTGGAAACTTCCGATGTGGTTTGTAACAACATAAGTCAGATTTTTCTGCCTGGGTTTTCAAGTTTATATAAAGGATTTATACAATTCTTTTGCTTGTGCAAATTAAAGTGAAATAAATCATGATCTTCCTTTTTTATATTATCATAATGAAACAAGAGACAAACTCATGTGATTGCTTATTAACCCTCCATCAGTTTGCCTGACTGTGAATCACATTCTTATGTGTTTCTGACTAAAAATAGAAAAACAAAAGAACATATGGTTCTTTCCTCCCTCCCACTCGCTTCTCCTGCCCGAAACATAAATCTTCCTCGAAGCTGATTAATCATTGCAGTCTTTAGACCCAGAGGTCAGTATTCTCCTCTCCTATTGGCTGCTTCTCACCTGAGAGTCATGGCCAAGACGTATGCTGTGTTCATGTCTCATGGGAAAATCTGTAAATGGGAACTTCTTCCTTGCATTTTTCTCTCCACTATGTTTTGACCCAGCTGGGATGTTGGTGCAAATATATAGTTTTCCAACATGGTACCTTGAGAGCATCTGCAAGTTGCAACAGATTCTAGATTTTTAATTTATTTGTTTTGTTTAAACAATTTCCCTCAGAGACTCTTTATTTGTCTTATCAGATATATTAAAAAGATATTAAACTTATGTTACTGCCTCAGTGCTAGAGGGAAGCTGTTGCACTTTCTGGTTATTGTATCTTATTGCAATACTAATATTTCTGAATATATGAATTTACTTTTATGTTCTGGTCTGTTAAGTCATGTGTATGTAGTTACAGTCAACTTTATATGAGCTTCCACACACTTATTAAAATACATGAAGAACATTTTACTTGGAGAGGGATAGTAATGAGTGACTGAAAACTAAATACCAGCATAAGGTGTTAGATCTAACCCAACCAATTTACCAAAGTTTATATTCATTTTAATTTAATTTTTGTGGCAAAAAATAATTCTCTTCAATATCTTTTCATGGATGTACCCATGATTTTATACAAATGTTTAAGTAAATCAGAATAAATCAAATGAACTGAGTGGTTACTCTGAAACTACAAAAAATGTTCAAACATTATTCAAATAAATATCAGAAAAATGCCTTACACTTCTTGAAGGAATGCATCTCACTGGAGCTTTTATCTAAGATCCTCTTATACTTAGAAATCATGGTGTAACAACCATTTTGGTCCAACCTTAATAATAACGTTGTGTGCTATCTCTCACATATTATCCATCTATTAACACTCAGCTGTGAATGACTCTCAGCTATTATCTTATGACAGTGTTGCTAACAAACACAGAGGAAGCCATTTGTCCACAGGGAGCAACAGATAAGCCAGCTTCAACATTTCTGCATGAATGTCACTTTAAATATCTTTACAACCAATATATTTGTATTATATTTGTTTTATTCCTTTAGGTTAATAGATCCAGTGCTCAGATTTTCTGCCTCATAGCGAAAAGTTTCCTGCTTAATTTTCTAACTTTATTTGTTGAAGGCTGGAAACTTTTAGAAATAAGTCCTTCTGTGAAGTTGAATTGATTGATTTTCAGTTTGACTCCCTGCAGCGAGTCTGAGATGTTTGATAATTATGGGCAGTAAGACTAATTTCAGTCTGTCTCACAGTTAAATGACTTAATCCCCTCGTCAATACTTCATCAACAAAGTTCCAACTAAGTGGATGTAATCCTCCTTCAGACTTTATTGTCTCATATAAAGTGTGTCATTAAAGAAAATTTGGCAGCAGACCTCAGTGGTGAATTAATGACCGCTGCCCCTCTTTTTAATGGGAATTAGGGTGTGAAACTGATTTACTGTCAAAAGGGGGTTTTGTTGGTATATTGGCTAATTCTTAAGATGGCAGGTATCCAGTCTCTGTTGGAGGTCAGACTTTAAAATGATGCTTCCAATGTTTCTATTGTGTCACATAGCAGCAGATCTAATGTTGCATATTATGTTGTTTTAATACAGGGAGACTTTTCTCATCAGGTTCTGCTGTGCTCTTAAGCTTCTTTGGATTAGTCATCGTCATACAACCGTTATCCACGACGACAGTTTTTAATTTTGTGCTTCAGGGATTCAGGCTTATTATGCTTGCGAGGAAATGAATTTACAGTATGAGAGCGTCAGAGCCATCCTCGGGAGAGAAAACAATCTACTGGTTCACTTTCACCTGTCAAAGTAAACTACAGATAGTCTTGTGCACAAGCAGGTAAATTTACTAATTTATTTTCATCTGTTTAACGTGCAGAAAATAACTGTTTGCAGAAGAATATAGAATTCATGCAAGAAATACAGATATTACCACAGCTGAATGAGAAGAGAAATGCTTTCCTAAATCCATATTAGTCAATAATCTTTTCAATGGGCTGGAGCATAAACTGCTAAGTACCTTTAGTTTTTTTCAGCTTTTCCTCTTTCAAACATGCTCTTTTATTTAACTACACAGCTCTGATTCTGCTCTTCTATATCCAGTAAAAAGGTGAACGGTTGGGTAAAACATGGGTTCAAATAGTGAGAACAAGTGGTGACTGAAAGAAGAAGAGTGATGGAGATATTTAGATCAGTCTGTTCTGGCTTACTGACAGTCTTATTGGCCATTAGGATTAAAGTAGCGTCTCATTTTTCTCATGTTCAGCCCGTCATTTCCATTTTCATGTGCTTAGTCTCTTCTGCTATAACTCTTCTCCTCCTCGTCCTATTTCCTTCCTCTCTCTGCTTCTTCTGTCCTGTTCTGTCACATTAATCGGATTCCTCAGTCACATTCCCAAAAGTGTTTTATTCTCTCATAACAATTGCTGTGAAATCAAGTGCAAGCATCAGCATATGTTGTTTGACAAGCGTTTACTTTCATTTGCTTGTTCTGCAGTCAGGCTGTGACAGTCTCCTCTCTGTCTTCTGTTTCTTTAATTTCAGAACATGACAGGGTTTTCTTCTTCTGGGGAAACTGAGTTACATTTTTAATTTTTTACATGCTGAAGAGCCAAATCATTTCAGGGACTAGCAAAAACATAAGCAGAGATTGTAATGCCATTATTCCATTTTGTTTTGAGTGTTATTTTTATTTGAGACAAAGATTCAGCAGATTTTTTTCTGCATTGAAAGCAGGAAAACTGAATATTTATAATAAAGATAATGTTTTTAATCCTCTAGAAGTTGGATCAGAATATTAAAGTCACAACACTGGCTTGATGATTATATCAGAGTTACATTGAATAAAGACTTATGAGGGCAGCTGGTATAAATGATAAAAACTGGCCTATAAACTGTTGTCAAATTGTTCAATCAACTGGGAACCAATGTGAGCTGTTACGCGCTTCATAAAAACCACCAGTGGAGCTTTTTAGCTGACAACAGAAAAGCTCAGAATCTCCCAGCTGGTCACATTGTACTGAGTAAGGCTTCTCTAACACAGTCTAACTGCTCCAAATGTGATGGAAGTCATTTAAATTGAATTCCACGTGTCAGAATGTGTGAGGATCTTTCTTATTGTGGCCATGGAGAGAGGATTTTTGAACCCATTATGATACAGCCAGTTTAATATAATAAAATCAATGTGTTTTTCAGCTCAGTGCCATGCAGACTGCCTGTCTTGTCTGGGGACTCCTGACCACTGTGAGAGCTGCAGAGACTCAAAGGCCTTTCTTCACGCTGGTCGCTGTGTCTCTGTCTGTCCGGCGGGTTTCTACACTGAAGGACGAAGCTGTGCAGGTGGGACCGATGTTCATGAATTTGACATTTTCCCTTTTATAAATCTGGACACAGAACAAAAATCAATGAGTTTGAACTGAAGGTAAGTTGCTCCGTTTGGAAAGCCGCAGGCATCTGGTGAAGGATGTCATGTGGTTTCACTCGTTTCGTTGAAGACGTATTACTTCAGGGTGCATTGCACTTCCATTTTAACATTTTTCTATGAAAATAAAATGGGGAAATTCCCCCAAAATGCTGAGCAATCAAAACTAACATATTCTGTACAGTAAACACTAACTGAAGCTTATTTGTAAGTCACAAAAATTACAAAATGTCATTTTGGTTAAAAATGATCATAAAAACATTAAAACTAAACATGTTTTCATATTGATCCAGTTAACTTTTCATAGCCAAACTAAATGTTCAGATTCAAACCCAGATACAGTTAACAGCTGCTTTCATATAATATAATGTGTAAATTTAGTTACCAACAACATAACATGTCTCAAAATATGTAAAACATCTGCTAAATGTTAAAACACACAAATCTTCATTATGTAAGTGATTTAAATTGTTGAAGGAGTGAAGAGAGACAGGCTGCTGAATGTGAAATAGGGTTTTTAATTTGATATTTTTCTTCTTAGATTTTAGAACGACGGTATCAAACTACTTCTGTGGCTGATAAAACTTTGTGATATTAGTTTAAAGCAGTTTGTATTGGAAACATAGTCGTTGTCAGGTTCATCCTTCAGGTTTTCATGTAGGAATGTAAAATAATTGTTTTTAAATGTTGATACTTTAGTAAATTATTATATACAGTTAGTAAAGTTATGACCTGAGCAGATTTATTCATCCTGCTTCTATATGTCCATCTTCCCTCTGGGCTTCTGTCTTTTTATTTCTTCTAAACTTTATTTTTCTTTGTGTTCTTCATCGTCAGCATCATCATTTTCATACTTATAATCTTTGTTTTCTGCCTCCATCTCGTCTCTTCTTCCTTCCTTCTGTCCTCGTCTGTGTAGGTGGCCGTTAAGTTTTAAGGGGATTTAAAAGTTTTATGCTGTAAAATTGAGATTACTCTGTTGCATTTCCTCTCCTCCTACATGTGCTACTGTCAGTATGCTGAAGATGTTGTATGAGTCAAGTATTCTGAACCATCAGTCTGTAACTGCTTGCATGCGTTGTTATCTATAAAACATTTCAACTGAATGTTATCTGCAAAACATTTCAGTTCTTTAAAGGTGAATGTTTTATTGTATTCTGTGTCTAAACGTTTGACTATATTTATTGATACAGTAGTAATGATGCACCAAACACTGTAGTGAGTCACAACATTTGTTTCCTTCATCGCTCTGTTAATATCTCCTGCAGGCCAGAGAGAATGTGATGTGATCATGAGCAGGAGTTTATAAAAAACACAGCAGATTAAGAACTAATGTATATTTCTGGTGAATGGAGAAAAACTGCACTCTGTTGGATTCTAAAACATTTTCTTCATGACCTGCTGCACTGAACTGAGAGAATAAAAATGTGATACAGAAAAACCTAATTGCCCCAACAGGGAAATTTGCTGCTCTTTTAGTTCTGAACTGGTTTCACTCTAGCATGGAAAACACTAAATTCACATTTTGTTTAGCTTTCTTTTTGTAGGGGGGTTATTTGTTGAAAATGTGAAACATTTGTGTTGAAGAATCACCTTGTTTGCTTGGATTTCTGCTGAGCTTGTTACTCTTTTTCCCTCCACACTCCTGTACACATCATGAAAACCCTCCAGCTCAGAAAACTAGATGTTTTAAGAGACCAACAGGTTTTATTTTGTAATGTAATAATGGCAAGAGCTCAGGTATGGAAAAAAATTTTCTTTATGACATATTTTCTTCTCCTCCTCCTTTCAGCATGCCCGTCATCCTGCGCCACCTGTTCCAGCAGGTGGGACTGCCTGTCCTGCAGCCTCCAGCTGCCCTTTCTGAGCCCTGACAGAGACCGGTGCCTGGATGCATGTCCTCCTGGTTCCTACCAGCATGACCACACTCACTGTAACCGTAAGTAATGCAGCATCTCCGGGGACTTCAGGTCTCCTTTGTCACTTATTTTGGGTTTTCCCCTCTAATTTGACCTCTGACATCTTACACTAAAATAGGAAAATACCTCTTGGAAATAAAACATTACTGTAGACATTTGTTCTCATGGGGCTGCACGGTGGTTCAGATGGTATAGCGCTGCTGCCTTGCAGTGAGAAGGTCCTAGATTCAAAACTGGGCTGAGACCTTTCTGCATGGAGTTTGTATGTTCTCCTTGTGTTGCTTGAGTTTCCCTCCTACAGACCAAAAATATGCTTAAGTTTAACTGGTAACTCTAAATTGTCCCTCAGTGTGAGAGGTTGTCTATATGTGTCCCTGTGATGGACTGTCCAAGTGTAGCTCCGCTTCTTCCTCATTGATTGCTGCAGATAGACACCCGATCCCCGTGACACTGAACAGGAACAAGCACTTACAGTTTTCAACATTTAAAAAAAAAAAAGTCCTTTGAATTACCTCGTAAAACCTGAAACATGTAATAAAAGTCAGAAAAATGTTCGTTTTTTTACTATTAGTAACAATATGATAATAATCAGGTGATAACATAGTTGATACTAGATGTTTTTAATGAAAGTACTAATGTTAAAGAGGTAGAGCAGTGTGGAATAGTCCTACTAAATATCTGGTTTTACAGTGTTAAGATTATTTATGTAACTCATTCAACATGAATTCTTTTGATGTTTTTACAGCATAGAAATAAATATTTGTCCTACAACCAGACATGTAAATTCTGTATTAAAAATATATTGTCTGTTGCTCAGATGACAAGGCAGCAAATCTCAGGAACAGAAACAACATCGCATGCAATCTTTAATCAGATTAATGGGTCATTAAGGAAAGGTTTTTATTGTTGATGAGTTACAACAGCCTCTGCATGTATATGGTGTAGGAGGAATAGAAAAAACAAAACCAGAAATGGTTGAAAACAAACTGAACTGTGGAAGTGAGTCCAAGGAGACAGATCAATGTGTTTAGCATCATTTCTGCAGCTCTTGTTAATAATAATATCTTCTCTCCTGATAAGCTGCAGCTTTTTCTATATCTCGTTCATACTTTCTTTATTTTCCTCTGCCATTTACTTAGTGCTGATATTTAATTCTTAATGTTACAGCTGACTGATTTCACAGCAAACTGTTGCTTCAGACTTCAGCAAACAAATCAGTCTAACAATAAAGTTCAGGTTGTGTTTTAGTGTTTTGGCTCTGCATGACTTCTTTTAACGGCTCTGATTATCATAATAACCCTGAGTGGATGTTCTGACTGAATATTTTCCAAAGCAATGAAGGATGAAGTTCTCTTTCTCTCTCTTTCTCTCTCTTTCTCTCTCTCTCTCTCTCTCTGGGGTCTGAGCTATTTTTAAGATTTCTTTAGCATTTTTCAGATTTTAGAAGTTTTGTTTTTAAGATTGGTCCCATTGCGCCACTGCATCACTTTGGCCCGATGTTCCCACACAGAATTGTTGTAAAAACTTAAAAGCCGGTCTTTTTTTTTTTTGGAAAACACAGAAAATGTTTAGGAAATCCAAGTTTAGATTTTTTTGACTTTTTGGTCCTTATTTCTCAGTCTTTTTATTTTGCATCACATTGCTCTCTTTTTTATAAAAGGATTTATATAACCTAGTTAGAATTTACAAACTTACCCAAAATTGAAAGTTACATTTATTGTTATGTTTTTAAATGTTCTTCTATTTTGAAGTTTAAAGTTACGTTCACATCCAAGGTTTTAGGGCCTATAAGTAAAGAGGTTCTTAGAGGAGTGGACTACTGACCACTGATGAGCAGTGAAGGCTTATTGACTTGCAGATCATGGCTAGAAATGGAACAACCTAGAGAGGAGAGTGTGTTGTTGAACAGAGAGTAACCAACATGTGATTATAGTCCAAGCATTGCACTCAGTTTCACACCCTAATGGCTGCTGTCAGATTACAGACGTCCCTACACACAAGCTCGATAACCAACCTTAAATAGGTTAGACTGCAACATCTAGAGCCTCAGCCTCCATCCATCTCACTACATGTGCTCTATGGATTACCAGCTATTGTATGAACCCTCAGCGGACACCTCACCTCATGTGTTTAACTGTTGTCCTTATCTGAGTCCGTTGTTGGATTCATTACTGAAGCATTAATCACATCTGCACCAGATGTGTAGCTCTGAAAATGTAGCACAGCAGAGAAGTGAAACAGTGGCAGCTGTTGTGCACCTACACTTCCTTCATCCAGGTTTAATACTGGAGGAAACAATTTGCACTGCAGAGACAGTTTTCATAATTTTAAACCCTTTGTAGGATTCTCACAACTAGTCAGCCTTCTGATTTTTTTAAATCTCCAACAGGTTTTAATGAGAGTGAAATCCTCTTGTTTTTCCTCCTGCACACAATTTCTCCAGGGCATAAAAGAAAAAGAGCCGCAGTGGAAAGTGGGACTCACAATCACTGTGGCTGCAAATCAGCAGATGCCTACAGGTTACAGGCATTAGAGTGGATTCTGCCTGAGTGAATTCCTTCTTGGAGAAAATAGGAGGAGGGATTGTGGAAGAGATGAGAGCTGACGTTAGTAATGAGTCCGTGAAGTGTTTGGAGATGTTTCCTCTGGATTGTAACTTTCCTTGGCAGAAGATTTAGACCACCCAGGAAGTTGTTTGTTGCTGCAAGCCTTCACTTTTTTAACACCGTTGACTGAAAGTTTGTCCGTGTCTGTGTTTTCATTAGCGTTGACTCATAAGGATTTATTGGGATCATTGTGCTGAATCGTCTTGTCTGTTTTAACATCGTCTGTAATATTTTTCCTCTTTTTTTTCTCTCTTTTGTCAAGTGACTGAGATACAGTTTGTTTCAGTTTGTAGAAATATGCAGAAAACTTATTCCAACGCTTAAAAGCTAAATGATAAACACATTTGAATCAACAAACTTTTAGCTCAGATTTATTTGTTCTTTTATTTTTTGAACTAAATCGCCTCTGAATTATTCAAAATGTAATCTGAAATAATTTTTAGTTTAAATACGACAGGGTCCAGTTCTTTTACCTTGGAAGAAAACTCCCCATCTAAACCTGAATGTTGTCTGAATTAAATACAAGAAGCTGATTTGACTTCTTATTTAAAGTGGAATGCACTGATGAAGAGATAAATTTAAACTAATTAATTTATTGAATAAATTATTTCATATCAGCCCATCAAGGGCAGCCATGCCCTGATGGGGAAGGAGATTATCTTCCAATCGGGAGGTTGGGGTTCGATACCAGGTTCTGGCAAGCTGCATGTCGAAGTGTCCTTGAGCAAGATACTGAACCCTGAAACTGTACAAAGTGGCGGCCCTCTGCTTCTTCTAGATGGGTCAAATTCAGAACAATAATGACGGGTCATTAAAGTATCTATTATTATTATGATTATTATTATTTGAAACATTGTTGTGTCTGCCATGTTTAAGCCTGGAAAAGATTGAAAATTCTCCTTAAAAAATGCTTAAAAAGGGTTTGAATGTTCCATCAAACCTCTTTCCATATGTGAGACCGTTCACATCCATTTTTCAGGCACAGTTCAGGTTTTATTTCAGTATTTATCTGCTCAATCTGTTTAGTTTAATTGCTGAATATCTAATTTGGTTTTATTGCTGGATGTTTGGGGGATGTGAATCATGGTGGATCAGTAATTGTGTCCCTTTGCGGCCCAGAGGGACGAAGAATGACGATTATCTACAGCACCGTGTGGGTGAGCATTCATCTCAACCTGCCCTGCTTCATGCAGAGCAGGTTTCAGAGGAGGGAGGAGGATTTTTTTGGCAACTGGCCTGCTAGGATTACATTTGCTGATAACTTTACGCTTCAGGCTGCTCTGGAAAATAAATTGGTTTCCTGAGAGGGGCAAGGTAAAGGGCGCTTAATCCCCTTGTTGGCTATAACCGTTTTTAGAGGAATAGTTTACCATTTTCTTAATATCTCTTGTTAAATTGAACAATTTTATATGATTTAAGTGGTTGAGCTTTAGAACATTATTGTAGAGATGTTTTCGGCCTGGCAGTTTTTCTCCTTATAAATAGTGCAAATCGTGGTTCTCCCTGGACCTTATTGCAGCTGCAGACAAGGGTGGATTCATTGAAATTAAGCGTGAGTGTTAAGACGTGATTAAGGACAAAGAAAATGAGACGTGCAGGAAAAGGGAAAAGAGAGCGGTCAAAAGTGGCCGGGAGGCTGAGACAAGATGAATCCCCAGACAGAGAGGATCATGGGAAGAGAAAGTGAAAAAGGTTCACAAGT
The DNA here is from genome assembly GCA_006937955.1 of Pachypanchax playfairii. NCBI lineage: Eukaryota > Metazoa > Chordata > Actinopteri > Cyprinodontiformes > Aplocheilidae > Pachypanchax > Pachypanchax playfairii. Next base: position 2,003,595 of record SSNP01000099.1, read on the forward strand.
TCAGAAACTGAGAGACTTAAACAGATAATGGAAAAGGAATAAGAATTGAATCTGTTTGACCTGTGAATCTATAAGTCTCTGCAGAGGTTTGCTTTTAGTTTCTCCTGCAGAGGGAAAAATCATGTTGTTTAACATCAATGTCCTGTTTGTTTCTCTGTTTGCCATTTAATTAACCCTTTAATGCCACATGCATTTATTTTTCATTTTATAACAGCTCTACAACTTAAATAGTTTAAACACTTTTCTCAAAATCTTTCTTTTTAGAATCCCTTTCATGTCTTCTGCCCTTAGATGGAGGTTGGTTGTACTACAGATGGCAAGTGCCATTTTAATTATCATTAATTATTAAAAAAATAAGTGTTCTAAAGTTCAATATCTTTACAATATAATTATTCAATAAAAATAATTTTCTGACAATTATTTTTTTTATGAGGCATAAAAGGTTACATCCTGTTTGTTTACTTATTTATTTTGTGTATGTCTGAATTTTTTGGTCGATATTTTATGGGTCTGGTGGAACAAAGCTTGAGTACTTCCTTTCTTGTCATCAGCCTCATCAAGTTAACTGTTAGAGTTCATGTCTGACAACATTAATACAGTCTTAATAATCAGAATTGATACAGACAGGTGAGGATTCTGACCAGGTGAACTACCCGTGAAACGTTAGTTTCTTATAAAAAACAACCGTTATAGTGACTTTACATTTGACTTCCTGAATCCTGGTTCTCTGTTAGATCTGATAAAAAAATAAAATATTCTTGCTGGTGTAAAGAATCTTTGTTCAGCACCTTGATTTGGCAAGTCGACTTTTATGTTTTATTGATCCTCAGTTCTGAATTACAAAAGTAATGAGGTGTCTCTGCTAATGGTCAGACAGGAAGGTGGGAATAAAAAGAAAAGAAAGACAGACAGAAATCTCTTAGTTAGATTTATTATAGTCTGAGACGTAATGTAGCGACCTTAATACCACACAGATTTCAACTCATATGTTTGAGGTATATATTGGAAAACATATTTGTGATAAATGTTTTTTTATGACACTTATGTTGTTTTTATTAAATAAGGGAAGTTTCCTCTGAGACACGACTTCTTTTCTTTCAGGTAGTTTTGGACAAACTAAAAACAGACTAAAGTAAAAGTGTCCTTACAAAAAAACACAATCATATACACATAAAACAAATACTAGGAGTATTTCCTATAGTTCTTTTTGTAAAAACTATGTATTTAAAGTGGTTTGACACCTAGAAATAATAGGTTAATTTCAGGAATGTGGTCAAACTCTTACAAACTAAAGAACCAAGTTTGACTGAACATGTGATACAACAAAAAACTGATTTACAGCAGAAATCCAGTTAGAACTCAGCTGAACATGTACAAGAATAAATCCAATTATATTACAAGAAAGCTTTTGACTAATCATGAAAATAAAAAGGATTATTTGAAAGTGTTTGAAGTAGATTCTCACCTGATGAGAGTCTGAGCTCCATCACCTGAGGACAGTTGGCAAAGTTCAGGTGCAATCAGATGATTTATTTCTCTCTGTTGTCTAAAAAACCTTCAGATACTTGAGGGGTAATCTAACAAAATTTCATATTAATTAAGATTTTTATCAGTATTTCTGAGTGACACTGATTAAATTAATTCTACTCTCCTTGGGTGAATCTCCTCGTGTCTCTTTGAATCTGTCTCACTCCTCCTCTCTTTCACAGCCATTTCTTTTTTATTTTTTTACTTCAACCTTTTTTTGTTCAAACTTTAACCTTAATGATTTAACAGAAGTTAGTTAAATAGTAACACATTTTTTTATTAATTAACTAAAGTAAATCTAAGACCTGAACATGTTCTGAAGACAGTTTCAAACAGAATTTGAAAAGATAAGTGATAGAATTAACTCAATAACAAACTGAAACATGTTGATTAAAATTATACACTTTTATTTACTTTTATCAACAGAATGGTTTAAAGACTCAGATGTAACATTGGTGAGCTATATTTTTTAGTTTTTTGGTTTTGTTTTACCATCATTTGTACCTGATTTTTCACTGACTTGAATATCCAAAGTCTGAAACTTGTTAACTGAGTTTTAATGTTGCTAAACTTGACTTCCATTAAAGTGTCTGGATATGTTGAACCAACTTAATAACACAGGCATTGTTGGTTTTTCCAGGTTGTCACGCGTCATGCTCGGAGTGTCGTGGCCCGAGTCAGCAGGACTGTTTATCATGTTCAGAACCGGCTGCTCTGCTCAAAGACGGCGTGTGTGTTTCAGACTGCGGTGCTGGATTCTACAACCAAGAAGGCGTCTGCTATGGTAAGGCTAACACATCCTCAGACAACATGGTGGCTTTTAGTTCTAGTCAAAAGGCTTTTTTGAGAACGCTTGAAGGATTTGAAGCATAAAGTCAAATCTGATAAACAGACAGAACTAAGATCCATAATGATTTTATCAACCAATGAAAACAAACCAAACAAAGTCAATTCAGGTAGAACGTTAACTTAAAAACCTTGACAATATTATAATGACAATATCGGTAATAATAGTTAATAATAAAGTATTTTATTGTTGTCAAATATTTCCTTTTCCTAAAAAAATCCTGTTTCAAGCATAATTTTCATCTTCTAAAACAGAGGCAGGTAATAACATTCTCTTTTCCCAGAATCCTCTTGGAGAGCTTCCAATAAACAAACCACAGAAACAGAACTAGAGATTTTCCCAGTAAATATGATTCACATGCTGTAAACAAACAAAACCTGGATGTTTCAATGTGTTTGGCTCTAATTTGATCTTTCAGTTTTTGGAGTGTGAACTCTGTTTCCTGCAGGAGAGACTTTTAATTTGAAAATGTTTTAATGTGCATTTCCTCTGGAGATTAAAAGTTTAGATTTTTATTACAGAAATGAGTTGCGACAAAATATAGAAAAAGCAGAGCCGTTTATTAGTAGCAGTAAATCTGAGGTGAAGGTTTGTTTGTTTGTGCTTTTGTTGTTGTTTGTCCCTGTGGAGCTTCATGGCAACATGATTAGTCAGCAGTAATAAGAGTTTCCAAACAAACCTATTAAAATAGTTTAATAATTACCCGGTCCTTCCTACACTAATGAGCTTCTTTAAAAAAGAGATCCTGTATGAATATGGATTGTTTCTATTTTGGAGCTTTAAAACAAAGACGTGCAGGAGTAAGCTTCCCTCAGGGCGACGGTGAACTTAGTCGCACAGCTAAGCTCTTTCTGTAGTTAAAACCTCCCCGAGGAGTTTAAAGGAGGCGTTTCTTTTCCTCTTGCTCATATAAAAGTATTGAACTCAGTGAGTTGCCCTCTTTTAGAAAATGTCACAATCTGTGGAGCTCATTGGAAAAAGTCACAAGCATTTGAACTTGTTGGATGTTGTTTAGTTTAAAATGTCAATATCCTGAAGGACATTTAGTGTCTGAGTTAGAGCTGATGCATAAATACATGGTGACATTGTTATTAACTGGATTCAGGTTGTTTATGGCAAATAATACAACATCAACCTTTATCTGTGTCCAATATCACCAGGCTGCATTTCAAAAGTTATAAGATTATTTTAAATAATTAATAACAAAAAATGTTCATGACAAATTGGTATAAAATCATCAGTAAATTTCTTCCAGATATAATAAAAAACATGGAATTTGTTCCGGTGTTGATTTCAGCAAACCTGCAGCAGGATCAAATTTGTTTGAACAGAAATATTTTTATGGAAAAAAATTGAATCAATTTTTCTGAGAAAAATACATTTTCTGGAAATAAGAAGCTTAATTTCTTGATTTTCTATACATGATGAATGAAAGTAAACTTTTGACTAATATCTGACTGTCAGAGTTGGACTTTTATCTCACCTCAGTTTGAGACTTTTTCAAAAAGCCCTGCATTTTGAATTCCAACTGTTTCAAATATTTTTATTTTAGTTGAGAAAAAATGCTGAAATGTTAATGGACTACGGCGCAGTTTCTCATTCCATCACAAGCCCATTAACATTTACATGCTTTGGTTCACAGCTTGTGATTCGTCCTGTTCCTCCTGTTTCCCTGACAACCCCAAATGTATGAGCTGCCCAGGGGGAGCAGCACTGCATCATGGGAAATGTGTTACTCAATGTCCAACTCAGCATTACCTGGACAGCAACAGCAGATGCAGAGGTAGGATGAAGCTTTTTCGACATATCTGTATTAAATATTGTTATGAGTGAGTTCAGGAACTAAAACTGATCAAAACAATTTGTTAAATTTATTTAAAATCATGTTTGAAGCTCAGTATTTTCTTCAGATTTTTGTCTCCTTTGTGTCCACAGCCTGTCACAGGTCCTGCTCCTCATGCTGGGGTCCCTCAGTATCCCAGTGTTCCTCCTGTCCAGGTGGGCTCCTCCTCCACCAGGGTCAGTGTGTGGAGGACTGTGGGGAGGGGCTGTACTCTCTGGACAACACCTGCCACAGTGAGTGAATTCACTCTAAAAACATTGATGATAAAGTTTTCATCCTCTTTATTGCTCTTGTTTTCTGTCCTCCTAGATTGTCACCCGTCCTGCCGGTCCTGTGTGGGACCTCGGGCCTCAGATTGCCTCCGCTGCTTAAAACCAGAGGAAGTTCTGTTGCCTCAATCTGTTCACCTTCAACATGGCGTCTGCACAGCTGGATGTGCTGCACACAGCTTCCTGGATGACACGCAGACGTGCAGAGGTGAGTTCTTCTTCTCTGTTATGTGAGTCAGTAAACAAGATAAAAACAAGTTTCTCTGGAAAAGAGCTGTTAGAATTAGTTATAAACTAACGTATGACGTGATCTGTTTGTGCTTCTGGATTTAATCACCATGAAACTCACAAGTTTGTACCAAATAATTATAATTCTTCTGCTTTGTGTTTAATCAGCATATTGTTTTACAGAAACACTAAATCCCCCAAAACATCTTGTGTATCCAGCTGTAATTATCTCAATTTCTGATATTGTTTATATAAAAATGAGACATTTGTGGATACATTTAGAGATTTGTTTCTGTGTTTATGCCTAAAATCTTTAGTTTTGTTCCAGTTCTCTGACATTTATAAACTCTCAGAACTGATGGAACATTCAGGAACATTTCCTTTTTTCATTTCAAGTTGATAAATAAACAAAACACTTATTTTTGTTTATTGAAAGCACAATCCACATGTGAAATACAAACTTTCAGGGCACAGAATATGATTATGGTTATATACTCAGAGAAACAGCAATAGTTTGGATAAAAGGTTGGTTTTGATTTTGCAGGTGTTCTGCATGTCTGACATCCTGAGTGTGTCGAGCTGGTGGGTGTATTCTCTCTTTGGGGGAGGAAGATAGTGTGAAGTGACGAGTGATTAGGTTATTTGTGAGTGTGAAATTATGCGTGTAATAGGCTAATTTTTAAGCCGGCTTTTAGGGTTGCATGGGGTGGTCTGTCAAGTGAGAATAATAATCACCCACCTACTAACACACACACAGATAAAAACACACACTCCACCACAACAACCATCTTCTCACCAGAATGAGAAGAGGCTTTTAGTTGTTCTTTTTTTTTTTTTTGACAAAGCTTGGCTGTTAGAGGAAAGTAAAGATCAGACCATAATCAGTTTACGTCCAAACATATTTTGAGAAATTTCACACATTTGTCACAGTAGCACTTTGCAATCTTCTCTCCAGTTTTTGAAAGTCAGTTTTCGGCATGAAGGAGTTTTTATTCCAACGGTTTCCTTCTATAAATAAAGTCATTTTCCAACATCTTCAGGATCTGTTTTTACTTTATCTGAGTTCAATAAAGACCTTTTCCAGTTTTTTTGTACAAAAAGATTGAATATTAAATAAATTGTTAAAAAATTCTAAAATACAAAGATTTGATCAAAATCTCCGTAACAGCATCATTTCTTAGTATTAAAGGTTTTTATTCTAAAACTTCAGCATAGAGGGTTCCTTCAAGGAATGATTGGCCTTTAAGTTTTGAAGCAATTATTTCATTGATGCTTGGCACATTATTTACTTCACCTTTTTTAATGGATCCAATTATAATCTATAAAAGTTTTTTTCATTGCAGACTGTAAAAGGTCTGGACTGATGCAGACAGGTGAAAAGTTAAATAGTCTCAACTAACTGAGAAATAAGTTTTTTTGATCTAAATGACTCTGTAAATTAAACGTTTTTATAGAAAAGGACTTATACAGTAAGTTCAAATAAATTTACTCGATTAATAACTAAAATAAAGTGTATTTATGTTTTTATGATAAACTGTTTTTCCTGTTCTGTTTTCATCAGGCAGATAAACAGTCTTTTTCATACTCTTGTGGACGTCGTCATTTATTTGTTCAACATATTTCAAGCAGAAAACAAGGAGTTATTTAATAGATTGAAAGTTTTGTTATTTCACTTACATCCAGGTCATATTTGAAGGTTCGTGTTTGGAGGTGAATTAACTACATCAGAACAATGTGAACAGTTAATCTTTCGCTGCAGGAATATGGACATTTCATTGCATCAGCTAATAAATGAGACTGAATTAAATTTGAAACCAGATATAAACAGTTGGTGATGAATGTCTGAATTCAAGGATTCATTACAGTTTTTTTTTACATTTATGTTTGTGTTTATTTGTTCCCACAGTGCAGCAGATCCTTTCTGTCTGGTTGCAGCAACTCAGAGTCTGTTTCTGGTTGCAGCTAATAATCCCAACATTGTGTACTCTAAAACAAGCTTTTATATTCTGCTGTTTGTTGCTTGTTCTTTCAAACTTTGAGATGCTGTAATTTGTTGTTTTTCCTTTTTAGTTTTTTTCTGAAATTGAAGTGAGAAAAGTGAGTAACATAAAGACTAAAAACTTTCTTGCCAATTTACACAGTTTGGAAATGTGAATTTGCCCGACTGGCAGTTTTTATTATCTGTTGTTGATGCTTTTTACCACAGATATTTGCAGCCTTTTGGACTTTTACTTTACAACAACAAACACCCTGTATCTGACCTTTAAACATATTCCTGCAGCATCAGGTCAAAAGACTTCAGACATTTAGAAGTCTGTGATGTTATTATCAGTAATATTTTCCACCTGGTGGCTTATTTATAGAAAAGGGAAGAGAGTCTTAGAGCTGCTACTCACATGTTTTTCTCTGTTTGAGCTGATTTTTAGCCACTTAAAATCCCACAAACTGAAAATGTTTATTTCTGTGGGATATGACACTAAATGATCTAAATGTAGATGTCTAGACCTTCACCAGAGAGTTGATATATTTATCATTGTTTTATGAGTTGGACAGCGTCTGTGTTTAATTAAATTTATCGACAGTCTCGGGTGACAGTTCAGACATCTACATTTCAATAATTTAATGTTGTATCCCACAGATAAGAACATTTTCACTTCATGGAATTTTAAATTATTAAAAATCTGCTCAAACAGAGGAGAACATGCAGTCAGCTTCTGCTACTCTAAGAGTTACTGCTACAAAGAAACGGGTTTCTAACATTCTGAACTAACTCTTTATATTTAGGGATCATGATCTTCAAGTTATTTAGGTGGCAGTTAGTTTCCTCTTTCAGTTCAAGGCAGCAAAGCACCAGAGAGAATTTTGTTTACTTTACCTGCGATTGAAAAGCCATTAGCTGTATTGAATTTCCTTAATCATGCTGGAAGAGACCATTACAAATCAATAGGTAGCATTAGTCGTTTATGGTGTCCTTAATATATTCATTCATCTCTTTGAACCTTATTGAAACGCCACTGAGCGGGTTCACAAGCTGCAGCAGGTTTAAGTCAGTAAACAAGAGCAAATTAACACAAACAAGAAAATTAATATCAGATTATAAAAAAAGATCTAAATTCTGTTGCACTGAGTTATTTTCTGTATATTTTTTGTGTTAATCTGAAGATGTGAGTATAAAAATAATTTTTCATAATAAATCATTATGAAATCATTAATTCTGGGTGTCTTTAGAGGAACATTTCCTTTATGGGGTTTTCTCAAACATTCAGTGAACAGTAGATATCTTACCTGCAGTAGACAGCAGTGAGGCGATGAGAATAAAATGTTTAGCTTAATGCAACTTAACATAGAGAAATCCATTATGAGTTAAAGGAATGTTCCACTTTTCATTTATACAAATTGTGTTTTTTACTCCACCAGCACAACAACCAGCCTAGAATATGAATTTTTAACTAGTTTAAAGTGGTTAAAATCATGTTGTAGAGTTTGACGAAACCCTTTGCAGATTCAATGGTGTAACAAGCTTTTCAAAAATGTGTTGGATGGATGTTGTTTGTTTGTCAACAATAAAAACGATGAATACAATGACAGAAGGTACAACATATAAGATATTAAAAGCTTCCTATTTAAATGAGTGATACTAGAAAAGTTTGTTAACACACTCAGAACACAGAAAATAAAACAAAACTAATATCAAGCTGATTTAAAAACCCTAAAAGTAAAAACTCTTATTGAAAGTATCTGGAAAAGGGAGGCGTAAGTAATCACATGTTCCCGCCTCTCCAGCACGAGCTGACTGATAAATCTAACACACCAAGAAAGGTGGGACTTAAGGCAGAACAGCCAATCATCAGCCGGTCACACTGAAAGCCGCTGTCATGTTAGAGAGGGAGGGGCGAGGAGGCAACTGCAGCGAACGGAGACACAGAGCGGGCAGAGAAACGCTGAGGAGCGACAGAAGCAAGGCGTTTGTGCAAAACTGCAAAAAAGTGTGGGTGTTGAACCCTCTCACTGGGAAAAGTGTGGGTGTTAAAACACACACATCCCCCACGGGTGCGACGCCCATGTGCAGATTACAAGGGGATATTGTGTCAATTTACTCAGTAGAGAAAGATTAAAAAGTCATTGCCTGGAACATAAATCAAAAAGTGACATTTTGTGACAGTTTCATGAAAAGCCTTGAGAGTATGTTGAGTTTCAAACCACAGAAAGCACAATATTTCACCTCTTTTTGATTTCTGACCCATAAAAAAATTAAATAAAAACCAGAAAGGATGGATGTATGGGCTGGTCTGTTATTTCCCTTCTGACTTTGAAGAACTGTAAACGGATAAGAAATGAAAGAATGACAAAAACTGAAACTGTTGGACAAAATAAAAAGTTTGGAAACGATCCGTAATTTAGTTAGGTACTTTAAATCAGACTTGACACAAACATCTTGAGAGTAAATCCTTGTTATTACTCAGATCCGATTGGAAACTGCATTTCATTTGACATATTTGCAACTTTAAGCAGTTGTCATTTCCCCAGAATTGCATCTCAAAGAAATCGAGCAGCCTCTTGTATACCATAAACCAGGAGAATCAATAAGAATGACACTCTAGATAGTTGAGAGGAATGAAAAACAACCATCGCGAGCAGATCTTGTTTCCGTGATAAGCTCTGTACTGTACCATGGGAATCGTTTATGGAGGGCATTAACGAGTACTCACACCCCCAAACTAAATCAAAACCTCTTCGACTGTGCCCACCTCAAATTATGACCCTATCAGCACAAAACAAAGTAATGAATCTGATTCTTAGCGCTGGAGCACCAGATGAAGTGTGATGAGAACGCCTGTGCCCATGAATTCAGGTGCTACAGGAATCAATATGCACTCTTCTTCCTGAAACAAATTAGAAATCCAAGCTGGAATAAAAGAGAACGGCACCTCCCATCACTCTTCTTCTCTTTCTTTAATAATGAAATATGTTTGACAGCAGCTCGGCTTCATTGAGCCTCAGTGAGTCTTTAAGATTTGTGTGTAACTTAAATCTTCCATCATGTGCTCGTAGATGATCAGTCGTGTTACAGAGAGGTGAACTTATACATTCTGACTGCTTTCTAGTTAAGCTGCCATTTTTGATGCGACGAAAAGTGATTTAAAGGTTGGTGGCAGTCGCAGAGAAAAGGTTGGTGATGATGGGATGTCAGACTGACATTTTGGCTGAAACTTATGGGACTTTTATGAAGTCCTTTCTGACAACAATGAGATGCTCCCAAAGGGTAAATATTTTTACACAAACACAAATTGTTGCTTTGGCTCAGGTAGAGTACCATCTGCTCTCGCCAGTTTCCATCATTCAGTGTGTACACATGTCTTAGACACAGCTGACAGCTCTCTGAAAGAATCTAAAAGAGCATAAAATTAAACATACGTATATACCTCAGGGAAAAGATTATAAACAAGAACGATAGCTATGTACATGTGTATGCACTCAAACTCAGGACTCCCAGCCAGTTGTTGACAGGCCTTTTGTCGGCTGTTCCTGCCGCCAGCAGCAGCACGAACCCGTCAGTCCGTGGCTTGGCCCAGCTGCCAGAGCTGATAACATTGCTCAGCTATTTGTCTTCATGCTGCCAAAGCAGACATCAAAGGCTGCTCGAAAAGGCCTTTTCAGGGCAGCTGGTATGTGGGTGAAGGGTGTGAGGTCTGCAGGAGTGCTTAAAATATTCCAGCGAGTAAAGCTCAGTTCTAAAATTAAAAAAAAAGCAAGAGAACTTTTCATGCAGGGGGCAAAACAGAAACTTAGTTTGTGATTGTTTTAAATACATGAAATGTATTTTTTTAAATGTCAGTTTTCTTTTTAAAGGGACATTTAATTAATTTTTAAGAATATTTGCATAGAAGTTAGAATTAAGAGCCTAGCAAACACCTGGAGAATATCACATGACTCTCAGGTGTTTCTGTAAAACTGGTGTAGTTAGTCATATTAGTGTTGGCTGAGATCAGCATCGGTGACCATCTTGAGTTGAATTAGTGGATTAATCAGTTGTAAATGTTGATCCAGTGCAGACTGTGGGTGTGAATAGAGTTTACATTCTACAGTACTGATGAACAAAAAGCTAATCTAAATGCAACTAAGACCAAAATTCAAATTACTGCTACAAGTCTCTAAAACTGCATCCTTATATTACACTGCAATTTAAAACAATTGGAAAAATGAGACAACAAAGTTTCAGGTTTTTTTCTCTTTATAATTTTTATAGGAATTATGTTTAGTTTGTTTTATTTGTCCTGTTTTAGAGTGTCATCCCTCCTGCCAGCTCTGTACTGGACCATCTGCAGAAAACTGTACGTCCTGTTCCTCCCCGTCCAGCCTGCATGAGGGTCAGTGTGTCCCCACCTGTCCACAAGGTTTCTACACCAGGGACAACCAATGCCAAGGTGAGAAACACAAATGTTTACTTATATAAAAGTTAATTATTTATGTATTTATTGAGATATTTCATCCCTAAGGCTTTAATTCTGTACTTAACCATAAAATCAAAGCTCTGAGACAACAGTCGGTGTCTGTTGAATTGTTGCTAGTTGTTCAATGTGACTGATTATAAAGTCAGTGTGATAATTTCTGCAAAGAAATTTATTTAAATGAGTAAGTCTTATTATTTTTGTCTCACCAGGTTTTTTGTTTAGTTGGTGTAAAAAAACAAGATTCAGCTACTCAAAAGTTTGATTTCAAGCTTGAAAATAGATGTTTTATTGAGAAAGGTATATATTATGTTTACAGTCCTTATCTTGTTAAATGACATTAAATAATTAGGGGAAAAAAAGTACCTATAGAAATCAACAGCATGATCAGGTTCAGTTTGATGAGACATTGAAAACCTCTGAAAATGAAATTAAATGGTTTGTTAGATCAATTGCATGTTAATATCTGAAAAGAGCTTATAGGAGAGATTTTCCGTGTGTTTACTCACCTGCTTAATGAAAATCCATTTGCTCTAATCTCCCATTCATTACTTCAGTTTGGTTTAATCACTCCAACCTCATTTGAAGTAATATGACCTTTTATTTTAAATTTAGCAGCAGCATCTTTAGGTCTTTTTAAGAATCGTGGATTTTATTGGTTTTTCTTGAGAGAAATAAAAACACTAGTAAACATCGGCAGTATTATTTTATTCCTTACCTGGTTCGAGTAATTGAAATGGCAGATGAGGAAAGATAGAGGCCGTTAACAAGAAGAATGTGCTCTGATTACGTTTCGTCCTGGGACAGCAGAATGAATGGGCTCAGTTTGTTTACTCTGTCTTTTTCAGTGTTGATTAGCTCATTAAGCTCAATCCTGATGAGAGTAAACTTTTACTCTAAAGTGTAGAGATGTTGGCTTTTCTTAAGGTGGTAATACATTTAATGAGTTTCGGATATATTACATTATTTGACTCCCATAAATGTTAAATGTTGTCTTATAATGACAAACCGACAAAGCATCATTAACATCAACTCCACTAACTTTGTGCTTGTTTTGCTTCATCAGCTGTTCTGTTCCAACAGGAAGTTGTTTTCTGGAAACCAACAGAACATCAAATTTGCATAAATCCACTAAACATCATCACAACAAGTTAGAGGCTTGTACTTTAGGTTTTGGTAGTGGTAGCGCAGACATAGCCCATCACTTGTCATTAATTTATGTTTTCACTGTCAAAGCACTGAATTTAACACATTCAGATCAATTTGGTGCTTTTTTATTTTACACCAATTACCAACAAATTCATATTATGTTCCATACCGAAAATGCAAACAGGTCCAGTTCAGTTACATGCAGCTTTAATGAATTCAATTCATCTTAGTACATTTCATTTCAATCTAACTTTAAATTAATCCAACATACCCCCCGATTACACAACGACAGACATGTTGTAAACACTTTTTTTTTCTCCTTACACAAAATGACGTTTGACAAAAGGACAAATTCAGAAATGATAGGTAGTATTACATGCAGGTCATGTAGTTCACAACAACAACAACTTTAACAAATACATTCAAAATACTCAGTAAGAACAGTCATTTGTATTATAAACAATGCACTTCCTAAAACAATTGTAGCTTTGTATTTGGCAATTCTTGTCTCCCAGTTATCAACCTTTTAAGCGAAAGTCTAAATTATGAAGATGATGGGGGGTGGACAAATCGAGAAAGAGACAGAAAAGCTGTGAAAACAGCATCATTGTTGTTATTTTCTGTCTGGGCTCATTCCTCGAGGCTGTACTGGTAGCACACAAAGTAGGTCTGAAGATTATTATTTCCCCAAATCTCACTTTGTCATGTGTAATAGAACTGTCAAAAAGAAAACACCATGAAGTGTTTTTTCATGTAAAGTGTTTGTAAAGATCTTCTTTAACACCATGAATGTTGTTTGCATGTGCATGAGAGTCACATTCTCAGCTGATGAAGTTCATTTAGCTAAATTTTGGGGTTAGTGTGTACAAGATCCCAATCCTTACACTCCAGAAGGGAAGAGCAGAACTCCTCCGTGTCACTGCAGCGTCCTTCAGTAGTGATACATGGAGACCCCAGTGGACCCCGAGGTGGAGATGCTGCACATTTGCAGTTTATGGACACAGTTTCCTGGTGTTACAGGACTACAATGTGTCCTGAAACATTAAAATTTCACCATGTTTTGGTGTCAGCTGGGATTGCTACACTTTAAAAATAAAGAAGCATTTTGAGAGGTGCTGAACAATGAGGCTTATCAGGGCTTCCTGTTTGTTTTTTGTGACATTTATAATGTGTGAACCCTTCTGCACCAAATCATCGAAACAAATTCCTTGTTCGTATAAACTTGACAGTAAATCTAATTCTTATTCTCACTCTGATCACCAGAGACTGATGAATGTTCTTGTGTAGCTGTTTTTAAATCACACTAAAAACTCATGTTCACCTGTTCACACACACACACTCACACAGACTGCTGTGGAAGGCTGACAAAAGCATGGCTGCTATTGTACTTCTGAGTTTTGGGGTTTTTCAGATGAAGCGGGGTTTGAACTGGTGACCCTCCTGTTACTGGACAACCTGAGCTACAGCTTCCCAGATTCAGATCCAACCACATATAATCCAGTTTATTTAAATCAAATAACATCACATTTAAATCTGACAGCTTTAGTTAATTAGTAACTATAAAATCAAATCAAATCAAAAATACTTTATTAATCCCCGAAGGGAAATTCAAGTGTTGTTGTAGCTCAGTTCTTTTTCAGGGAGCCATAGAGAGTTCTAGCTGTGGACAGGAAGGATCTCCTGTAGCGGTCTGTGCTGCAGCGGATTATGAAAACACTGTAACATGTAATCAAGTTAAAGCCATAGTGCGTAACTTCTGTAACTTCTGTCGCCCCCTAGCGGAATTTTTGCGTCATTACAACAATAAAGCTGGCGCTTTCATATGACGTAAGCCCAGCTGCCACCGCTTTATCTCTGCCGTTGTTATTCCAACCGGTATCTGTCTTAATCAAGCTTCAAATTCAGTCTGTTTACTTTACCTGGCTCTATATTTGTTTCAATAAATATCATTTCATTGTTGAAAAAATCAAGAGAAACCAGTAAAATATAAAAATACTGGTAAAAAAACCTTCAGAGTTCAGGTTGGATTGTTTACAGGTTTGATTGTTCACTTTAATCTACATTTAACAGTTTGGTGTTGAAATTTATTAGTCAGCTGTTGGGGCCACAATGATCTATTTGTCTTATTCAGTGAATTTTTTCAGTTTTGACACAATGCAGAATCCTGCAGTGAGCTACACTGATCTGACTGACTGAAAAACCGTTACACTGGCAAACTGACAGACACAAACTGACACAGATAGAGACAGAATCAGCTGATCAGCTGGAACTTCGGCGCTCTGGGTTTCATCTGGTGCGCATTTTATATTTTGACAGTGTGTGCGGACCTGCGGACCACTTATGCACCCGTGAACATCAGCCAGATCTCTTCTCTCCACCGAGGAAAAGCCACGCCGATACAAATTCGCGTTTGACTTCTCCTTCGGTCACTTTCCTTCTTAGCTAATAGTCCCTCTGCTGAACGTCCAGGAATTTTTTTTTTTTTCGTGGTAGGATCCACTTCCCGATAAGTGTCTCTCGGTCGTTTATTTGGATTCTCCGCCATGCCGGCTGCTACGAGACACTGCGTTCTATTTCTTATTATTTTTCTTGTTGTGATGTACAAGACGTAATTTCATGTGCGACAGCGCGGGAATGTCGCAGTCGACACGCAAAGTAAAAATGATATATATTGAAAAATACCGTGAGATGTTTGAGGAGCCGATCGGCTTAATCTGCATTGTGTCATCTCCTCTGATAGTGGCTTGGCTGAAACGGACATCCACGGACATGTAAAAGTTACGCACTCCAGCTTTAAGGAAGATAGGTCAGTATTAATTCAGAACATACAGGTTGAGCATCAGCACCAGAGAAAACAGTTGGACTTTATTCAGAAACTGAACAAAGCAGCTGTATGAGGTGAGCTGGAAAAAGCTGGAACTCCCGTCACTGCTGCTCTCACAGAACAATGAAGGAAAAGGCAGCGCAGTTCTAAGTGATACTGAGCTTGACAGGTTAACAACAAAAAGACAACATGGAGATTTGAATGATGCAAACCAAAGATAATTAAAAATATTAGACCAGATGGAAAAATTAGAAGGAAGAAAGGATTAAAATCTGCATTAATGTAAAACATAAAACCATATGAATGTTACATTAAAGCTTTAAAATTAAGCTCATTTACATGGAGACTGATATCCTGGAAATAACTTTGAAATTCACAGTTTTTGTGTTATCTGAAAAACTTATGAAAAGCCTTAATTCTTATCACTTACTGGTGATTCTGCCATGGTACGGTACTTGAATGAATTGCGTAACGGTGTTTGATACTCTTTTTTGTCGTCTGAGGATTTCAAACCTTGGGGGCGTGGCTTAGGACAAGAGTTCCGTGACTTTGTTTACATTTGATAACATTCTAAGCGAGGCAATTTGAAATCAGGTATATCACCTTTAAACTAGCTAAAACAGCTAAAACCAGGGGGAGAATGAAGAAACACAATAAGTAAACAGATCATGACGTGAGGAAACAACAACCAAAAAAAAAAACCAGATGAAACCTGAAGACAACACCACAGAACACATCATGGTGGAAACATTCATAATGAACCAGTGTGTACAGACAGTTTGTATTTTACTGTATAAACCGACCCTGTTGAACAGTTTTGTGGCCCTCTCCCTCTCTGCCAGGCTGCCATCCATCCTGCCAGACCTGCTCCGGTTCCTCCCAGGCTGATTGCACCTCCTGCCCCCCACTGGCTACTCTACTGAATGGCTACTGCAGGACGAGCTGCCAGGAGGGGCGTTTCCTCAGCACCGTCTCTGGAGAGTGCCTCAGTAAGTCAAACCGCAGCCAGATGTGTGTGAATACATGTTCTACTGTTCATTTAAATATGACTTATTCATTAAATACTCTGCCAGCAGGGCTTGTTATGTTGTGTGAGTGGATTAGAAGCTTTAAAACCGGTTGGGATCTGAGTTTCTCTCTGCTGAGCTTTACAAGACACATTGAGACGGACCTCACCTTAAATATCTCAGAGTTTCTACAAAGCTACATTATTTGTAGAAAATACCACCATTCCAGCTGGAAAATATGTTTTATTATGTATGTTATCACACTGTGCTTCTTTTGAATTGTTGGGCCTAAATTGATCTGTAAAGCTGCAATCTCAAGAAAAAATATAAAAACTGCTTCTCTTTAAGGAAGCAGCTGGAGAAAAACAGATTTTATCCAATAGTGGTTGAATTTCTTAAACTTTTTATCAAAAGGAATAATAAAGAAAAAAAAATAGATTTTTTTTTCCACGTTTGATAGAGAACGTGAACATCTTGTGAAAGCTGAATTTTAGTAATTTTAGTAAACACAACCAGAATAAAAACGTTTTCTACTCCTCACAAACAAGAACTATTTTGTGATTTTCCAAACTGTTTAGAAATGTTTGTTTCTATCTTTTATTTGAAATGCTGATATAAAATACTGAATGAGAATGTCATGCTGATGAGTTAGGAAGAATTCATCTTTCAAAAGAAGCCAAAACATTTTGAGAATCCACTTATTTTCACTTTAAAATGAAGAAATAGGTTTTTTGATTTCTGTTAAGGACAGCAGGGTCCCAGCTGTCCCATATACTGCACTCCCACTTTTGATCATTTATTTTTATTTTTATTCTGTAACAGCCAGTTATTACCACATTTTTGGTTAAATCATTTAAGGAAGCAACAATTTCTGGTATTTATTTGATAAATATGTTGATTGATGGTTCATACATATATTTGGCTTTGTGACTTAAGAGAAGCCACTGAGGTCCTTTATGGAAGTCCCACCTTTATGAATCTGTGTACAAGAGAAGGCAGTATTTTTTGCATGAATTATGCAATTGCTCTTGGTTTCCAGCATCCGTTGCCATGGCGATAGAGCCAGGCAAGAAGTGACCCAGCTTTGTGATACTGAAACCCCCCAAACTAAGGCCTAACTAGAACAGATTCAGAGTAGTATTGTTGAACACACACTTGTTCATAAACACATACACTTGATCTTAAATGAACTCAGCCAGATGTAGTAAATAAAAAATGCCTTGTGGAACTTTTAGATCAGCGAACTGCTGAGGTCATCATGTGTTTCACAGTCAGAACCCAAACATGTTGAACCTCAGTTTATTTCTGTAAACACAAAACTCCCTGTTGAACTCTTAATCTCAGAAACTTTATTCTTCTTTCATTTAGTCGTCCTGATCAGTGACACACTTTTCTTTCTCATGCACACACACTTTTCCTTTCACACTCAGATGCACACAGCTTTTTGGATTACATCTCTGAAGCCAGCAGTGCTGTCACTCTTACATAACCTGTTAATTCAACAAGGCTTTCGCTCTCAATCATGTGTTTATAGTAGAGCATCAATCAGAGGCAGAAGTCTCACTGTTGGCTGTCTCCTCGTCTTCTCTCCTCGTCCATCATCCTCTCTTCAGTCCTGTCACTAACGCTCATCACTAACTCTTCTCTCTGTTATTTGACACCATCAAGAATCTTGTCTTTTACAAAATTTGTCCTGAGATTTACCACATTAATGAAAGTGATTGAAATCATTTTTTAAACATTTCCAAGTAATTAATCACATTAATTGTAAAGTTGTTTTTTTTTCTACACATTCCAGTTAGTGCTGTAAGCATCTTTTAAATTTTTTTTTTTAACATTCAGGAAAACGTGAGTCTGTGGAGATGAATAAATCAGATATGTTGTAGTATTATGAGGCTCAGAGAGCACATGTAGTCTGGACACACCGTATTACACTTTAATGTTGTATCCTAGCAAACGTTTTAGAGAATTTAGAACTCAAAAAATGTTTTCTTTGGCAAACAAGTTAGAAATTGGCATGTTTCTGGTAAATCCTCCACAGCTTAAAGTGCAGTTTCAGTTCTAGTTACAAACTAAATGACTAAGCAAGTGGGTGTGTTTGGTCACAGATAATGTCGCCTGCCTTTGTAAGTGTTTTCCATATTTAGGAATGTGATCCTAAGTAGGTTACTGGCAGTTGTTATTGTCTTTCTGACTGATCTTTTTCTGTGACTTTCAATCCAGCAGATGACACAGTGAGTTCCTAAAACAGTTTAAAACTTTCAACATTTAAATATTGACTTTAAAAACAAGCAACTTCAGGAAGTGCGATCTTCATGAATCCTGTTTCAACTCATCATGTAGTACAATGTCAAGATACTGTAGTGAGTTACAACCTGAATAATCTCTACTGATGACAGTAGCACATGATGGACATGTCTTATTAAAATTAGACGTAGCTTGTTGCACCATTCTGAAACAGTGTTTTAAGATCTGTACCATCTGCATATTTAATAAAGTATCTGTTTGGGAAAAGTGCTAGTGCATGACTTTATGCATAGAGTGCGATAATAAAGGTAATAAAACACCCTGTGGATGACATCAGTGTCTCAGACAGAAAATAACCTACTCTAAGAATCATGTTGAGATTAAACTCTCTGGAAAATATTCCTTAAAAGGTCTTTGATAGCACGCCATTAAAAACAGAGGAAGGTCCAAAGATAACATTTTAGCTTGAGTCTTTGTTTTCTTGAGGTGAATGTGCAAAAGATTCATGGAAAAATGATTCTGAAACCTGCAATAGAGATGGAAACTGCACACAGAACGAGATATTAGCAATTACTGAACCAGACATAAGAAACACTTCCAATTAATCAAATTATCCTGTCAGTTTAAACAAGTAGACTTTATTGTAAACAACACCTGGGCTGTAAAACAGGTAAAAACATGATGACTACTTTTTAAACCCAATATTCAGACTTGTAGGAGAATTAAAAGAATCCTGAGGGAGAAATAGATTGCAGGTAAATTACTGCCTCTGGCGCTCTCTCATCTTTTATTTTATTTTTAAATGAAATAACTAAAGTCTTTGACAGAAATGCAAAAACATATTTTCTAAAAAGTTGAAATTAAATAGTTTCTGTAAGAATTTTACTGAAACCCTGCAGTGATATTGTTCTGTATTAGAAACCTTCTTTTTCTGTTGAACACTGCATTAGTTTTAAAATAGACCTGAATATAGGAGGGAAGAATGCATCGCCATAGAAACGCTGTAAACCAACAGTGAAATAAAAGACATGAGGGCAAGTCTTTTCTCTTCTCTGTTTGGTCTGCTGAATATAAAACCTTCTAAAGACAAACAGTAGAAGACACACTGATGACACGGCGTTTCTTTATTTTACTCACAGCTTTGATGCAGAACAGGAAAATCTTCATCACTGAGTTCATCACTGATCAATATACTTCCATTTAGCTTGAATAAGTTCCTTTTAGTTATCAGTTGTGAAATTTTAAAGATTTATAATTTTATGATCAGTTGGACTTAACCCTTCATGGATTCTTTGACATATTTGGGTATTTCTGGTTGTCACTCGTTGACAGTGTATATACTTTTAATATTAGAAGAATAATTTTTATAGTAATCTACATGTCCTTGTTAAATACAGGTATTAGTTAAAACACATCTTGTCCTCTGGGGAAATGTAAGAAAACCTTTTTGAAAAGTAGAAGTTTAAAAAAAAAAGTTAGGTTCACACAAGGTTCGAATTTGTATTTTTTATGAAGAAAAAAAATCCAGAAGAAAAAATCTTGAGTAAAAAAAATGATTCATGCATGAGAAGGTTAAAATCAGGAAGAACTCAAACATAAATGTTGAAATTTAGTGATTCACAGCTTCTTATTTCATGTCAGACATTTTGACGGTGATCAGAAACAGAATGCAGCACCTATTAACACACCCATGATCACTACATGGCTGTGTCCAAATTCAGGGTCTGCATACTTCGAAGGACCCAGTCTGCCCAGTCGACGTGGACCACGTACTTCTTCGACCGGGTAGATCGGATGTTAACGGCTGTGAATTGGGACAGGTCTAGCTTTCAGATGAACTCCCGCTCCCACCCCCCTCCCGAATGTGCTGTCACCTAGCAACCGTGACGACTCTGGCCTGAACAGTTAGAACTGTTTAAAAATGTTTGAAGAAACGGTCTTTAGTTGGATAATCCCGCAATAAATATGTAAACTGTTATTTTATTTTTCTTCTTAATGAGAAAAATAAGGATCTTTTGCCTTCTGTATTTTTATTATTTCATGTTTACCTGGAATATTTGTTCATAGCTCATAAATGAATGGAGCAGGTTCATATATGTTTAACAAAAAGTTGTAAATATAGGTGTTAAAGTGAATTCATGACAATTACCTTTTAATTGTACACATTTATTTTGATAATGTACAACATTTTCTTCTTTTGGCCCGAAAAGATATAAAACTCCGGTCGCGATAGTAAAAAAAAAAAAAAAAAAAATGAACGGAGCTGCTTACGGGACCTGCCATACGAGCCGAGACCGCAATACAAGCACTTTTACTGTAACATTTCAGACTAAAATAACTTCCGAATATTTTATATAAATGACCAAAACCCTAAATCTGACAGTTTTAAGCTTGTAAATCCAATCATCTCTGGGTGCAGCTCTCGCTTCACTGTCCGCCATTACTCATAACAAAATCTCCCGTTCGACCTGCAATGCATGTTGGGATATGTCAGCTGGCGAAGGATACACCGGACCCAGCCTTCAAAACGGAGAGAAAAAGGCTGATTTCGTCAGCCGCATTCGAAGGAGTCTTTGAATTGGGACAGGCCTAGTCGCGGCG
Organism: Pachypanchax playfairii; assembly: GCA_006937955.1. NCBI lineage: Eukaryota > Metazoa > Chordata > Actinopteri > Cyprinodontiformes > Aplocheilidae > Pachypanchax > Pachypanchax playfairii. The sequence goes on from SSNP01000099.1 coordinate 2,024,586, forward strand.
CTGGGATGTAAAAGGCTGACGAATCCAGCCTTCGAAGTATGCAGACCCTGAATTTGGACACATCCCATGTGTGCTGTGAAACAGACCTGTTAAAGATCTGTGTCATTTGCTCTTGGGATGAAATGTTTGTGCTGAAGCATCATAAGAAACCCTTCGTCAGACTCGCACAATCTACTACACACCATTTAAAAAGAATCAGTGTCTAATGAATTCTTCTTGTCAACAAGTTCCACGTGCTTAAATTACAAATACATGGAATCTGTTGACATAACCAATTAAGTTGATTCGACTAATTCTTTTCTGAGTACATGTTTGAAAAGTAATGATACTGGAAGAGTAAAAGCTGAAATTAAAGCGTTGGCTTTCCTAAAATGAAAAAAATAACAGTTTTATGAGCAAAATGTATTGGATGTTTCTTTGCCAGTGAATCTGCACACAGCTAATTATAGCTCACAAATCTATGAAGCTCTGTTATCATGCCTCTAAAACCTTAATTATTGTGAAGGTTATTATTAAAGCTATGTTTTTATGTAAACATGTCATCAGGGATTTTTCCGTTTTGTGTGACTGAATTGTATTCATGTTTTTTGTTGCTACGTTACAATATTGAGCTGAGTTTTAACATTAAGGTAATTATCTTATTGTGGTGTTTAAAACAAGATCAGAACTTTTTTCACCCTGAGGTTTGAGCTAGCGGCGCTCCACAGCCGAGCGTGATGAAGAAAGCAGGACTTATTTAATAATTGTGCTCAAAAATCCATTTGTTGGAGTGACATGCCTCGACAAGATGAAACCACATCAGAAAGGACCACACAGCTTCTCTCTTTGCAGCGCTCGGCTTATTCTCACCATTAATATATATATATATATATATATATATATATATATATATATATATATATATATATATATATATATATATATATATATATTTTTTTTTTTTTTATTATTATTTAATCTTCTTACCTATTGCTGCACTCAGACTCAGAATTTGCTCTGAAAACACTTTTTATTGTCTTTTAATCTCCACAAATTCTCAGGGATGCTTTCGTCATTAGTCTTGATTTTCTTGTATAAGTCTCATGTAACAAATTTGCTTTTGTCTATTTGGAGAAGATGCAGAAAAAAGCCTTTGACAGGATAATGTCTCAAATAAATCTGATCCACAGGAGAGTAACCGCATCCATCCTGCATGCAGTACATTTATAACTTCAGCATACCTTTTTATGTGCTTCAAAAATGGTAACTATGCCATAAAGAGGGACTCTGAGGAGCCAAATCAATACCATTTTAGTTTTATATTCAGTTTTAGTCTGTGCAGTCAATAATCCCTGACGCCTGAGTTATCTTATCTCCGGCATGGAGCAATTTGTTCGGTGCTCGAAGCCGGATCGCCTGCAGAGTGTTGGCAGCAGGAATGCTGATATGTGTTTTCTTTCAAAGTGATATATGGAAAGTGTGATTGTGAGATGACACGGCAAAAGTTTTTCTTCATTAAACTCTAATATTTAACCTAATTCAAAAAGAAATTGAGACTTATTTGAAGATAATAAACATTCTACATGCCTCTGCTTGAAAGAAACGCCTGTCGAGACAAAAATAATCTCAAAGTCTCAGTTTCAGTCATTAAAACATTTGGTGCTCAAATTAGTTCAGACAAGTCTGTTCACGCAGAAATAATGCAGAACTTCAAAAACACGTCTAATTTGAAAACCTAATAGTTTCTAATCAAACCTTTTGTCACGGTAAGTTTTTTTTTTTTTTTTTTAAACACTTCATACTTCTGTTTGTATTTGTTTATGAGACAAATATTGTTTTGTGTCAGAGAGGTTTATTATTTAGACAAGTAAAAAATGAATATTGGGGGATTTAGTTGTCAAGTTTCTCTGATTTTAGTTTCTTAAATCACTTTTACTCCGTCTCACAAAATGTTGAATATGCAGGAGAAATTCAAACAACATGAAACAATAGCAGTCAGCAGTTTCCATCTGTTCACCAATGCTGATTAACTTTAAAGGTAAATGTTTCCCCTCAGGACCTGACTGACTCCTGTGTTTTAGCACTACCTGAGCCATATTTTGTTTAATAGAAAACAGAGTCTTGTGACTAAATTTAGCGCAGTAAACAAACAGCAAAGTCATGGAAACATGTTTTTAATCAAACAAGACTGTAGCACAAATAAAATGAAACATATAAAGAGTAATAGGTCAAAATCCTTCTTTTCAATCAGCAGCTTTGAAATTCAGTGCTTAAGATCATTTTTGTAATATTTAATATGTATATTTTGACTAATTTATCATCTGTTTCTGCAACAACTTTATACATTTTAATGGTCTAAGATGGGATGATCTTTCTATCACCTGTTTTAATTAGTTTTATGTGATTCATCTGATTTAGAAGTTCCCTGCACCGTCTTTTGTGTGGCCTGTTTTTAATGGCTTTCCTCACCTGTCCAAAGCAGGAATTCTTACCTGCAGAGCCTTTCTGTTCGACTTCCCACTGCTGACAGTTATCTCTGCAGAGTCCGATAACAGAACGGTTCCCACCACTGTGCTGTTTAAACATTACTCAGACACCATCTGATAAAAGACCTCGAGGTGGTCGTCATTGTTCTGCTAATCTCAAAGTCTTCTTTATGTCTGATGGGAGATGTGGGTCTGCAAGGCAGCTGCTGTGGCGTGTGATGGTTGAGAGACTGGAGATGCAAAGACAAACAAATAAAAAATACTCACAAGTAAAACATCCTGAAGAGCTCAGATTGCTTTTCAAGTGCAGTTACATCGATAAATTCCCAAACTGTTTTTGTTCATCAGCTCCTTGGCGATCACTCTGATTTTATCAGGAATATGTTGGACTGTTCCCAATGTAATCAATAATTTATTGGAAAAAATCCTCAGAAACTCGTTTGTTCAGGTGTGACTGAAATTCTATTTCAAAAGGGGGATTGAAAAAGATCTAAACCAGTATTTTGGTGCTTAAATCCTCCAGATGATCAAGCTGCTTCATCACAGACTCCATCAAAAGTTGACAGCAGAAATCTATATGTTCTGATAATTATGGTTTCAAATTATGCCACAGGAAGTTACAGCTTTTCTTAAAACTGCAATATTTTAGGTAAAGTTTTAGTTGGTTTTGAGTCTGGATCTGATATAATACTGTACCTATCACCATGGCAACCTGAACTAACAGCTGATGGATGTTTGCTTGTTAGCAGCTACCCTCATCACTGTTTAGCTTACACACCTTAATTAGTTTCAACTTTTCAATAAAGACTTGAATTCTCTCCCACTGCAACGTTTGCAGAACTTTTTGTTTTTAGGAGTTTAAAAGTAGCTGCCTCAGTTTTTTTTAGACTCATTAAAAGTTTTCAAATCATTAAATATGAACAACCTTCAGACCTTTTCTTAGTATGTGCATAAATATTCATCACCTCACTGTCCAAGTGTTTGTATGTCAGGTTCAGTTTTTAAGCAGATCATTTTATCCTTATAAATCCAATAAAAGTAAGAAGGAAAAGAGACATTAGCCTCTTCAGAAGGACTGTAGTGTTGGCTAGTATTTTTTATGGATATAGTCTGATTATTTAAGTGATCTTATTTCCTGTGTTTTATTCCCACAGAGTGCAGCTCAGACTGTCAGCGCTGCACGGCAGACCTGCAGACGGGTATCGGCAGCGTCTGTTTGTGGTGTAAAACTCCGAGCACCTGGCTGCTGGGTGATCACTGTGTCAATCACTGTCCTTCAGGACACTACGGCTGGCATGGAGCCTGCATCAGTAAGATTTCCCTGTCTCATTACTGTTTACAGAAAGGTCAAAGGTCAAGCTGTCACTGTGCTAATCTAATGTAATCCAAACTGTTAAAAGGTGGAAGATGCTTTTTAAATTTTTTTTCTTCATTACTTCGAAAAAAACAAACAAGCTGAAGAGAAACTGAGAATAAAATAAACTTTGTTTTATTCATCATCATCATCACCGTCTGCTGTCTTTCACCATCAGTTTCTCATTGATCTGCCATTTTATTATCAAATTCCTCCTCATTCTCACTTTCATCTCCATTTTTCTCATCATTAATAATTTAATCTTTTTCCTCATCCTCAGAATAACTCAGTATTCTTATCGTTTATTGATCATTACCTCCTTACCCTCATTAGCCACAGTATTCTCATCTCCTTCATCCTCCACCATTCTCATGGTCCTTAATCTCATTAGTTCTGTCATTTTATAACTTCCCAAGTCATTATCATAATGATTGTCAAGATCCTCGTCCTGTGGTTCATCAGGTGAACAGCAGCAGCCTCCACACTGAGCTGCCGCTGCACTTCGTTCAGATTAAAATGCAAATGTGAAGAGGAGGCTTCAGGCTGTGAGATCAAAACCTCAGGAGACTCATTTAGCAGAGCCCGAAGCAGCTGAATACAAACTCACTTTCATACACACTGGCACATATGTAAAGAAACAATGCTGGAGAGGTAAAGTGGGACGATGAACAGCAGATGTGTGATCCTGCACATCAGTCAGTCTTTCCTGCTGGTGTTTTGGAGCACTCGGAGTCGTGTTATTAGAGGTTTGTGAACGGTGGAGGAATAGCATAATTTTGTGTCCAGTTCTCTGTGGAGAATTACAAATGATGGTTTTAAAACTCCACATAGAAAACAGAAAGCCGTGTTTCTATTACTTATAACTCTGATTATTAAACATATTTTGTTCCAGTTGTAACATTTACTTTTATCATGATCATGTCAAAATTTACTTCTCATTGTTGACATCTTTTGTTGAATATTTGCATCCTTGTTCATTAAATGCTTTCACTTTTTTCCCAGAATGCCATTCTTCTTGTGAGTCTTGCAGTGGGGCGGGGCCACAATCTTGTACTTCCTGCCCTGTCAACAGTGTTCTGTTACCTTCTGGTCTTTGTGCCCCCAAATGTCCCATCGGTTACTATGACAACGGTCGTCGGATCTGTCAGGGTAAGATGGAGGGGACCACAGCGTCCCGGTTTATTACTCGTATTTCACACGTCTGGAAAATCAAAGATTACATGGTGCGTTAAAAGATCCATAATGGCTGACAGTATTTAAAGAAACACAATAAATCAGCTTGTTTTGTATTTTTAACTGATGTTTGTAGCATTAAATGAAACCACCTGCACATGTTGTTATTCTTTAGACACATTTTCACACAGTTTCTTCATGTTGTTTTTAACTGCAGCTACTCTTTTTAATACACATCAATGTTAAAAATACTCAAATTTAAGTGATTTTCTAGAAACATAAACGTTTAATGTCAGAATTTTTATTGCAGCTGTTCTTACTGAATGTTAAGCAGCTGCAATAAAAATCCAACTTGGACAATCTGGAAGATATTAAACTTATTTATGTATAGAAATCTGTAGGAATGTTGTGATGCTTAAACTCAACTCATTGTTAATCAAACAATAGAAATGCTTTGAAGTTAATTCCTGCTTGTCCAAACAAAGACAAAAAAGACTTAAAATGGAAAATTAGATAAATACTGGTTGTAGTTTATCTGAAGCAAATTAACGTACACAAGTTTTTAAAGGTCAGAGAAGGATATTAACAATATAACTATTAAATAAACAGATTAATGAGAAAAACTGAAACAAATGCTCCTTCTTTTCCAGTAAAACTTTGTAATAATTCTCTGTTATTTCCACAATTATGTTACAAAATATCTTTTAAAATACAAAAATATTTTGTTTTTATTCACTTTTTAAGATTAAAAAAATAAAACATTCTTACATATAATTTAATTACAAATAATTAGTTTTAATTGAAAAAGGTTTTATATTTTCATTAGAATTTTTAACAAATAAAATCAACTATAATAGTGCTAATACTTTAACTGATTTCCTTAGAAAATTGTTTTGTGCATTAACATTTGCGCTTGCCAATATGAGCGGTATTATAAATGAGATTATTATTTTATGGAGGCCTGAACTTTGTTAGTAATAAGGTTATTTTCTTTCAGACGCCTCTTTAATTTCACTGTTAATGCAGTTTTCATTTAACTGTAAAAAAAATCTAATTTTCAAGGTGTTTGTCAGATTGAGACCTGTTAGCTGGTGTAGGTGTTATTACATTCTGTCACTCAGATTTTCCTCTTCGACGTCCACTCTGACCTCCATATCCATCTTTTCACATTTCTCTTGGCAGCATGTGACAGCCAGTGCCTGACATGTGACACGGCTGCCGTTTGCATGTCCTGCCGTGACCCAACCAAGGTGCTGCTATTTGGAGAATGTCAGTATGACAGCTGTGCCCATCAGTACTACCTCAACACCACAACCCGGACCTGCAGAGGTATGCTGCCATCTCTGTGACACAACACAAACCCCCGTGGTGCCATTGGAGGGGGGATGCACTTTATTAATAATGAGGATATATTCTGCGCCCTTTATGAGATTCATAAATTATTCTGCATCCATATTGCATGTAGTGCAGAAGGGCAGAATGAGTTTATGGGGTCCATCAATCAAGTAATAAACTCTGGGACCAGATATGCAAATGCAAACCACTGAGTGTGTGATTTACCTCTGTGTTACATCTTGTGCACGATACGTTGATGCATGAGGTTCACAAAAATGACATAATTAGCTTTGTTTTGTTTTGTTTCATGTGATAGAACCACATGTATGTGCATCTCTGTGTGTTTGTGAGTTTCTTTGACTTTTCTTAGCAACCTTTTCTGTGATTAAGTTCAGTTTTATTCATGTTGTCTAAAATGTTTCGTGGCTCGGGACACAGAGACGCATCAAAAGCTCTCGTAATCATTTTGTCACAGTTTTTTTTTGTCTCATATCAGTAATAAAGCTCAATCAAGCCACTTTTTAAAATGCCCAGATCTGTTGGATTGAACCAGACTTGATAGGAAACTGATAAAAATGAATGTGTAAAATATATTTTGTGCCCATCTTTCTTTAAACTAGGTGATTCCAGAATAAAAGCAGTGAAATGTCAACAATGATATCCACCAGCAGAAACAGTCCAAAAAAGTCATCTTATACACTTGAGTTTTATCTTTGGTTTAGTTCAGAGTAATGAGATTTTTCCTGGTGAGGGGACCGGTCCCCTAAGGGGCCACCACCACTTCCCATGCCTGTTTCTGGATTAGCAGCAAAGCAAACTGCTTGTGGCAAAGTAAAGACTTAGATTTCCTCTGAGACTGCTGGCACTGACTTCCTCTGAGACAAGAGGGATTTAACCATCCAGTGAACAATGTTGCACCTGCTGCAGCTGCTACCTGAACCTTGGATCAGAGTGTTGGGAAGCAAGAAATCTGTCTCATCTCTGAAAACTAGAAGGGATTTGAGAAACCTCGGGGAGCTTTAAAATAAAAAAATCAGAACTTTTTATACAAAACCTTGTCAGTTTTTGGCAAATTGTGTTCAATGATCCATATATTAGCTCTTTATGAATGTTTTTGTTAGACCTGTCACAATTAATGATTCATCATCTAGTTGTTGTTATTTTAAATGTTTGTGTCTGGGTCTTCATACTTCATACTTTAAATTCAACATTATTTTTTACCTTGAAACAGATGGTAATACACTGCTAGACTTTATGATTTATTTAGATTTATTTTATCAATAATTATACGTCAAAATATTTAAGCAGTCACTTCTGTAGGGGAGGTTCAGTCAGCAGTTCTGCAGAATCAGTACCTGGTTAGGCTGAAAGTAAGCTTCTGAAATTACAATTACTAAAGGATATACTTCTAAAAAGTACAGTAAATGTGTTTTTAATTATGTAAAGTCTTTGTTTCCATATCTTTCTGTAAAAGGAAAATACTTCATAAGAATTAGACAAAACTGTTCAAATATTTAGGTTTGTAGTCTAAATATGGAGGGAAATTTATCAGAGAAAAGTTTATTTTGAGCCACAATTATTTATACAAGAAGTAAATGCCCCCCAATATAGCCCAATATAAGTAAAATCAGAGACCAACAATTACAGCTGAACTATCTACAGCACATCTGTATCATTTCAACAGCTTTAATTTAGCTTTTCATTTTTACTACATTAATCAAGTAAGAAAAACTTAAACACAATATTAGTATAAAATGAAGACATGGAACCATCACTGAAAAAACAGAGTAGGAAGTTGTATTTAGAGAGCATTGCCACAAATCGAAACCTCTCCCAAAGTTTCTCTCTTAGTGAATATTTAATATGTTCAAACTTCAGAAAAGGTGTTTTATCTTTAAACCGTTTAGGCTGAAGGGAGCTGCCGTCAACCCTTCAGAGTTTTAATTCATAGCTGGAATCTGTTTTATTTGTCCAGGATTAATCTAACACAACACAAACAATCCAGATGTGCAGGTGAAAGCACCAGAAATCTCTTTAAATCCACTCAACCTACTCTAATATAAATCCTCCTCACTTCTAATCCCAACTTCCCATTACCTTCTCCTCATCTTCACATCCTGCTCCGTGTTTCCAGAGTGCGACTGGAGCTGCAACGCATGTAAAGGTCCCCTGCAAACCGACTGCCTGCAGTGCATGGAGGGATACGTGTTGCAGGACGGAGTGTGTGTGCAGAGATGCTCACCAGGTTCCTATCAGGATGGAGACAGATGCCTCGGTCAGTCCAACACAAAGCTGTGTGGTCACCTCTCATACAGATAATCTATCATGTTTCTGACCACCTGAAGTTTTCATTGATGTTTCTGATTAAAGTCGTTAATCAACAGCATCTGAAACAAAACATCCCGAACAGATTGAAAAAAGTAAAACTTTGCTCTTGCAAGTATTCATTTAAATTAAATTTAAAGCACATTTATGGTACAAATGATGATGTAAAACTGGTTAATGAAGATAATGTTAATGAATTAAATAAGAAGTTTTGGGAGAAGATTAAGTTTTGGAAATTATCATTAAAATAAAGCAAGAAATTGAGCTGGATGTTTCAGTGATTATCAAACATCAGAGAAATGTATTGCTGCTTCAGATCCTCCTTTAGTCTTTTTTTAAATAGTTTTTTTTCTCTCTTCAGAAAAATAATGTGTAAGATTAAACCAATTTTCTGGAGGAAATGACATTTTTAAAGAAAAAGAAATGAAATAAGAATATGCCTGGAATGAAATGATAAAATTAGTTTGTGATGAAGCAGAGATGTGTTTTCTGTAGCTGCTGAGTCATTTTATATAATACACATTCAAATATAATAATGGAGTTTTTAAAGGGAAGGTATTTTTCTTTATTTTTTATGTTGTTGTTGTTATTTGGTATTCATTAAGATGTAAAGGGGAAGCTCCTCTTTATGTAGAAATGCACCTTTAATGAGTTGCTTTGAACATTACCCCTAAATGCCAGATCTTCATAAAAGAAATCCAAACACAATTAAAGGGAAGGATTTTAGGTCTCAGTAGAATGAGACCTTTTCTCTGAAGAATCTTGACTTTGATGTTGGTTCGTCCTTGTTTTTAATGCTCTGAGTGTTTCTCTGTGTCTGTTTGTGCTTTCAGCCTGTGACGATCACTGTTTGAAGTGTCAGGGTCCTGGACGGTGTCTGGAATGTCAACCTTCTTATGCCATTCTGCAAGGACAGTGTGTGCTTGAATGTGGCAGAAGCTATTTCATGGACGTCTCCTCAACAATCTGCAAGTGTAAGAGTTAAAAAGCAGATTAATTAAAAGATTTTTAATAATATCCCAGAAAAAACCTCTCAGAATATGAGAAAAACAGTTATATGTTTTCGCAGCTTGTTCTTCTGACTGTGTGCTGTGTGACGAGGTCGGACGCTGTAAAGCATGTCGTGATCAAACCTACCTCATGGAGGGTTACTGCACCCCCGAATGTGGACGTGGATTTTATGCTGATCAGAAGACGAGAACCTGTCAAGGTAAAAACAATCCCCCTTTGATATATTCATGAGTTTTGGATTTAATTATAAAAATATATGTTTTTAGGGAGGGGGGGGATATTCTTCAGCTCTTAAGAGAAAAAAATTACATCACATTAGCAAAATAAGATGTAATTTAAAATATTCATCATAAAGAATATTAAATCAAAGACAACAAGAAGCCATAAAACATTTCTCACTCACAATTCTGACCTCATGTTTATTTAGTCAAATCTTGAATATTTCACACACTTAGCTTTAAAAGAAATGTGTGCAATGCATTATGGGATAGAACAATCGTCCAGTGTTTACTCTGCAGGCAGAGATAAATAAGGAAACACTAAAGCTTCTTTTCATTGTATTATTGATAAGTCAACCAGCTTTTATTGTTGCTGAACTTAAATACTTCCAGGTCACGTCACCTGAAGGTTTTTACCTGCTGAATATGTTAATGACATCCCAGATGTGTCTGCAGACACAAAACTAAAAAGTTTCAAGTCAAGACTTCATAAATTTGCCTAGAGACATTGTGCAAAACATTAAAACTCCTTATTAAACGAGTCTACTGTGAACTCCTGCACCAGTTAATTAGATTATCAACATTTATTTTGTAGTTACAGATACATTTTGGCAGAAAAAGTTGTTTTTTTTGCAAACTTTGTTTATTAGGTTTTGTTCAGAAAATGCAGTAATACAAGTCATCCACAATGCAGAACATAAAATGAACTGTGCAATCCTTAAAGAGAAAAAAAAACAATAAAAAAACAACCCACAGCCATTCATGTTACATCTGCGAATTATAAAACCAGATTCACTTTATGTAATGCCCATGTGAAACATATCAGAGCATGACTAAGTAAATAGATGTTAAAGAAAAAAAATAAAAAGGGATTTAAATAAATAAACTAGTCCGGGACAACATGAAAATGAGTTTGTCCCACTGCAACAGCGGTCCTCATATTTGTAAGAAACGATCAGAGGACCCCCGTATGGACATTCTAATTTTCTCAAGCTTGAGACAGTGAAGAATGTCCCTGAGCCAGTGTATATGTGAAGGTGGCTGCGGAGACTTCCATTTAATTAAAATGACCCTCCTAGCTCGGAGGGTCAGAAATGCCACAGAGTCCTTCTGCGAGGTAGATAGAGACGACGGTCCCAAGAGAACTATGTAGTTTAGGACACAACCAAAACATATGCATGAGATCTGCAGGTGACTTTGGAAGAAAAAGTTTAATTTATACATGAAAAGGAAGAAAAAACTTTGAAAACATGTTTTAAAATGTTCAGAGTGCTAGTAGTCTGTGTCTTAGTGGACATCAGTGTTAGTGTACATTGATTATAAGGATATCAAGCTGAGATCATAAATAATGCAAATGACCAGAAGACGTCACATGAAATCCACATGGCTAGTTGCTAGGCAACAGGAAGGTTAACCAAAGCTTTTTAGTAGATACAGTAAAATCCCACAGCTTCATGCTGCATGATTGAGTCCAGAGAGGATCCGCTGTTAAATGTTAAAGTCAATTCAAGGCTGCAGCTTTGAATTTTTGATGGTTTTATGACTAAATAAGGTCCAAAAGTTACAGTATACAGTTCAAGGTCCTCAGAACATCATGAGAATAAACTCAAAAGGATTATCTTTTGCTTCTTGGCTGAAATTCACAGTTCATGCCAAAGTGCCTCATTTTTTAGAGAATGTTATGCATTTTAAACAAAAGTTTTAAAAGCTCTGCATTTTAAATTTCAGTCTGACTGATAAGTTGGAGTTTGTTTGTTTAAAAATGAGGAAAAAGTCCCTTTAAATGCTGATTAAAAAACTCCTGAGCATGAAGTGATAAAGGCTGGTAAAAGTTTGGACTTATATTTCCATTTTTCCAACTTCACATTTTTCTTTCAGCTGAGACCTACAGGAGTTTAATCTAATTTGGCAACAGTTCTTCTATTCTGTAATCTGGTTTACACAAAATGTTTGTTGTATAATGTATAATTAGTTGTTTTTCTTTTTGGAAGATGGACTGAGGGTGTTACGAGTCAAAGCAGATAGATGTACAGCAGGATGCATTCAGCAGCATCGTTCATGTAAACTACAATCAGGAGGTTTAAAAGGATCCAATCTGGATTTTGACTGAACTGCTTTCAGTTTTGGGAGAAACTCATTAATTAATAGTTCCTGCTCACATTAGCTGTTAGCTTGACTTCTACATGAAAACATCCAAATTAAGTTCAGGTAAAAGTACTCAACATATTTGTTATTTGTTTAAAAACAAGCAAAATTGACTTATCCAGATTTACTGCAACAGACAGTGTCCTCAGCTGACCTCGAAGCACAAAAGGTTCCAGGTAATTCTAAAAATGCAAAAAATTCATTCCTGTCTGAGTTTTTTTTTGCCCCCTATTTTATTTCCACAAAATCATTTAAATGACGTGTAGTTTCACGTGAGAAAATAGTTCAGGTTATTATTTTATATTCTTCTTCTTTGTAACGGTTTGTAAAACATTTTAACAATAATAGAAGATTTCATGCTGTTCAAATTTGTTGGAACAGACTGCCAACATTATCTGTGTGACGTGTGGATTTCCTGCTAATTAAATAAAAAACAAAACAAAACACTGTCTGCAGAGCCGCCGTGTCATTAACAGAGGCTTCTACTTTTTACTGTTATCTCTAATGGGTGGGTGTCAACCTAAAAATTGCAATGCCCGAGGCGTCTGGGGGAAATTCAGTGGTTGTAAAACAATTCATGATATGTGACAAAGACTAACTCTAATAGAGGAGGGATATATTATTATGCTGCCTTTAAGATAAATGCCTCATTCCTGTAAAATAATTATTATTTTTAGCCTTAAGGCTTAAACTAATTCAAGAGGTAATGAAATAAAATGACAAAAAACTTTATTTTATTTTCCCATTTTAAACGGTTGAATCAAATTGTTAAACTTGTTTTTATTTAAAAGTGGAATTACATGTCCGAACATTGGATGTTTTAGAGTGCTTGTTTGCATCATTAGATGAAAAATAATGAGATTTCAGTGTAGCATCTTAAAACAGCTGATCTTTACAAACTTCCCAAACAAAGTTCAGCCAGTTCCAATTAAAACTGTTTCTAAAATGCAACACTGAGATGTTTCAGGCACTTTTTTTTCTCCCACACATGATTAATTTATTTACATTTAAAGCCTCCTCCAAAACCCAACTCTCGTTTACTAACAGCCCGTCTATCATTTATCATCAGTGTAATTATATATTGAAAGATGTGATCATAAACCGTTTATTACATTTCTGATCATTAAATATTTTTTTGCAAGTGGAAAATTAAATATTATAGCTTTATCTAGGAAACAAGATATTTGCTTGTTTTTTAATTTGAATGTTTAAGTTTGTTTTTTGAAATTTCCCAGTATGATCATGATTATCTGATTTATTGATATTGTATCTTGATTTTTGATTTCCTGATGGCGAACCATGTTTTTTTTTGAGTTGATGTGTAACAACTTGAGTTTCTGTTCCTTCTCAGTGAACATTCACACTCCTGTCCTTCACATCAACGGTTCCCTGTTGGTTCCTCTCGGTGGTTCCACCCCCCTGCTGCCCACCTTGCTCCAGGTGAGGGACCAGGACAGTCCCTTTGAGCGGCTGGTTTTCCAGCTCGTTCATGGCCCGAGCAACGGAAAGCTGGTTCTGTTAATGGAGAAGGAAGGAGAGGAGAAGGTCTGGCGAGATCTAAACAGTGAAGACACCTTCACAGGTGCTGAGCTGAGACTGAGCCGTGTCCACTTCAGACACCTGAAAGACAAAGTCAGGTAAAAGGACACAAACTTCATCTGATAAAGCTGCACCTAGCATGAATCAGAAACATCGACTTGTGTTGATTTTAACATATTTATACATTTTAATTTGAACTATGATGTTAAATTTACATTGACGTACCTGCACAGTTTACATCAGGTGACAGAGATGGAACAATTCATCTGAGAAGAATTCAGACAGAAATCCAGATGTAGAAAATAAGTTGGTATAAAAATGGTTGATTTTAATTTGGTTATTTTGAAACGTGACACTGGTCAGTTGATGTAATAGTTTTAAAAGTACATAATACCATGAAGTTAAAGATCAAGGCATTTTTAAGAACTGACTCATTCTTGATCATCTTTGATATTTGCCAGTTTGAACCTCCTCCCCTCCATCTGCACCGTTATGTACAAACATGTTATTTTTTGTGCCGTTGCCTGTTTGATTATAAGCTTTTTAATGGTATTTCCATAAACACATAAATTGATCAGACATCCATTTAGTAGATTTTTTAAAAAACGGGGCTGTATTTGCATATAATGCCTTTTCACTGCGTTTGACCCCAATCTGACTACGCAGGAAGCACTTAGTGCCGAGGATCAAAGTGACTGTGCAGCCTCTTTAAAGCTCCGCTGCAGGCCTGTTTTCAGCTGCTCTGCCACTTTCTGGGTTTCATTCTTCCAATCACAATAAAACCAACAAACAAATTAGTCAGCTGTGATGCATCTGTTGGATTTAAAATAACAGCCTGCCGGTAAATTAAAAAAATGATGATGCACTGTCCAGTTTTAGCCATTACATTATTAGACATAGCGAAACGTAGACTTCTAAATAAGATTAAATCTCTTTGTTGCTGCCATATTTTTCAAATTATGTTGAGTGGTGGATAATGTCTACGGAGCTCTGAACAAGTTCTCACAGATTTGATTTCATCAGCCTTTTGATTCCTAAATATGCACATTTTTACTGTTTATGTTAGAACGTGCAAATAATTCTTATTTTATTGTAAAGATGGACACAAGAGGAATGTAATTTTATCATAATTTAAAGTATAAATTGTATTTTTATCATAAAGACATGATGTTTAACTTCTCAAATGTTCTTATTGGTATATATTGGTATATATTGTTATTGAAAGAATATTGTAAATATTGTAAAATATTCCATACAGAATGTCTTTATGTAACATCAGATGGATAAAAACTTTATTTGTTCTTCAAACCATTAAAAAGATTTGCTAGTTGAAGCTGAAACTTTCCTCAGAGGAAAAAAAGATGCCTGAGGTTTGTTTTCCTGTCATTTGAAGACATCTAAATGTATAAATTCTAAATTTAACAAATGCAATTAGTCCTTTTGACTAACAACTGCTCGCTTGTCATATTTTAAAGAACGACTGCATGAACGTGTGAATATTCTGGGTGTTTGGTAACTTTAACAGAAAATACGAAAGCTGTACAAGACACTTTATTTACACCTTCTTGCCTTTGTGCTTATTGTACAAATCAGAATCAAAACATTCAAACAATGTTTCCAATCTGGAGTAAAACAGAATTATTTTAATTACACGTCGTCTCCAGTTTTAGAAGGATGTTAAAGCAGTACACAATAACTTTTACAAGTTTAATCTACTGTTATGAAACTTGTTTAAGTGATGTTCAGCTTCATATTAGACACTCTGGACGTCTCTGGTCCTCCTATATTACACTTAATAACTTCAGTAATTCAGGTCTCAGCAGGAAGTGGTGTTCTGATGATTTATACTGCCCTGATGAAAAATGCTTCCATAGTACGAATTAACAACTTATTTCATAATGAGATGTCATTAGAAGTTTATACAGTATTCCTGTTTATAGCGAGTGTTTCCTGTTAATTATTTAAACATATTTTTATGATCCTTCCTGATATTTTCTATATAAAAGCCCTCTGGGTCCTTATTGGTCATTGTTGGGTCCTTCTCCTCTGGGTGTGTCCAAACATTTGCCTGTTGCTCTGACAATGCAAAGAAAGTAAAAATAACATCATATTTAGTGTTTCTGTCCTGGGAGAATTTATTTGATAGGTAAAATGTATTTATGGAAAAATATAGAAACAAAAATAAACGATAAATCTGTTTATTTAAGTCAAGACTGTAGAACTGCACGTGTGCAGAAGGAATTGGTTGCACAGCTCAAACGGTAGCATATTTTAACAGAACACCGGTTCTAGCAACAGCCGTCTGAGACACGGCTGCAGAAAAGTTATTTAGTACTGATTTAATGTTCTTATATCTCAACATGTTTAGAGAGTCATCGATGTCTTGTTTTCTGAGTTACTGAGTAGAGAGACATGTGCAGGTTCACGTGCATGTGGATGTGCATGCTCATACCTTAACAGGTGCCGTTGGTGGCCATGCATTTAATATCAATTTGACTTAACGTGGTTCCACCTGCAGCTTTTTATTTCCTTCCAGTTTTCACTAAACAAACAACCTGCTCAGTTTTTGGGTCTACAGACGCTGGTGGCTGGTTCCAGCTCCAGCCCGAGGGAGTTGAGGATAATAATCCTTTGATGGTGTGGAGGTAGCTTGGTGACATTTTGGTGATGAGTGTGTGAGCAGGTGGGCTTGTGCGTGCGTGTGTGTGTGTGTGTGTTACTGTCCTCATCACCCCTCCTACAGAAAGCTTTGAGGTGATTAGGTCTAATCACTGCACACTCGGTTTCCCTCGTATGACTCATTTTCCAGACTTCTCGGGGTTAAAGACTGTGTCATGTTCATTCAGAGTAATTTAACTGCTTCAGTCTTCAGCTTTTCGTTCAGTGATCTGTCTGTTGGCTGTTTAAAATGTTCTTTCCTTCATTTTTACTTTGTTTTCTCTGTGTAGGAGCGGTGAGTTCACCTTGCGTGTTGCTGACCCCCAACTGTTTTCTCAAGCAGCAACAATTCAAGTTCAAGCTGTGTCCATGCAGGTAAACACTTCATGCAGCTCTGAATTGATCAGACATCAGGACAGGTTTTCCACTTCACCTCAGTTTTAAACAGCTTAAACCAGAATCTGGCAACTTTTTGGCTTGGAGTTTTTGTTTGTGTGAATTGCAGATTTTTATTTGCAGATAGATGCAATAAAGAGGCCCTTCCATAAAAACAGTTTTTTCTGAGGTTTCTGTTGAATATTTTAGCTCCACAGGTGTTCTTACCTTCATAGTGGGTGAAAACAGGTCGACAACTTCTTTTTCAGTTTTAATCTCTCAAACTACGCAGGTGGAGATAAAACCCGAGTTCTCCCGAGTCCGAAAGGCCTGTATCTGTTTCGTTGCAACTCCTTTGTTCGTTAGTATTCATCAACTCCTGCAGTTGAAACCACACCTAGCATGCTGCTGGCTAAAAGCTGTAGCATAAGACGTAACAAACAGGAAGAGACTCTGTGCACTGTTTCCTTGCGCAGAGGGGAAGGAAACAGAAAGGCGTGCTCTCATAGGCTAGTTTGTTAACCAATCAGAGTTGAGCAAATTAGCATAATGAAAATTAATGAGTTGCTGCCCAAAGCCTGATGAAGCCAGCTGAATTTTGATGCAGACAGATTGAAAGAACTGTTAATCAGTGTTTCCTAACATTTTTTTAGATATAAAATGTTTCATATTACTAGTTAATACTTAAAGCAGAACTAAGTAAGTTTTGCTCTCGCTCTCCCCCTACTGGTCCCCTGTGAAAGCTCACTGTCGTAACGTTCCCCCGCCGCCGCCGCAGACGCAGATGCTCTGCCGATGTTCACCCGCGACTGAGCTCTCTCTCGGTCCCAATCACGTTTCCTTTTTTTCTGCTCGTCGGTCAAAAGTTTTTTCGTTCTTTTTGGTTGAAATCTTTGCGCTCCTAAGGGTGGCGTTGCTAACAACGGCAAGGGCTTCATGCTTGTATTTATGTACGTGAGTGTGAGTGCCGTAAAGCAGGTTTGTTCTCGCGAGATTAGTCGGGTCCGATCCACTGAAAGTTGCAAGTGCTGCTTTCAGGACACAGACCCCGGAGGGAGGGGAGGGACCCACGAATCACCCCGCCAAGTCCTTGTTTACCCCCACAGGGACTCTAGAAAACATTTATTGAGGTGAAAAAACTTACTTAGTTCTGCTTTAAGAAATAACCACAAAGTCCTGAAATTTGTGTGAAATGGTCTCTTTAATAAATTTGTTCCTTAGTAAATATTTTCAATAAAAACTTATTTATTAAAGGTCTGAGTGCCAGAAAATCACATGAAATAATGTTTTTCTGACAGTTTCTACAAGTAATCAATGTATCCAATCATATAATGTACCATAGATGACGGGGTTACAAAGCATCTTTTACTCACAAAACAGCAGCAGCAGAAACTTAAACAAAAATATATTTAGAAAACAAACAGATGCATGAACTAGTATAATATTTCATTCATGTAGGACTTTTTCCAATGGATTTTAAAACTTTATTTAATTTCTCGAGATCATCATGAATAGTTTAAAGTGGGAACTGCTTCCACAGATGTGTCACTCTAGTGTCACTCTTTGTAGAGTGACACATATTTTAACCAAAAGTAAACCATCTTATTAACAATTTTAGATAGGTGCAGATAAATAATACCAGTAGAAATAGTTTTCTTTTTGAATGACACTGTTAAGTTTTGGTCTGTCAGGAGATTGGATGGATTTTTTTCTCCTCACATATCTGTTGCATCAGCCGTATCATAAGAATATTTTTCTCAGAATTGAGGTTGTCTTCTTCTAATCTGTGATGTCTGAAAACAAACATTAGCTTACTCTTGTATTTCAGAACTTGAACTTGTAATTATATGTGAAAAAAAATCCAGCTAGAAACATATCATTAACAAACTGAAGCGAAGAGGCTTTTCATTTCACTCTACATCAAAAAGCTTCAATGACATTAAAGTAACTGTTAGTGTTCTTGTCAGATAAACAACCTTTTTGAAAATAGATGCACCGTGGAAACATTTAGCATGTTTGCAGATAATTTCAGGCTTGTGTGCTTGAAGAAGCTTGTTGCCTCTCTTCCAAACCACCGTGCACATGTCCAGAGAACCAGTTTAGGAAATGTGTGTCTAAATTCCTGTTTGTGTAGAGAGACTAGAGACTAAAATGATTAAAACAGGGTTTTCCTCCAGCTCTCAGTTTATGGCTAAATCTGAATCCATTGTCCATCCGATTCCTTGTATAGTGGGAGTGTCAGGAATCTGAGATCCGGGCTGCAGAAAGCCTTTTCTTTCTGACTATTGTCTCTGCTTCTTCTTTTATAGTCTGTTTTCTACTGATGGTATTTCTACAGAAGTGGCCTCTGACATTAGACTGTATTTTCATCTAAATTGACATTTTCTTTGATCACAGATTGCTCCACTTTACCAGCACTAAGCGCCGTCTGCTCTGGTCATCTGTCTTTATTTTTTGATAGAATACAGTAATTGTACTTTTCATGAAAAAGAAGAGTGAGTTTTAAATGTGGCACAGAATAGACTTTTGGTTTTGAACTATAGCTTCAGACAGAAAGCATTGTGAGCTTCAAGGAAAATGTTCAGCATCTCGCTCACCTCTTATACACAGGATAAAAGGTTTGCCCTCCCACTCAAGTCTGCCTGTGATTGTTTTCATTTGCCTCAGGAGGGAGATTTCAGTCATTGTTTTTACGGCGCTAGCGCGTCTTAGCACCATTTAAGCTCCACAGATGCCCACTTTCAGGCACCGCCAGCGTATTATTTGTTTTATTGTGTGGATTAGAAAAGTGACGACACAGAATCCAGGTAGGCGCCAAGACGTCATCTGTCTCCTGAAGATAACTCTGAACACCTACAAAATATTTGTCACCTATAGAAACCAGCTGCAGAGACTCACGTGCATCGTTACATTATTATCTATTGTTACTGTTCTGTTTCTAGGAGTTACAGGTTACTTTGGACCAGAGACATTTAGAACCAGGGTGGTTGGGTAGGTAATACTTTAATAATCCTGACGGAAACTGAGTGTATGACTTTCCAGAATTACTTCTCTTTGGCACCAGCTTGGTTCTGACATCCTGATTTGTTCACATGACTGCTGTAGTGACAGGAAGTTGGCACTCATCCAGCAGCCGTCGAGGGCATCAGATTGGACTCATGCTCTGAGTCACGCTGAGCGTTCTACCAGACAGCTGGTTAGATCACCTCACATTCTAACACCTGTGTCTCCTCACATTCAGTCTGCACGTGTTTAGATGGGATTTTATTTCTAAGAAGCAATGCAGGATTTTTCTTGGTTTTTTAATGTGTTACGACTCAGGCTTGTTTGGGCTGGAACAAGAAAATTAAAAGGGAAGGAGTGTGAGGTAGAATAATCTAAATAAAACTTGGGATCTGTTGTAAAATCAACAAGCGGGTTTTATTTACAAAATACTCAATCAAATGAGAAGTTTTCAGTCTCAGCCAAGCTTAAGCAAAGAGCTCCCTTCTGCCACTGGTCCACGGACCAGCTAACCAGCTCCCACCCAGCTGGCCCAATCAGCTGATTCTCACCGGCTGTGACCGATCAGCTGATCTCAGATGGGACAGCTCCCTAAAGAGAAAGGAGATGAAAAAATAAAGAGAGAGAGCAGAAAAACAAACAACCTCATGCTGTAACCCAGAGGCCGTAACATATGCATTGAGTTGTTTTCTTACATTTTGGCAAAATACAGAGTATACCAGAAAAAAACAACTTTAAAATGAATGAGTGTTAAATAATAGTAAAGATAAGATAATAGGATAAAATGAGATAAGATGAGATCACTTTAATTCCCCTTTGGGGAAATTTGTCATCCTTCAACAGCACTAAAAGAACACAGATAGAACAAAGATGGGAAAAAGGAAGAATCTTAAAATGACTGAAGACAAACTATATTTAACATCTGGAACTAAAAATTCTGAATCTTTAGTACTAATTGTTTGTCAGGTGGTGAGGTTGTTGTTTTAGGTGTCAAAGTGAATATAAACAGCGAAAAGGGAAAATATACTAAAATTTAATTCCTTAACATGAAAAAGTGCCACTTTAAGGAATTATGTTTAATTTCCAAGTGACTGTGTGTTCAGGGGACATTGTTTGACCAAGATAACTGTATTAAAGCATCTTGAAATGGAAAGACAAAAAAAGCCCTTGGAATGTATAGAATTACCCTCTAGATTATTATTTTTTCTTTAATTAATAGTCATATGATTGCTTTAATGAAGTATATGACAAACTGTTTCACATTATTTTTATTAAACAGGAGACTCTTCAGGAGAATCTTTCAGTGGGGAAAATGAATGATTCATGTGTTTTCTTCTCTCTTATAAAAAGAAAGGTCATCTTTATATTATATTCACAAAATTATAGCTTTTCTCTCCTGTGTAAACAATTGTATGTCAGGTAATAAACTAAACTCACATTCTTTACAGTCAAAAACCAGAACAATTATTTTAATGAGGCTAAAATCTACGTTGAGTAATACTTCCCTGTAGGTTTGCTGCTTTCAAGTTTTGTTTGATTTAACTCCTGCATTAAAATAATGACTAAAGAATAGTTTTTATGAATAAAAATAATCATGTTATAATTGAATTTTCCCTCAAAGATAAAAGCCCCATTCTCCACTGCTGATCTCCATCAGTTTATCACCATGAAGGTTTAAACGAACAGAAACCGTGAGCTCAGGATAAAGCGACATCTTTTCTCACAACAGGAGGCCTCTAACTTTGTCAGACAGATGAAGTTTTTTGCTGAATTGAAGCTTCAGGCTCAGCTAATGAAGCGCCCCATTTAACCTCCCGCGTACCATCATCATCATCATGTCCGTCTGCAGCAGGTCGCGCAGTACGACTCCACAATCCTTCTGGATCAAAAGCATCTGATCAGTTTTTTTACCTTCAGGAGAACTTTCTGTCTTCTCAGTGTGCACTCAGATGACTTTTTATGGCTTAAAACAAGGACTTTCTAGAATCTAAAGTCTGTCTGAGTTATAATGGAAGCTCAGTCTATTGCTCATCATCTCATGTTTCATTTCCAGCCTCCGAGAATCGTGACTCTCGCTCCGTTAACTGTAGAGGGCCGCGGCGGTCTGGCAACCATCACCAAGTCCATCCTGCTCATTGAAGATCCTGACAATCCAGCTGATGTCCTGGTTATGGTCCTTGAACTGCCTCGCCATGGCCAGCTGACCCGTCTCCACGGCGACCGTACTTTGAACAGGTTTAAGCTGGAGGAGCTTTCACGAGAACAGATCCAGTACGTCCACGATGGCTCAGCTGGTTCAGAAGACGGCGTGATGCTTCAGGTTAACGATGGTCACAGCTACCAGAACATTCTGCTCCAGGTCCAAATAATTCAGAAGGTATGAAGGACAATGGGGGGGTGAATAAATGATTCAGGGCTGGTAATTTAATATAAAAAGAACTATCTTGTTTAAATTCCAAAGGTCAGTTCACTGCATCATTAATACAGAAGATTTATCTATAGTTCAAATACACACTGTTTATTTATTGTAGAAAAATGCTTCAAATATTCCAAACAGCTTTTGTTTTAATTAATAGATAAATAAATATAGTAATACTTTTGTATCAAAAATAATAATCAACTTCAAACAAATACAAATTATTTTTAAGGAATTTGCAGGAACACAAATTTAATGAAAGTTTTATTTGTTTTCTCCTAATTAGGTTTTTCAAATCCTTAGGTTGTTTTTAATGTTTAGACTTTTGATGTTTTAATCTCTTATTATTTAGACATTTTTGCACAATAAATTGAGGCTGCCAGCTTCATTTTTAGCATTTCACACTGTACTCTCATAATGGCATCAACTTAAGTGTTCATCACTCTGCCGCTAGTTGACACATATAGTCACAAGGCACGCTGTTGACTTTATCTCTGAAAATAGTTTCCTGGATGCGCTGACAGTTCCCTGTAGCTTCACCCTGAAACAGGAAAAAACAGGTCAGGTCTCTCAAACAGCAGCTGTCATCGTTTCCGGGGAGAGTTTTATCACAAGGACACAATTAACTTTTAGACAGCCTCCAACTTTCTGATCGAATGGGAGGAAACAATGACGGTGGGGTAGATAAACACATTGTGAGGATCTCTGCTGCTGGTGGTGGTGAGTGGTACTAACTGTCTTGCAGGGCGTGGCAGCAGAGGATCATTGATGTCAGGTGTGGATCGTTACCCAGCTCAGGAGAGCTGGGTACTTAAGCAGAGGAGGAACAAGAGACAGACGCCAGTTTGTTCCGCAACTTTACGTGGTACAGAGTGGCAAGTGAGCAGATTATTCAGAGTGTGTTTTGCAGTATTTAACCTGCCTTCTTTCCCTCATGTTCAGCCTGCTGTCCTGGAGCTCATCTCCTGACAGCCTAACCTCCAGCGTGGATATCGAATCGCTCATAGTGAGGATCGGCTCAACACGGGAACTTCCTAGAGCTCCGTTGCGGTGCTACGCGACCAGCTCTCTCCCTCTGGCTCCCTGTCTGTCTCTGGCTTCCTCTGGTCCACACCTTCCCGGTCACCGTTCTGCTGTCACCCCTGTCGCAGTCACGTCTGCGCACTCAGCACCCGGACCCGGATCTCACACACGGATTAACGACAGCTTGGCTCACCACCCCTGCGGCAGCATCCTTGGATCTCTCCTCAAACCCGGACGTCATTCACACAACCGTGAGTTAAGCGAGCACGATCCCCGCACGCCGCAGCTGGTTTCTCCAACTGTCTCTAACCTCTCTCTCTCTCACAATCCCAGGACCGTTCCTGTCCCACACCAGGCCCGTCCTGAGTTTCATCCAGCACATTTA
Source organism: Pachypanchax playfairii (assembly GCA_006937955.1). NCBI lineage: Eukaryota > Metazoa > Chordata > Actinopteri > Cyprinodontiformes > Aplocheilidae > Pachypanchax > Pachypanchax playfairii. The sequence continues at coordinate 2,048,011 of SSNP01000099.1, forward strand.
TTGTTTACGTGTATTGTAATTGGAGCACTGTACATAATAAACACTGTTAATCGTGAACGCTGTTTCCTCGCTCTGTGTGTGTCTGGAGTTTGGGTCACTTTGGGAGCTCGCAAACAACCCCACCTGGTACGAACCATGACAGAACAAACTGGCCAAGAGAGCTCCCAGACCCAGCTTCAGACCGCACTCACCCAGCAGGGGATACTGCTGGGAAGGCATGATGCGTTCATGCAGGAGATAGCGAGAACGCAAGCTAACTT